>CM040400.1:9730418-10070418 GCA_022702515.1 Ilyophis sp. 1 JC-2022 | reverse complement strand
GGACGTCGAGCCGCGGTGTGTAACAGGATTGCTCGGAGGCCGGATTCCTCTTGGGCCGGAATTCTGAAGTGAGTGGGGGTACGGCATTGTCAGACTGTCGGGGTGTGCGTGACTAACATGGGGGGCCGGGGGGAGGGGGGGACAGGAGGGAGCCGCTCAATGCTCTTAACTGTTGCTCAGAGGGGCTGGCTGCTCCATGGCAGCCGTGAGCTGCGTATGTGCGCAGAAGGACAGAGGAAGTGAGAGCAGCAGCTATGCGCAGCTGTGCAGTGCAATGCAGGAAGCCTCCGTCCTCGTCTTTAACGTTTACTCTGAAGCTGAGCGGGAGAAACGTGCAAGTCGTTCGTTAAATCATTCCTGGTTTTGCAGTCGTGTGTTTTAGGAGACAGTGGTTGAGACATGGGTGGTGGGTGAATGCGCGGGAGGGGGTGGGCGAATGGCGGGAGGGGGTGGGCGAATGGCGGGAGGGGGGGTCATAGGTTTAGAACCCCGGGCAGGCACTTCCACCTGCACCCTCGGGAGGTATACCGCGCCTGAATACCTTGCTTCAGTCATGATGCAATTCAGGTCCAGAGATACAAAACCCTTTTAACACTAGAACTGCCAGGCGTTTTTCAAGACCGAAAACTGCCGGAGACAACTCCAAAAGTCTGCATCTCTTTGTTCTCACTGATGGTCCATTAATTCTCAATTCTTCATAGTGCACGAAGCGATAATGGACGAATCTCAGCACCCAACAAGTTTGTAATAGACTTTGCAACAAACATAATCAGGTAGACTACCTTATTAGAATAAAACCTAGACGAATGGCTCTTTTAATAAATTACATGACTCCCCTTTTAAAATAAATAATGAATTATTACGTGGAATGTAACTTTGCTACACCCGATGTTATTAGGAGTTGTAAACCGCATATAGGCTGAAACCATAGCTACAATGGCCGTGAATGCCTACAATTTGGATATTTCCCTCTTGAAAAATAAAACTACTGATTGTAATCAATTCAAACATTTTTATTTGGATAAATCACATAATTACTTGTCCGGTTTGCTTGCAATGTACTGGGGGAATGGGCATCGAAATTGTGTTGAAAAAAGTCAACAGTTATGTTCTGCCCAGGCCTGTATCAGATGATGGAGTTCTTCACAAACCTGTTTCAAAATGTCTGAAATCAGCGCATATCTGTCTCTCAGCAGCCGCTGGGGACGCGTCTCTGTTGTCAAAATGGAGAAATTTCATAATTTCACAATGATAGCGGTTCCGTGGCATGGATAGCGGCTCCGTGGCATGGTCTTTTTGAAAGAGGACATTCCAAATTTTTCTGACCAGTAGCTCTCTATGTCCATGCTTTTGCCACCATATATTCCACGTACAGCAACTAGCAATGATAGTCATCAGTCAATAGCAACTAGCAATGATAGTCATCAGTCAATAGCAACTAGCAATGATAGTCATCAGTCAATAGCAAATAGCAATGAAATGTAGCAAATCCATCAGTCCTGTGGGCTTCAGCGACAGTACAGTCTCTGCTGTATTTCAGCATCTCCATGTCGCATAAGCAAAGAGAACTGTGGAGATGACTGGCTATTCTTGCTTTTGCATGATGTGTCGGGTCTGCTGTCTCTGTGAAAACGTTGTGCGCAGGTCGCCTTCCTTAGGGCCCTGTCACACTATTGCGTATCGTACTAGCGCATACCAGCGTTTGAAAAATATCACTCATACGCTGATATACGCTGACATACGCTAGGGGTACGTTAGGCATAGGTTGTATACGTTTCAAGCACGGTCGCATTCGGTGGCATACGCTGGCATACGGCGAGGCACAAAAAGTTTTTTAAGCATGCTTAAAAATTTTGTGCGTGTTCGGACGTATGGTTTATACGCTAAACATACGCTAGGCATACGCTGAATACGCTAGAGTTAAGCTAGAGGTACGTTACTCATAGGTCGAGTACGCTGGTCATACGATGACATACGCTGACATGAAGGTGTACCGTACAGCTAGCGTATTGATATCGCATTGATAGCGCATGAGTAACGTACTTCTAACGTATGTCTGACGTATCTGCAACGTATATAGACATCTTGGCGTATGCCTGACGATTGAAAGAAGCACTGGGCCAACTCAGGTGCAGGTGCAGTTCCATGGCAAGACAGGATGATTTAGAACAATTGTATAGTTTAAAGTCAAGTGTAAAGTGCAGTTTATTATTCTAGGGGTCAGGGGTACTTATAAATTACATATCATTTGATGTATTATAAAAGTATGAAAAACACCAGAAGTAAGTTTAAAAAAACGTTTATTCATATGATCAACTGATCATTAATAATGGCACATGGTAATAATGGTACATAGTAGGGATGCAAATTTTAAGGAATTTCCTTAATCGATAGTTGTTAACCTTAACAAACAATCGTCGATTAATTGATAACATAAAAGCTAAATATAGCTTATGATAGACAGAATACAAAATGCATGTTATATTCCTCAATCAAAGATGTATTGTAACATTTGAGAAACAGGCATTATTGTAGCATAACAAAAATAGAATATGAAGGCGTGTATAGGCTACTTTAACAGAAAAGAAATTGCGCTCCGTCTCATCTGTTGCAAGCGAAACCGTTGCTCCGCTAGGCACTTGCAGCATGAACATAATCGCTCTTGAAATTGAAAGGCGACAGTTAAACTAGTAGACCTAGCCTAGACAGTCAACTTAAAACATAGGCTATTATGGTTTGAATAGGCTCCTCATATGCATACTAGATAGACCTACTTATTTTTATTCAAGAACATTTAAGCATATCTACGTGGTCGGGAGTGAGTCGTGTGCGCAGCCTGTTTATTAGCTCTCGAAACCCCTCACCGTCAACGGTGCTTATTGCCATCATGTCCTTTTCAACCATGTTGCATACCCTCTGAGTAATAGCCTACAGTCATTAAAGAGTCAATACTTCTTTCCTGGTTGTGGTGGTGTGTCGCGTTCCCCAACCTGAGAACCGAGAATGTGGAAAGGCCGACGGTTATATAGGCACTTTGTCACGTGATAGCGGTACGCTGGACATGCGCAGTTCATACGCTAGCCATACGCACATTACGCTAGCCATACGCTGGCGATTCGCTACTCATACGCTACTCATAGGTTCAATACGGTAAGTATCCGAAAAAGTCTGTATTTTCAACGGCTTTTTGTGCGTATGAAAATTATTTTATGAATTTACATATGCAACTCATACGTTTCTCTCATACGTTATAGTGTGACAGGGCCCTTATAGGCGTTTGCAGTATTGCTATGTTGAAAAAGTCATGGCAGGACGAAATGATAGCATAAACGATGATCAAAACTTGTTTCCAAAATCGCGCTGCCACTGTTGTTTGGAACTGTAAATAGTATTGTATATAGGCTAAAACTACACTGCTCAAAAAAAATATGGGAACACTTAATCAACACAGTATAACACCAAGTCAATTAACCCCTTAGTGCAGATGGCATATTTGGTAAATCATGGGGGTACTCTGTTTACGGCTTTATAACTCCAGGTGTGAGCATCACATAAACTTGGTAAATGGCTTAAATGAAACAAAACCGGTGTACCATTTTTTGGTACAAACTTAGATTTGTTTATTTTCATAATTTAAGTCCAAATAAAGTGCCGGAAATGCAAGCAAAACTTTGCAAAAAATGCAACAAAATATATATTTCTTCAAATTACTGAGAGCTACATAAGTGAAACAGGTAAAACTACACATTTCCTGGATCATAAACTCCTTGTCCACAAGCATTCAATAATCGCAGGGTGATATACAGAACTACTAAAGATCTATGACATGAAATGTAAGCAGTGTAGCCTGATGTACCCAGGGTCTCCAAACCTATCCAAATTGGCTAAAATGTGAATAGCTGTAAATCTTAAACTAATCATACATTTCAGTGCAAATCAACCGTTTTGACTCATTTAACTCACCTTTTTATCATTTTCATGTGGGAATTATTTTGGATCAGTACAGGGGGGTGGATATCTAGGTGTCCAATAACCTACCCAAAACCTCTCCGAGAAATTATTAAAAAGCCTTTTGTCCTTTATAAAGCATATACATTTTACCTTACGATCACTTAATGGATGAAAACATTGATATTGCACAGTTTCAGTTCAGTGTTTGATGCCAAGTGTGCCATTTTTTCACCATTATCCTTCATATACTGCTTCATCCTGTGCGGTGCCTTCGTGGCCAACATGCACTCATCAATGGCACGGTCTTCAGTATGCTGTAAGGATCTGGTCCTGCAGTGGCTTCACTCTGAACAGTAGAGGGCACTGCTGGAGTGGCAGAGGTGGAGGGTCAAGCATGTTATAGGAACAAATTACATAATGCAGAAGCATTATAACACTGTGGTACACACAGCTAAATATGAAATCATTCACTCTTGTACTTCAGTAAACACTTTCTTCTGTATGCTACATTATGTTATATTTTGTTGCGTGCTCTAGGATGGCATTACTCTGTAGTGTGTTTCACAACTGTTGCTTATTTATTTAATTTATTTATTTTACATTCATCTTGCACACATCTGGACACAGTACATTTGAATACATATTTTCCATTCCCTAAGTGAAAAGCATCACCCATGGATATACTAATACCCCATAGAGTACATTATGCACAAAGAAATTACAATACAATAAAATAATATCGGAAAACACTACCAATGTTCTAGCTTCACGGCAAATCGAGGCATAAAATAAACTCCTCAAAAAAAGTTTGGAAACGTTTTTTCGGTCGATTATTCCTCCCCTTTAATAATACCAATTGGTATTGTATTTTATATCGTTGGAAAGCCTGATTAGTCACCTTTACAACGAGGTACAACTTGTAAGGATCATGCATTCGTGGAATGAGCAACACAGCTAACCGTGTGGGTAGCGGCCCAAAAAAATGTGCCAAAATCCCCTGCAATATTCTTCTGTTGGTATTCACTCTCGTTTTGAGCTTCAAGTGCTGGCAGATGTATGCCAGTGGGATGGAATGGGATGCCATCCCACAGCAGTGTGTGACCAGGCTGGTGACCAGCATGAGGAGGAGGTGCCAAGCTGTTGTGGCTGCGTATGGATCTTCCACACGCTACTGAGGTCCCTGACAGTGTAAAATGAATAAAGTGTAAAAATGGCCAATATGTGTTGTTTTTTCCTTATTACTGTGGGAGAGTGCAATCATCCAGTCCACCAAGCAACTCAAAACGAGAGTGAATACCAACAGAAGAATATTGCAGGGGATTTTGGCACATTTTTTTGGGCCGCTACCCACACGGTTAGCTGTGTTGCTCATTCCACGAATGCACGATCCTTACAAGTTGTACCTCATTGTAAAGGTGACTAATCAGGCTTTCCAACGATATAAAATACAATACCAATTGGTATTATTAAAGGGGAGGAATAATCGACCGAAATAACGTTTCCGAAGTTTTTTTGAGGAGTTTATAACGTACGACTGAGCAACCAAACAGAACAGCGCTAAAATACTCAATTTCATTGTGAATGCTATGAATTCTAACAAAGCAGGCCACCACGAGCCACTACGGGAACGGCACGAACACAATAGTATCAATACATTACAGTTATTTGGCAGACGCGTTTATCCAAAGCGACGTACAATAAGTGCATATTGAAGGTCATAGACACAATCTACGAAGCTAAGTCACGAAAGCGCTACTTTCTCACAACGTAGGAGCTATCGCTAGTCATCAACCGAATAGTCAGCTACACATTCTAAGTCACGAAAGCGCTACTTTCTCACAACGTAGAAGCTATCGCTAGTCATCAACCGAATACAGTCAGCTATACATTCTAAGTCACGAAAGCGCTACTTTCTCACAACGTAGGAGCTATCGCTAGTCATCAACCGAATACAGTCAGCTGTACATTCTAAGCTATGAGATAGCTAAACCAAATAGAAAATAAAAAATAAACGGAAAGAACGTACTATATAATTTGCCTTATACATGTAGTTATTCAAGGTGGAGTCTGAAAAAGTGTGTTTTCAAATATGTTCAGCATTATTAGCAGGCTAACAGTGGTCTATTACGACCGATGCAAATACAAAAATAACGAAAATATAGCACGCAGTGGAAAAACGAATGTATATAATCAAAATATTACAAGCAGTAATACTTACATGTCGAGGAGGATATCTTCCCCATATTGATAGGCACCTCTTCCACAGAATCTATGCTACAGGGATTAGAAGAATCTCTGTTGTTGTCCTCTTCTGACCGACTTCGGGGGAAAACTACTAAAAAGTCACTTCAAAGTTGCGCGCAGTTTTATTGCGTAAGACCAAATGCGTCATACCAAACGCGTCAAACCAAATGCGTCATCTGCGCATGCCTGCGTAAAATTGTCGTGATATAACAAGTATTGCAGTTACACTCGCCCTTAAATAGTTAATCCAAGCTTTCAATTACACATGTAAATTACTTTTGGGAAGCTTGTCGTGCCTTCTATTGGATAAAACAATTGTCGATCAAACCAGAATAAAATTGAAAGCGTCACAGCAGTGCAATCAGGAAGGGGGGGTTACGCAGAGCTAGTTTCGTTTGTCTAATAGTGTTCCAATGCGCTGTGTATTTTTCAAACGGATTGTCCAAGACAATAAATGACCACGGAATCTTGAAAGGGACATATCTACGCTTAAATCCACGGGAGGATTGCACACGAATTCCATATTTAATAGCAGATATTGATAGTAGAATGGCATTGTATGATTTCACTTGTTTATGTCGGTATTGATTGAGCAGTGATTTGCACCGCTGTATTTGCATACGGTCGGGCTATTGGTGGGTTTATCTGGTTGCTGGACGGAATTCTGATATTATATGATGAATACATATATTTATGAACTCCCAACATAGACGCTATTGCCCACTATGTCACGCATGGGTAGGTATAGGCTGGGTGGGGAGTGCTTGTTAAATGGACTTGCTACAGAAAGATAGTGACACTTAGAAACTACGCATTGGCCAGAAATCGTCGCGAATCGTCTACCAATAAAGTTAAAATACCGCGTTTGGGTTTTCCACTAATAGTTTGGCTGCAGGAGCAACGCGTGTCTCAGTTGCGTAAAACTGTCTCGCATGTGAGACAAAATAGACTATCTGCACTAAGGGGTTACACTTCTGGGATATCGATCTATCCAGTTAGGAAGCGTAAACGATTGTGAATCAATTTCACCTGCTTTGGTGCAAATTAAAGTGACAACAGATGGACAGGAGAGGCCACAGCAAGACAACCCCCAAAAAGTAAATGGATTTGCAGGTGGGGGCCACAGACCATTTCTCTCTCCTTATCCTTCCTGACTGATTTTTCTCTAGTTTTACATTTTGCTAGTGCCTTTGTCACAACTGGTAGCATGAGGCGGTACCTGCAGCCCATTCAGGTTGCGCAGGTAGTTCAGCTCTTCCAGGATGGCACATCCATACGTGCCATCGCAAGAAGGTTTGCTGTGTCTCCCAGCACAGTCTCAAGAGCGTGGAGGAGATACCGGGAGATGGGCCATTACACGAGGAGAGCTGGACAGCGCCATAGAAGGGCAACAACCCAGCGGCAGGACCGGTATCTGCTATTTTGTGCGAGGAGGAACAGGAGGAGCACGGCCAGAGCCCTAGAAAATGACCTCCAGTGGGCTACTCATGTGCATGTTTCTGACCAAACTGTCAGAAACAGATGCCATGAGGGTGGCATGAGGGCCGACGTCCTGTAGTGGGACCTGTGCTCACAGCCCAGCACCGTGCAGCACGATTGGCATTTGCCAGAGAACACCAGAATTGACAGGTTCGCCATTGGCGCCCTGTTCTCTTCACAGATGAGAGCAGGTTCACACTGAGCACATGTGACAGACGTGAAAGAGTCTGGAGACGCCGTGGCAAATGTTATGCTGCCTGCAACATCATCCAGCATGACCGGTTTAGTTTAATTGACTTGGTGTTATACTGTGATGATTAACTGTTCCCTTAATTTTTTTGAGCAGTGTATAAAACTACGGTTAGAGTCTAAAGTATTTCCTCTAGGAAAATAAAACACATTTTAATGAATTGAAATATTTTTGATTTTGGGTATATAAAATAACAGTTTATATACATGATCACTGTCTCAGGAAGCTAATGCGGTCATTATGCAAATTAAGTGAATACGCTCCCGGAGGAGGGAAGCAGCCATTCACAATTGGGTACCAACGCCAAATGGAGTTGAACGTGGCAGTTAAAGAGGTAAAAAAATATTTTAAAAAACTCATCAAACTCAGTTTTCTAAGTAGAATTTTAGAATTATAACAACGTAGGCATTTGCAGTATAACTATTTAGGAAAATTCAGGGCAGGACAGAAACAGGCCATGAACACGGATTAAATAATTCTAACCGCCTTGGTGGTTCGAGTGTTAATGTACCCTTATGCAAGAATAACCCGTGCTTTTCATTACCGGGGAGATGATGTTACTTACTGGTCTTGCTGTATACAGGCAGGCCTCCAGAGGGGAATTTGTTTTATGAGGTGAACAACCTTGTGCCGCTCCGCCTTGGGCAGCGGTAATTAGAGAGAACCCAGCACTCGCGTGGCGTTTAAGCGCGAAAAATGTGCGGCCGGAGGCGCCCCCACCCAGGGTGACGTGAGCGCCCATTAGCCTACGGAGCTGCACCTGTAGGCGGTCACTGACGGCCGCCGCTGCTTGAAGACGCGGGCCGCAGGAGATAACGAGCGGCGTCCGCAGCGCTGGAGACAAAGCCCCAGCCCCTCCCCTGTTCGCTGTTAGCCCCCGGAATCCACGGCGTCCTGGCAGGGCCACGCGTTCCCCCCAATCGAAACGACACCCCACTGGGCTTGCAGGCTGAAGGCCTCTGCCGGGGCCTTATTATCGATTCGCCTCGACATCAGCGCTAAACGGGAACGAACACAAATTGGCCTGATGCACGGCCGTCCCTGTGATCATGACCACATCACCCCCCCGTGCCCAACTGTGACACGGCGGCCTCCGCCACGCCACAGGCTCTTTGTTCTCCCGCTCAGGCACAGGATAACAGTAACGGTAAACCATGAGCGCTGAACGCCGAATTTGCCCAAGTACAAACACAATTATTTTCATCTCTTTGACAATTTTTTGTTTTGCTGTATATTTTCTTTGACAAGGTGAGGGTTGTGCTGTAGAGGGTGCCTGCCTTCAGTCATTATTTATTGGGCCACGGTGAAAGGGGGCACGGGCCTTACAAACCCGCTGCTCTGATCTTCCAGCGCCCTGTATAGGAGGTTTAATGAATCTCAGTGCGGTGGCCAGTTTATCATCGCACAGCACGAGTCCTGTTACATTTATAAACAGACCTGTCAAGCAAAATCATATGTGTGCACTCTTTTTTCATAAATCATCCAGGTCAGAGTCTGGCCTTCTGCTCATTCTGACCACACGCATTTTTGTCATTAATTAAGAAATTGGACTTAGATGTTAGCAGCTATTGGACGTAATTGGACTTTGATTTAAGCGTGTGCACTTTTCTATCTTTTTGCACAAAATATCTTTCAGTGACCTCTAAACTCAATAAGAGGACTGAAAGAACGTCTAGTCTAGTCTAAAGAGACACTATAATGAAGGCCTATGGGCTAAATTCATGGGCACCACTTCACCATCTGTGCTAATTGTAGCCATTGGCCGTGACGAAATGACACATTTTGAGATTTTTGATTTATTAATTTGTTCTTCGTGAAAACAATATATTGAGTTCTTCTCATCTTCCACGCTTACGCTAGCAGGGCTGTTCTCCGTTTGTGAGCTGAACAGAACAGTCTGACCAAAAGAAATGCACTCACTTCCCTTTTGAATGGCTTTTATTCCTTTCCTTTTTATTTTAGCATCCTGCCGCCAACCAACCCACCTTAAAGGGTAATTCCACCCAAACATGATGTTTGATTTGTAGAAAAGTAGCTCTTCTCTTGATTAAAATGAGCTCTCAACCAACTTTCTACCTGTAGTGAGAGCAGAGATATATCTCCGAACTACTGTGCATGAACCACATACATGGTTTACTATATACTTCAACGGCTAAGTCGCTTACAGTTCAGATAACAGGTCGCCACGCCCACTGCCACGCCCACTGAATGATGTTACCAAAGCGGAGGCCAAGGGGCTGGGTATTTTAATGCTAGTTCTGCTGCTAGTGCCTCCCTGCAGTGCAGCATCTCTTTGAGACTAGAGAGGCCACGCAACTCGCCACCACGTTAGCCACTAATGTAACAATTCTACTGAAAAACAATACCACCGCCATTAGCTCAGTCTCCAGAAAAACGCAGAAAATATGGCCATTAATTTAGAAAAACTTGCCAAAATGCCGATACAAAATGATAAACATATACAATAAAAAGTTAAAACATTGTTGTAGTTGTTAGCTGTTTTAACTTTGTTTGCTAGCAAAGCCGAAACTTTCCCTGTTGTGCAACTTGAATGCACTGATGGGGGGTGACTGGTAACAAGGGAACGACGCATTTACCACCTCCTATATCCGACCTTCTGACATAAACAAATGCAGGGTTAGCTACTATAGCCTACTGCATGGCAAACATATTTAAAAACCAATTTGTTTCATGCCAAGAAACCTGTGACTAACAACAGCTAACGACAATATCTTAGAAAATGACATCGTTAAAGCGAAACCGTTCAATTATAGTCAGCTCACTAATGTTAGTCTACTTTTCATGGTCATGGATCATAATGTAACGTTAGTTGACATGGTTCCTTACCGGGTGATTCAATAAGGCAGAGCTCTACCAAATTTTCAACTTTCATTCAAATATCTCAGTAGAAATTATTTTTTTAGCCAGCCACAAAAAGAGACTTAATTAGTTGTGTCTTGATCTGTTAAATAAGGTTAATGTTTTTTTTTTGGGTGGAATTACCCTTTAACAAGGAACCAGTGCGCTAGACGAAGAGTATCACAGCCTCAACAGTCTAGTCAATTCAGCTCCTCCCATTACCCTCACCCCCTCCCCCACCCACCTGTTTCAGCTCCCCCAGGTGATACCCCACATCCCAATAGCCCTTGTGTTCAGGATAGAGGGCACATACTGACACTGGGACAATTCATTCACTTGATCTATGAACCATAGACAGGTGATGGAAATATGGCAGAAACCACAAACTGTCAATCATTAGTCCTCTCAGATCAGTGAATTGTTGAAGTAAGAAAGGGAGGGGCCAAAGCCAAGATATTGTTTGACTTATGGCAGATGGGAGGCATGTAATATAGCATGGAAATGGACAGTATAAGTGTGGTGTCATATTGTACCATGCAGTAGACGGCATTGGCAGCCATTTTAACTTTTTTTCTCCCGCTTGCTAAAATGTGTCGGTTGAACGTGCGGTTGACCACATGAGGTGTAAGCCCTAACAGAGGCCTCGAATCAATGAAGCCGCACTCGCCGCCACACTCTGCCAAGAGCTTCCATAGAATCACGTGCGGCCTCTCAGACTCCGTGTGCAAAGGTGCCATTCCAGGCGATGACACTAACCTGCGACGGGGCTGCCAAGAGCTAGCACGACGGCCGAGGGTGATTAAACGAGCCTCTTCGCTTCTGGTCATTAAAGATCTTCTCTCTCCGTCCTCCCCTCCTTTCTCTGCGGATCCTACTGAGAGAAGAGAAGGCCAAGTGTAATTTAAAAGGTGCTTAAAGTGCAACTCTTTGTGGCCTTGAAACCCATGAGCAGCCATAATTGTTGCTTGCAAGGAAAGTGCCGGAACACCCAGGGATTGCCCACAATGGGGAGAACGAAAACAACGTGTCTATTGAATGAACGCGAGCTGCATGAGATCATTTGCACTATAAAAAACGCCTGCAGACTGGGATTTTGTGATGATATTTGCACATCCTTTTGATGGTGAAAATGAGGTGAGACGCCCGCCGTCCTCTCTGGATTCAGCCTTTAGACGACGCCCTATGAATGCTCGCGGCCTCGAATCGTGACAAATTATGCGTTTTATTCCCTCGAAGATAATTGTGCGCTGGTTTTTTCCGCTGGTAATTGTTTAACGTCAAGGTAGGGCGCACTGGAAGAGCATGTATCCAACAGAGGGCCCGCATTTGTCCAAGCGCATCGATGGTTGACAGAATGCAATTTTTTAAAACTTTCCAATCATCACCTTTACATCAACACTGCAGAGCCTTGTATCTCCTAAGTGTGACTGAAAACTTAAAACTGTGCCCCATCCCCCCCAGAGCAGAATAAGTCCTGGAGAAGGAAGCCAGCATTGAAAATACATTTTTCTCATGTGGAAAAAGCTTTTGGAAAGGTTAATATGAAGTGCTTTCAATCCACGACAAGCCACGGTTGTTTCAAAAGCTTGCATGCACTCAGTGTCTTTTTAAAATGTATTAAAAAAATGTTTTATTTTGACATTTTTGTTTCATATCTTTCAAATGTCAAAGAATGTGAAATTAGCTTACCGTTATTTTGAAATTCTGCAATTTAAGAATACTTTCTGCGCGTCTCGAGGCAGAGACAATATAACTCATGAAGAAATAGAGTGATAGCAGCAAGCTCTCATTAAAAACACGTCCTAAAAAACTGACGAACCTCGGTCAGCCCCTCTGCTACTCTTGAGGTAACCCATTTACTCTCCCGGGACTCAATTATTGGCGTAGATGAACAGAGGGAAAGTGCTTTATATTATTAGCATCACATTGCGGGGTTTAATATTCAAGACTGTTCCTGATTAGAAAGAAGAGATACTCTTGAGATAGAGGGGGTAAAAAACGTCTTAAAGAATGCTCCGCTGTTTTCTTCCTCAACCGCTAGAAATGACCAAATTAAAAGCCTGAGGTCGAGTCTTTGAAGAAAAAAAGTTTTTTATTCAAACCGTGCCGATATTATTTCATTTTTCAGTGAATCTGACTTCTTTGTCTTTATTTCATCATGTGATTCATCTTTTTTCATTGGCTGTGCTTTTGAACATTCGCTCATTTTGATCATTACCTTTCCCACTTTTAAACTTCTATTATCAATGGGATTTTTTATAAAAACCTATTATTTTTCATTTTCTGTTGTTTTCAACACACACATGCACACACACACGCACGCACACACACACACACACACACACACACACACACACGCACGCACGCACGCACACACACACACACACACACACACACACACAGTCACATGAGAGTGCCCCTATTCACACTCACACTCTTACCACAAAGGCATGTTTTATCTAAATGTGTCTTGATGGTATTTTTGCGCTGACAATTAATGACTAACGATTAGCAGTGAACCATTTTAACCATTAAAATGAATTAGGCCTTCATTGTGAAGGGTCGCAATGACCCTATGGTAATTTTTATTTAAAAAAAAAAAACTTAATTCTTCACCAAACCCCATAGTCCCATGTATTGAGAGAGTTACGGGAGATTCTGGATCTTTCTTTCACATAACGACTGTCTTGTTCAATAACTAATGGGTGACACTCAGTATACTGTTATCAGTGTATGCTGTGCAAATTCATTATGTGATTTGAAAGTCTAATTATGTACTTCCTTATTGGGTGGCTGTATTCAGCCTTGTTGTTCCACTAAATAACTGGCCCCTCCCCCTTGCAAGAGTTATTTCAATTGCATTAACCTTCAAATACATTCTCAAGCACCTCATATTTGGGATTAATATGATCTCACTTAATCTTATTGAGTCCGTCTGGCACAGCATAATTGTTCCTCGGGAGGTTTTTCCACCCCACAAATTACTAAAATTTCCTCGTTTGGCACTAATGCGCCCCCCCTTGACACCCAAGCCCCCAAACTTACTTTCATACCACGTATGCCTGGGAGCCAAAGGGCAGTGGGTCCAGTGCGTGCTTCTGAATTGAATATACTGGAGGAAAAAAAAAAACTACATTTTGAGCTCTGTTTTTTTTACTTAGGTAACTTTTCTTGCCTTCTTTTCTCTTTGAAAATGCCATCCCTCTCTCCCGGAGTTTTCTCTTCCCTTTTTCACGCGGGATTTAAAAGCCTGCGAGTCGCGTCGCGCATTATGAATGCAACATCGCCAATCTTGTTAAGCAACGCTTGTTGAAGCTCAGCTTTTGAAACCGTGTCGGTTAATTCTCAGCGTATCTCAATTACACCATTTATAGATATGAGAGCGGGCACTGTAAAAAAAAAAAAACAATAAATAAATAAATAAAAATAACAGTTCTCATTGAAATGAAACTGTGGCTAAGTGCCACAAAGCATCCTTTAGTTAGAAGCGAAAGTGAATGCTTTATGATAGGATGCATTACACAAGGCACTGGTTAGTTTGAGCTGAAAGACAAGTAATTAAAGAGACTAACTGCATGTATTCACTGTGAATTGATGCACTTCTACGATGGGAGAGCTAATTGGATCTCATCAGCTGCTTTATGTTCCAACATGTTATCAGGTGAACTTACAAAATGCCTGCTGCGCTATTGTATACTGATAACGCTGACACTGAAAGCTTGCTTGGGAAAACATTGACCTGAACCTAATAGGTACTTGTTGATCCAAGGTGAATGAACAGGATTATACATGAATTTATATTCTTCTTCTTCTTTTTCCTTCTTATAATCCAGGCTCTCCGAGATGGTTATATCTTCATAAACCATCTCAGACAGGAAGCCAGGGAGGAAGAAATGAATTAGGAGAACGCATAAAAATCTGACATCTGGTCTTTCCGTCAGCCCGGGGTACCTTTGTAAAGGCAATCATTAAAAATGTGCATAAACCTGGACACCAGGCCGATCAGAATAATTAAGGCTTGAATTAATAGGGAGAGTGCTTTACAGTGCTCCAGTAATGTGTGTGGGAAAGAAAGAAAGAAAGAGAGAGAGAGAGAGAGAGAGAGAGAGAGAGAGAGAGAAATAGAGAGAGAGATTATTTTGACAGAGATGGAGTTGAATAATCAAGGTGTCAAGATATTTAGAAAAGGCATAATTCATGAGAGAAGCCAACATGAACTGTTGAGTGGTCCTCTTTCTAATCCAGGTTTGAGGGCACTCTGTTGTAAAACTTTAATTAACAGTGATACAAGCCATGCATTCATTATTTCACATCCAATCCTCCCTGAAGAACAAAAACCAGCCCAAAATGAAAGAAGGTGAAAGCCCATTTGACAAACGTAGCGGAACTCAGAACACATAAACCACTGAATCCAAGCGTACCTGAAGTATGCTTCTCAAATCCCAAAATGTGTTACGTTTATGATGAACAGCAAAAAAACATTACGGAAAAAATGTAGGTGGGCAGACAAAACCTATACACGTTTACACATTTAAAAATAAATGTTTCAATTTTGGCAAGTGTTTTAAACAGAGGCACTTGATATTCTCTGGTCCATCCAACATAAGCTGGAAGAAAATGCAGGCCATTATTTAATATTCTATTACCTTGTGAGTTCAAATAGAAGCGATCACACCATGCAAAATGTCTTCCTGCAACGAATCACTTTGACCATGCTACTTTTAAAATATTAAAATTTCAATCTTTGATAGAATGTAAGGACTTTTCAAGTGTCAGCCAGACTGAAACCATGAATACACAGTATGCTAACAAAAAAACTATCTGAATAAATAAGTAAAACCTATAAGGAATACCACATCTGAAAGCAGACACAGGGGTCTTCTTGGAGAGCACAAATCATATATTAATATTCTGTTTTTCAAATTTTTCAATCACAAAACCTGTAGGCCCTCTAAGAGAGACCAGACTCATCATTTTTCTGAGTAATGCTGTCTTCACCAGGCTGATTGGTGTCTCACTGGGATTTTGATGCAAAGTCCTCTGGTTTTCAGAACTGTTCGCTTCCTTCCGCTGGATTTATAACTGCACATGCATCACGCCAGGTTTGCATCGGTTATAGTGAGCTTTAACAAACAAACACAAAAGTTTCTCTTGTTCCAAACTTTTTTTTGTTGAAATGTTTTTTTAAAAAGTATGTTTTTGTGGGATTTTGGATGGCCCATCCAGAATCCCACAAAGATCCGGTTGAGCAATGTAGTGTCAGTAAGATTGAGCATTCCAAAATAGGATTAAAACATCTTTAAAACACTGTATTTGTGTGTATTTTCTTGTTGCATTATATAATTGTGGTCACACTATCCAACCATTAGCTCTAGCGTTAGCATAAATATGCTAATCCATTTGGGAGGCTCAGTCAATAAATGTGTTCATCACTAGAACAGGTTTGACCATATATAGACCTGCAATCTTAGGTTTGAGCCTGAGAAATAGCATTAGATTAATATGACTGGCATCAACAGCAAGACACGATGGGTATTGTCCATTCAGGGATTCATTCCGTTGAAGCCAGCCAGACTTGCATAGTCACTGCTTTATTTGTTCCAACCAAAAATGTACTTCTACAGGCTACCAGTTGTGGACTGTGAGAGATATAGCTTTCCTTAGGCATTAGCTTTATTTCAGTAATTTATAGCCTATAGTGTGTAACATAGTCTCACTGTCTTCTCTGTGAGTGCCTTAGATGAGAGCACCTTCTGGTTGATGAGATGAATCTTCAGCCGCTGTTCTTTGCACCAAAGTGGGCCTTGATATCTACTTTAAGGGGAACCCATAAAGCTTTGCTAATTTTCTCCATGAATATGAAGTTTGAACTGCAGGTTTCTAAATCACTACTGCTCACCACAGTCACAGTACACAATTCAAAATACGTGACAAATCAAATCAATATTTATTTATATAGCGCATTTCACAACTAGTTGTCACAATGCGCTTCACAGAAAAACCCAGCCTAAACCCCCACAAGAGCATGCCAGAGGCAACAGTGGCAAGGAAAAACTCCCTGGTGTAACTAGGAAGAAACCTTGGGAGGAACCAGACTCAAGGGGGGGGGACATGAGTTTCTGGTCTCAATCAGAAGCACCATATATTCTACTATGCTGAAATCTACACTACAAGGGGCATTCAACAAAAATAAAATTATAATATTTTTTGAAAATATTTTCACTGCCACATGTTTTTGTCATCCAAGACTTTTTGTATTATGTCAAAAAAATATATTTAAATATTAAAACTATTTTTCTGCTGGGTTTTTATGCCACTTCAGGCGGCAGTCATACATTGAGGCATGCATTGAGCTACGTGCTGACAAAATGAGCACTTTGTTTGCTCTACAGTAGCATTGACAGTTAGAAGTTTTATATCAGGATTGGAAGGTGATTTCTGTACAATGATCTGTACTTATAGACACATGGTGCAGGGCAAGCTTTGGGTGTTCAGATTGGGTCTCATGAGTATATGCAGTAAGAACATTTCTGCCAAAACAAAACTTTGATTGTTTTAAAGTGGCTTGAAGTTCATCTGCAGAGGTGAAAGTCCAGGGCTCAGAAAGTAAAAGTCCTGCCATGTCTTTTTTCCACCCCTGAACTCAGTCAGCTGATTTCACTAATTAGCTCTACCTCATGGCTGAATAATTCTGCTAATGAGCAAATCCAGATGATTGGAACAAAACACTTGGGAGAATTTTTACTTTCTGAACCTGGATTTACACCTCTGGTCTTCTGTTGCCACTGTCATTTCTGATGTCCAAGGTAAGTTTATTGTGTAAAAATATAAAGTCCACCCCAGCTGTGTTATGAGGTGGCAGTAATGTACCTACCTTAGTTTTTCTAAATGTCCCAGTTCTATAAATCTTGTGAATCTGTTCTGAGCAGGGTGTCTCTGATGAGCTATTTCTTCTGCAGAATGTCTGTCTAATTTTCTGCAATTACTTAAGTGCAAATTAAATTCATTGCCACTTGTTGTGCCACGGACAGGCTGAACTGGCAATCTACGAACACTAACTGAAACAACTTGTTGCAACTTTTTTTTGACACTCCTTAATGAGCCACAGATATGACATGACATCATCCACAAACTGTTTGGCAGCATTTTCTTTTATTTTCCGCACCCAATCTGCTCCCCCTTTACCAGCTGTCTTATAGATTGCAGACCAGTTAGAAAAGAAGCATATTTCGCTTTGTGAAGGTCAGTGGTATTAAAAGATAGCACAGGAATCATAGCATGTTCTCTTCCCTGGGAATAGGAATGGGAGAGGCATGATCCCTCTTGCTGTAGTACTTGACGACGTACATACTGTGGCGCCAGGAAATGAGTTGGGGTGCTATCCACCAGGGGGCAGCACTGGTCATACCGACGGGTATGGCAGCAGCTGTGATTCATTGGAATCATTTCTGCTGTTGCCCATTGTGTAATAATTTTGGCTCAATAAAAGGCCAGGGCTGTATCCGACCCCTCATCCCTGTCCACTGTCACGTGTCCCCTCAGACCCCTGTCTACTGTCACCTGTCCACTCAGACCCCTGTCTACTGTCACCTGTCCACTCAGACCCCTGTCTACTGTCACCTGTCCACTCAGACCCCTGTCTACTGTCCACTCAGACCCCTGTCTACTGTCACCTGTCTACTGAGACCCCTGTCTATTGTCACCTGTCCACTCAGACCCCTGTCTACTGTCCCCTGTCCACTCAGACCCCTGTCTACTGTCCTCTGTCCACTTAGACCCCTGTTTACTGTCACCTGTCCACTCAAACCCCTGTCTACTGTCACCTGTCTACTCAGACCCCTGTCTACTGCCCCCTGTCCACTCAGACCCCTGTCTACTGTCACCTGTCCACTCAGACCCCTGTTTACTGTCACCTGTCCACTCAAACCCCTGTCTGCTGTCACCTGTCCACTCAGACCCCTGTCCCTATGTGCCCTGTCCCCTCCCTTTGCAAGCACTGTGCAAAAGAAATCCTGCAAAACTCATTCCAAACTAGTGAGGAAGTAGTTTGTAATATTTATTTAAATGTTTTATTAAGAATATCAATCAGTTAACATATGACGATTGTTACAAAGTGAAGATTATGAATAAAGATAGAATTAACAAAAATAAAAGAGTAGTTTGTAATATGACCCACTCTTGTACCATAGGTATACATACACGCTCTATGTCTTTTACGCTTTTACTTCCGGGTTACATACTGAAATTGTCAGATGAGTGCACCGTTCTGCAGATTAGTGTGCTTCTGAATTCTCTCAACAAAACCCCGGAAATAAGGGGTTAATCCTGGTATTTTAAGTGCCCCCATTTGTGAGAAAAAGTCACCCACTCAAAAGTTTTTTGACAAAGTGGACTCAAATATGCGCCCTCAAAAGGGTGTAGGGGTTGTATTTGGACACAGCCCTAGTTCTCAGGCCGAGGGGGCCTAGTTGGTTAAGGACTGGTTGGTTGGATGAGTTGGTTTCTTTGCCTGGTTTGTGCGTTTTTTCTTCAGGCCCTTGTATGTAGTGTTTTTGGTTACCCGACTTGAACTTCCCTTGTTTTCAAAGTAATTTATGTTCTCAGTTTGTAGCAATAATAAAAGGCAGAAAGCCAAATCTCTTTTGAGTTGACTGTGTCTGTTCACCACGTTATCAGTGGCCACACCCAACCCTGCATCGCAATACATACATACATACATTTACATTACGGACATTAGCAGACATTACGGACATGAGCAGACATCACAGGCATTAGCAGACATTACAGGCATTAGCAGAGGCTCTTATCCAGAGCGACTTACACAGCTTTTGAATCTTGTTTTTTACAGTCTTCATTTATAAGGCTGAATATTTACTGAAGCAATGTATATATATATATATATATGAATATATACTGGTGCATGTTACGTACCTTACTCAAGCATACAACAGCAGTGTCTTAAGGCCAGTACTACACTGCCACCCTACTTAAAGAGAGAGAGAACTTGGCTTTGCAAGTCTCTCATTCCAGTGGGTGCAATGATGGGAACGTCTTCTCGCAGGAAGTGCAAAATGTTCTCTGTCGGCCATTGTTTGAGGTCAGGCCGCATAAACCACTTAAACGCACCTTTGGGCGCCATGATGAATGGAAAAAAAATGTCTACTGCGCCGCTTGCAGTTTTAGATAGTTTGCGATGCAGCTGTGGCCATGTTTGCTTTGCTCTAAGGACTAGCCTTTGCAGCTAGCAGCAGGCCACTCTACACACAACCAATAATAATAATAACAAGCTTATTCAGAGCTTTTCCTCCAGGTGTTGAAAAGCGCTTTACAGGCATTTTAGAAATCAGCGACAAGAAGATAAAAGGGATGTGTACACCGCAAACAGGCACAAATAGAGGACAAACACATGTAAATACAATTATAATAAGTAAAAATCAAGATAACAATAAAAGAAAGAACACCACGAGAACAATCAAAAGCACACGTACAGTAAAAAACAAGTTTGTAAAAGTACCGCTTGAAGAGTTGATTTTTTGATACTTTATTCAGAGAGATTGTTCCAGAACCTACAAGCCTAAACTGAATCTTTATGGTGTCTTTTGGATTTTATCTTGGACTCTGCAACAGTCAGGAGGGCTTTGCTATTACAAATATAATATGATCTGGGGCTATCCATGTTGTCTTTTATTACCATAAACACAAAAGGTAGTCATGCAGAGCAATGGATCATGTGACTTCTCTTTTTTTGTTTTTTTACTTAGAAGCCTCACTGGTATATTTTGAAGAATAGGTTCTTACAGGGCTGATATAAAAAAAAAAAGTTAAAAAAAAAAGGAATGTGTTATGTTGATGTCGGACAGCCATGTGGACGGGGTTAATGGCGGCAGTAAAGGGGAAGAACTTTGACCGCTGGTCAGTGCGGTTTCATCTTACAATGCTCAATACGGATTGAACACCGAGAATCAGAGGTCCTAAAATCTGTACAGATTTATTCCTTTTTGTGATTTACCGATAGAGCTAAAATTAGACTTTTTTCCTGCAGGCGGCTCGTAAATTTACAGACGGTCGACGACCCTTCACTAGAGTGATGCATGCCAGCAGGTGTTAAAATCTGTAGATTGAGGCTTCGTTCACCACCAGATTTCATGCACAGTGGCGTGGGCTGGGATTGGCGACATCAAAAGCAAAACACAAAGCATGTCTGGAAGTTATGCTACCCACTGTTTTACTTAAAGGGGAATTCCACTGAAAAATTATGTTTTATTTTTATAAAAGTAGCTGTCCTCCTGATTAAAATGAGCTCTCAGCCAACTCTCTACCTGTAGTGAGAACAGAGATATAACCCCAACCTGCTGCGCATTTACCAGGTACCTGCAACAGAATCAGAATCAGAATCAGAATCCCTTTATTCGCCAAGTATTTACATACAAGGAATTTACTGTGGTTTATTGGTGCGTACATAAACCAACATAAAACATAAAATAAAATAATATAAAACATAAAACATAAAACAAAACAAAACACAAAAACAAGTTGTGCAAGTAGTAGTGCAGGTTTCAACCAATATAATATGTTATATATGCAAGATAAAAATAAAAATAAAAAATATAAGTAAAAATAAAAATATAAATAAACAAAAAGTACAGTGGGAAGTAGGTAAGTGTAAAAGTGTCTATGAGGCGGGATAGAGTCTGTGTCTGTGTCGGAGGGGGTCCCGGGCCTTGTTGATAAGGCTAACTGCAGAAGGAAAGAAACTGTTTTTATGGCGAGAGGTTTTGGTCCTGATGGATCGCAGCCTCCTGCCAGAGGGAAGTGTTACAAACAGACTGTGACCGGGGTGAGAGGGGTCGGCCACAATCTTGCCTGCACGCCTCCGGGTCCTGGAGGCATACAGGTCCTGGAGAGATGGCAGGTTGCAGCCAATCACCCTCTCCGCAGAGCGGATGATACGCTGCAGTCTGCCCTTGTCCTTGGCGGTGGCAGCAGCGTACCAGATGGTGATGGAGAAGGTGAGGATGGTCTCGATGATGGCAGAGTAGAAGTGGACCATCATCGTCTTTGGCAGGTTGAACTTCTTCAGCTGCCGCAGGAAGAATAACCTCTGCTGGGCTTTTCCAGTGATGGAGCTGATGTTCAGCTCCCACTTGAGGTCCTGGGAGATGAAGGTTCCCAGGAAGCGGCAGGACTCCACAATGTCAACTGTGGAGTCTCTCAGGGAGATGGGGATGAGTGGGGCTGGGTTATTCCTGAAGTCCACCACTATCTCCACTGTCTTTGCAGCATTTAGCTCCAGGTTGTTCTGACTGCACCAGTCCGCCAGATGGGCTTACAGTTTATGGGCGGGTGTCAGACAACGGCAGTCACAGGTTGCCATTCATACGGAATGCAAACAAAGGGGCTTGGCGTTACTACTAATCCTGGAAGCCTCTCTTTGAGGCTAACGTCACTCGCTGGCAAGCTAGCCACTACACTTCTAGTGAAAAAATGTCACCGCCATTTGCTGGAATCTCCAGAGAAAAACGAGGAAACACAGCCCTTCATTTATTTACTTTTCGTAAAAGCATATTAGCTAGCCTAGCCAGAGGTCTGTGACACACAATGGTAGCCTTCTACCTCTGTTTCAGTTTAAATATCTCGGAAGTTGACGTCATCCAGTGCATGGTCCACAAAATCATTGGAAGCCATTGTACTGGAATAATTGTTAACTTAGCTAAGAACTCTTTGAGCTAGCTTGCAAGCTAATACCGTTCACAGTTGTAACAACAGGTTCACCTGACGTGTCCGAATCAGCGCACTTGCCTACTATTGAGTATACCAGTTGAGTATACTTTTTTAAACAGCTGTTAAGTATGCGACAAAACAGTAAGCCTATAGGCCTCATTTTGACGTATACCACTAACAAATTAGCAACTTTAGCTGCTGATAATTCAGTTCCCAGATTGTTCTGGCCTGCCACAAAGCGAGACTCAATCAGTTGCGTCTTTTACATAAGGTTAATGCTGTTTTTCGGTGGAAATCCCCTTTAATTAAGCATTTATTTATCTGTGCCATACACCCATCTGAATTCAATGTCTTTCACATCTTTTTTTCTGTTATTAAACAGAAATTGCTCTGGCAGCTGTATCCATTCATATAAAAAAGTTATCGTTAAATATGATTATTATGATGGAAAATTAATTTAGAGGGGCTGTCATCAAAAAAATACAATTCAGCATTACCTATCTCTCATTAAAGTAAAAATACACCACCTCGGTATCAAACTGTATTCATTCATTCATTTGGTTCACATTCACATTCTTAGCAGACACTCATAATCACCATGAGCTGATTATAAGCCCAATAACTATCTCCAGAATAATTGAATATGCATTGACAGCAACTTCTAGGCTTTTGTCTTGTGACTTTGGTAATAACTCATACATCATCATAAAGTATTTTTACATCAAAAGTAACACTTGCTGAAAACTTTTACTTACTTACTTACTTACTTACTTACTTGCTTACTTACTTACTTGCTTACTTACTTACTTACTTTTTTTTAGGTCAAAACTCATTGTGCTTTTTTTCACTATAATCTAAAAAAATTGAGACACGGCCATGGAAAAACTGGACTACTTGTGAATGTGTATTCACTAGTTTAGAACTAAATAACTCAATAGTGATCAATTAGTCACTTTAAATAATGTACTGTGTGTTTTTATTATAATTCACACTGTCTCAATGTCATTATTATAATAATATTTTTTAGAAATTAGACATTATACATTTTACTAAATAAGTATTAAACTGCAGTGGTTAATTAATGTGCATTGTAAATAATGCACATTATTATCTAAAATGGTGCATATTTAATTTGCTTTTTAAAACTCATTCAACCATAATTGTATATAAAGATGCATACAAATAATTATACAGTAGGAGGGTTTCACATTTCTAATTAATTTTAATATAATAAGACATACAATACCATTACAAAGACAATTACTTACTTGAAGGCATGATTTTCCTTCTTTTCTCTCATTCATTATCTGCTTTTTTTTTTAAGCAGGAATTTGTTTATTGCGTATGGTCATGTGACCCAATCCTAACACGCATAGCCGTACAGATCATTGTTCAGAAATCATTGCTCAGAAATCAATTGGCAGTCCTGATATAACATTTTTCTAATTGGGTTTTGAACATTTGACATGTTGTATTTATATGTGACTATGCCAACGTGATAAACAAAGTGCATGGGTGAGACACTTTTGCTTCCAACAGTTGGCAAGATTGTGGTCCCGAGGTAAGATAATAAAAGACTACTGATTGTTGCTCTTGTCATAATTATGATGTTATGAGGTCATTCTCTTAAGTGTTTCTCAAGTAATACCACTGTTTTCTCACACATGCTTATTAAATAAGACAGCATTCAACTGAATGAAATATTTAATAGTTACAATCAGGACACTGTAAACTTAAATATGTAAATCACCCTGGAATTGTTTAGTGCAGTAACTGGAGGGTGGAGCAAAACAAATGACATAAGTGAATAAAGTCTATTTATTTTCCAAGGCTTTTTTTGTGTGTGCAAGATTAGTGTTTAAATTGTCAACGTGCCTCAGTTGCAGGGACGTCAAAGTACATCTGTACACATATCCACAAGGCTCAGCAGTTATGCTTGAATTATCCATAGTTTGTACATTCTGGAATTAAGTAATAGTCTATTCTCCTAAGGAACCTGTGCAGGGAACAGGGGTGCATCCTAACCAGGATCTAACCAGGATGGTCCTGCTATCAGCGAGAGTCCCTTGGGGAGACCTGTAATTGGCTGTAATGTTGAGCAGGAGGAGGAGGGGGGGGGGGGTTTAAGTGGGCAGGGAAACCCCACCTCATCCCTCTCTAGTGAACTCTGTGATGGATTGCTTGCTAGCGATGCTCCTACACCAGCTGCTTCAGCCGAGGAGCTGGCACGGCTAGCTGCAGTCGTTCACCTGGCAGGCGGCAGAGTGGAAAAGGAACGGTCAGCGGTTTTGTAGGACATGTGCGCTAATGTGCGGCGCTCCCAAACTGACAGAATGGCCTAGAATGTTTAAATCGGTACCATTTTCAATGATGAGGGTGTGGTAGCTAAGCCCCGATGTGGTAGCCACTACATGGCTACTGCACAGCGGTGTGCTAAAGTTCATTTTGATTTTAAATTAGCGGACTGGCTAAACTGGATATTATTATTAACGGTTAGTGACCTTGGGTAGCAACAGCATTTTCAGGAAGCGCCGGCCTGCAATTTATTAGTGTCTCGCAGAAAAATAAGAATAGAAAACACAGAAGACTGCACTATTCTCAGCCGAGTCCTGAACTCACGCGAAGGGCAAACTGAGTAACTGAGGCTGCCGTCCAATCCACTAAATGCTCTGCCCTGACAAACCCCACTCAGGGGGATGCAATGCTACACCAAAGTAAGTATGCATGTGGACACCTGTCAGTCAATGGGAAGGGGGCGGAGCAAGGGAGGGAGCGGAATGAGCTGAATTCCACTGCTGTAGCCTACCGACTCTTTATTTCTTCTGACTCTTAAAAAAAATCTAAAAGAAAATTATATATTTAAGCAATAGATCACGGGAGGGAGTGCGTTATTCAAAATATAATCACTGCGGTGACGTCGCTGAAATGAGACCGCGGGTCGACCGCAGTGATTATATCCAATAATGCACGAACCTGATCTATTGCTTTTATAAAAATATTTTCGGGCATCAAAAAATACTGGACAGTGTAACATAATGTAGAATAAAGTAATAATTTTTCATATTTGGTCGCATATCCTTTGCATGCCATGACTTCCTGATGTCTGTGACCCAACAATATCAAAAAACTCTTGATATCTTATTTTCTGGTACTCCTACAAGCGATACTATAACCTCTCTGCATTTGAATGGACCTCTATGGGAATTGGGGGGTGGGACTAGATTTAGCTGTAAATTACACTGGAACAGTATGGAACACATGGTTGGCTAAATGGCTCTAAGTCATTAGGGGTCTGATGTATCAAACAAGCCTCAAACCATCACTCTGCTGCCAGAAATACATTAGATATGGATGGATAACTTGAAGGGTTTCTTCTCCTGACTTATTTTTTCATAGAGTTCAATAGGAAAATATGTCAGGAGAAACAACCCTTAAAGTGATCCATCCATATCTACTGCATATCTGGCAGCAGAGTGATGGTTTGAGGCTCGTTTGATACCTCAGACCCTTGATGCCATTTTATCAACCATGTATTCCATACTTTGATTACTTTGATTAATGCAATGATTTTATTGAATGTCTTTATTTGATATGTTTGTTTGTGTGTTGTGGGTCTGCCCCACTGTCTATGTCTTTTTTGTTGATGCTGGTGGCTACAACTGAACTTCCCTAAAAGGAAAATCAAAGTTATTCTATCCTATTCTAATTTATAAACCTTTCATCCAATATGGATGCAAATGCCCTCAAATTAAAGCTGACAGTCTGCACTTCAACCACATTGTCATTGTATCCTTTCAAACTCAAAGTACAGAACCAAAATAACAACAAGATAATCAATGTTATTCACTTCATCTGTCAGTGGTTTTAATGTTGTGGCTGATTGGTGTATATATATAGATAAACGGTATATATGTATATATAAATGGCAGAAGACTATTGGAAAATAGAATAAAATACACTAACATACATGTACATAACTGCAAGCAAGCAGGCAAAATTGCACACTGGAAAATAACTGTCAATCAACTTATTTATAAGCAGCAAATGTTTTTCATCCATAAAAACACCTTCAAAGCTTGCGCTGCCTAGTCTAACTGAGTATTCTCCTCAGGCTAACTCATCACTCCAAATGTGCTAGACTACTTATATCACATTACATTACATTATTCACTTTGCCGATGCTCTTATCCAGAGGAACTTGAACATTATCACCAGGAATTTTGTGAGGATGTGTGTATGTGTTTGCTTGTGTGTGTGTGTGTGTGTGCGCATATGTGTGTGTGTGTGTGTGTGTGGGTGTATGTGTGCGTGAGTGTGTATGTGTACAATGGAGTTTCAAATGAATACTGTTTAAATCGAAAAAATGGAATATAAAACAGGTTGAAATATTGTAAATGTGAGTGACATATCCTTGGGAGATTAATTTCGTCTTTGAAATCTCTTTCTAGTAATCCAGTCTCGCAGGAACAAAGCAAGGCAGAGCTTTGATAATACCTCTGAAGATTTCAGTCGTAGAAATTGTTGGAAAATGACGGGACCACTACAATAAACAACAAACTAACATTTTAATCGAAATCAACATGTTTATTTCCCCTATAAACTTGGAGAGCACCTGTTAAGACACTGGTTCGACTTGCTTTCAATGCAGTTTTCTCCCTAAACATTTGACTGCCGTTTTCTAATTTATATTAATAATTAGTATGTACAAATGTGCATGAATGTGTGTTCTACACAGTTCTAAAATGGTTGGTTTTTCTCCTCTCCATGAATGATTAAATAAAAGGCTTTGGAAACCCCTGGGATCAAATTTTTTATTATATTTAAATTCAGAGGATTATCAGAACTTTGTTTGTATACGAAGATAAAACTCTCATCGGCGTAAAGTATTGTCATCCTCTGAGTCACTGTTCCCGTCTTCGGGTGAGCGTTGGATTTTGGTCGTTTTAGCCTGCATTTGAGAAGTCCGTCATGTCACACTCATTGGATGAGGTGAAGTAACCACCCGGTAACGGTGGTCGTCTTGCAGAAACGTTGTGAGAAATGGGAACTGTACCAAAACCTTCGCTCTTCTCTGTGACAGCCATAGAGATCCAGAACAAAAACAAAAATTAATTAAATAAATAAATAAATAAATAATTGCAAATTAGAAAATATCAAATTAGCTACCAAGACTTTACTGAGCTGA
Organism: Ilyophis sp. 1 JC-2022; assembly: GCA_022702515.1. Taxonomy (NCBI): domain Eukaryota; kingdom Metazoa; phylum Chordata; class Actinopteri; order Anguilliformes; family Synaphobranchidae; genus Ilyophis; species Ilyophis sp. 1 JC-2022. The sequence continues at coordinate 10,042,729 of CM040400.1, read as the reverse complement.
AGGGGACCACCGAGGGACAAGGAATTAGAAAGTGTTGCTTTCATTTCCTCAAACCACATTTCATATTAGCATATTTCAAATTTGCACTTGGACAATTATCTGAAATGTGTCAAATAAGGGAGAAATCAGGCTCTCCTCTTTTTCACCAAAATAAATGAGCCTCTTCATTACGGTCTCACTTGTTCTGTTGGACATCAGTCTGAGCAGATAAAACAAAATGACTGAACCAATTAACATAACTAATATAACAACCATTAAAATGCACACAATGGAACTCGGCGTGATTTTGAAGGTATTTGCATTGTGTTTAATTCATTTCTGGGCTTAAGAATGCTACTTCCTTCATGCTCAAAGGCATACTTTTTAATGGATTAACCCCGAGGCGGATGGAGAATGTGCAGTTGACGAGATTCGATATTTTCCAGCCTCTGTGCTCTGCGTACGGGTCTCTTTCATTCATTCGGATAACCTTGGTCAGTCACGTTACACGTCACGCACCCCCCGTCCCCGTCCCCACCAGGCACCCCTCAGTCATTTTTGTTTGAACTACTTTCAAGTATAAATGCCTGTCTGATATCCGTGGTGTCACTTCCAAAGATCCAGCACTGCAAATGGAACATTGTGTTTTTCCATCTGTGCTGTTGTTGCCGTAACTATGGCAACTGGTTAGAGGGGGATGGCAGGTTTATTAAAATAGGGTAAAGGCAGAATGTGATGTACTCACTCATTGTGCCAAACCCCTAGTCAACTCACCATTGAAATAAATTGAGCCACTTAGCTTAATTTGGCACCTACATGTGGAGAAATCACAGTTTGTCTTAACCCCATTTTAATAACCCTATAGAAAAAAAGTATATAATTGTGGTTAAAACTCATTTTAAACTCTGTATACGTTTACAGTAATTCACTTTTTTGTTATCTAAGTGCTATTACATGTAATGGCCATAATTATCATTTGACTGAAATGTAAGGGTGCGGTTGTGGCACTCTCAGTTCAATTTCTCAGCTTTTTCAACGTTGTCAACTATTGCTGTTGATACAAATGGATGTATGTCTGCAATGGAAGCTTGCACAGTAAAGGTAGTGACATCACCGTTAGGGATTGTGACCAGCGTTCCATATCAGTATTGCTGACACTTATTTTGTGCTGAAAAGGTGATTTTCCATTGTTTTACGGCAGCAGCTGTGTAGTTTGAAGTGGCAGGTGAGTTTCGTGTTAAAGCTTGGTAGCTTTGACATCAAAAAATGAATGAACGCTTAGCGCAGGCTGTGCCAGATCGCACATTTTGGCATCTCTTATGAGTTGTGAGATGGGAGATGGACTTTCCTTTAACGTGTGACCCCACCGATATTGAATTAACTGCCACTTGGAATCAGTGCTTTTGTTACCTTTTTGTACTGGAAAGCCCAACGGTATTTTTACTCATTTATTTTTTCAAGTGAGGTGCAAAAGGTTCCCTCTATTAATTGGTAAATCCTTTGACGCCTTTTACCTCCCTAAACATGGTGTATCAGCACAACCTGACTAGAGTGACTGAACTTGCACCATGACTTTGGATTCATGTTTACATGTTGGGAAATTATGCGTGACATTACTGTGTAGCAGTCTCACCCTACTGACCCTGAATAGTTAATACATGATACTGGCATGTACTTTTAATATAGGTTTCTGACGGCATTTTCTTGTACGTGCATAGATCTGGCCATTACAGTATGCGAGTCACCCTGTCGCCATTAAAAGTGCCGCTCTAACTTTGCTATGCATTTGATTATAGTCATTTGCTGTATCCCATAATATTTCAGAAATTTAGCTTGATTGATCCTTGGAATAATTTTCCAGTCTGGGAAGCATCGTGCAACAACCCATTTGCAAATGGCTCCGTGCAAAAAGGAGGATTGATTGATTGATCATTTAATTCAGCACCAATACATTCCCTTACCTTAAGAGCAACTGCTTCTGAGTCAGCAGCTGCAATGGGATGGAAGATCTACTGCACTCGAGCGTGAATGGTCTCGAAGGTGTCGTGGAAATTTCACTTTAACCCACAGTAAAGCAAAGTCTGTTCAAACAGAACCACAACAAGTCCGTGCTATGATACATAATAATTATTAGTTTATTTGCAGATAAACCATGAGAGAGTCTTTACAGAGCTCTCTGTTGAACACAAGCCAATGTCAGACATCTATACACAACTTTACAGGCTATGTCCCAGGGGGCAGATTTCTAGACACAAGAGAATTATAGATCGGTAAAAGAGAAATATAGAGATACTTTCTCCACTCAGAGACATGGATTAACCCTTGGCCTCGATGGCCCCCTCTCTTACATCAACAAGAATCTCAGCTCAGGAAGGATGTCTCCAACTCACGCAAGGACATAAACATTAGCTTCACCATCTGCATGGCCTTCTATTGATATGAGCCAGACACAGAGGAAGCTCATGCGCTGGTTAAAACACTCTGTTCTCTTACCTCTGCATTACTGTTAGACTAAATAATAATCAAGGAATCATTAATAAGTGTTAAATGTTAATGATGCGATTGTCTCTAAATTAACATACATCTCTAAATGAACACGCACGTTGTAAATCTGAAGATTGCCATCACAAAGGGCAGCCAGTGCCATTATCAAACGAGTATGCTGTGACGAGCAGGTGCCAGAAACGATGACAACTTGTTTCTCCCTGATCTTTGAAATTGCCAGTGTGCGCATCACGCCAGTCTTGATGGACAGATGTTTAGATGATTTGTGGTAGGGGGTTGACAGGGGCTGGAATCTTGGGTAAATTCCAGATTTCTGGTCAATATGGCACCCGCCCACATGCATATGAATACAAAAGCATGGCCTTCTCTTCTGACATTTCCATTGTAGGCAGAACCAAAAGTTCACAGCAATCGATGGCTGTAAGGCCAGGAAAGGCCACGTGTGACACTGCTTTATTTATTATATTATTTGGCCTATTATCAATGATACATACAGCTTTAAGGAGGCCGTAGTCAGGAGTACAACATACAACATCCATGACTCAAACCTCAAAACCTTTTTGGTTTCAGGTTCCGTTCAAACCGCTACACTACATTTAAGTCCTCCAAACCCCAAGAACAGCAAAGAAACGGAGCATAGCTCCCTGAATGAAAAACATAAAATCCTGAGTAAAAATAAACAAATAAATAAATAAATAAAAAGAAAAAAGAAACATCGCAGCAAACACTTTGACGGTGAAATCCTTGCAAGACGACAGACAGCCCGGCGTGCAAACAAATGGGACATGAACACAAAGAGCCGGCGTCCTGTTGGCAGTGCCGTGCCAGGAGGGAACACCGGACGCCCTTCCCCTCCTACCCGTGTTTGCCACGGCAACCCGCCGTGTCTGTCGCAGCGTGAAGGCCGTAATTGTGCCACCTCGTCGCCCGCGGCTGGAGTCCTTTTTCCTCTGGATGTGTTTACGGATTGTGCTCTTAAGCGGCAGAATGTAAGTCTAACAACGGAGACTGGCGAGAGGGAGGGGAAGCGAGTAAGAACGGTCACATGCTGAATTCTTCTACTTTTTATCTAGCAATTCAGTCATAGCGAGACGTGCTAGACACCTGAAAGTGGTCAGCTGTCGTCTGTGAATACAATAAGAACAAATCTCTGCTGCCGCCTCTCTTTTCTGTGGCAATCTCTCATTCTTTTTTATATTCATTGTTATGCTCAACTTAAGCTGCCCTCCCTGACCTCCGGGAACAGTGCAATTAACACCGCGCTCAAAACGACACACCTGCATTTTGAAAAAATTAAACCATTCGTAATCGGCAACAGCATGTTGTTCACAAGCGATGCTCTGCTATTACTTAGATACGAATAAATATTGAATTTGTGCAGGGGGAAGCAGAGATCAATGTACACTGGCACATTTTCAATAATAAGTAGTATAAACAAGAAGCAAAACATGAAATTAGTGTTTATGTATAAATATAAACTAAACACATGCTGTGTACACAGAAGTTTGGTTGTTACTACACTGAACTTCCTTTTGCATCCATCTACACAGATTTTTTTTTTTTTGTATTTAAGGGCATTTCTGTTTTGACATATCTTTGTGAGTCTACGCACATTTGATAGTGTATTTCCTGTATCAAGTGTCTCAGAAGACTGTAAGCAAATAGTTTATGCTTCAGCAATGAAAGATTCTGCTCAGGAGCAGGGTTGCAACCCTGTAGATTTTTTCCCCATTCTTTTCCATGTTAAACAGTTACTATATTTGAATATATTGCCGTCTTTCAAATTCTGTAAATCGCAGATTCGCTGTGTGCGATATCACTTTGGTTATGTATTAATTCTACCGAATTAGCATGTACAGAAGTGCTGCTGCAATTGAGCCCGGAGAGCCTCAGAGCTCAGGAAACTGGAGTACACAAGTGATAATCCCATTATGAAGACGTAGGTTGCCAGCTCAGTTAATTATGCATTCATATTTCCTTGCGTTATTTATGATACCTCTCCTTCTTTCTTTACCTCTGTTCCACCACGGTGATTATATTCGTCCTCCAATCCTTGGAGGGTTAGTCAAGATTCGTTCCCAAGGCTTTCAACATAAAAAGAAAGAGAGAGAGAGAGCGAGAGAGAAAGAGAGAAAGAGAGAGAGAGTGAGAGAGATAGAGAGAAAAAAACTGAGCGAAAATCGGTGGCTTCTGAGAGGGTGTCTGTCCCCGTGAATGTGTGTGCGTGTGTTTGTGTGTGCATGCGTGTGTTTGTATATGTGTGCCTGCGTGGGTGAATACATGTGTGTGCGTAGGTGTGTACGCGTATGTGCTCTGGGCTGTTTTTCTTCTACAGAAACGCGACTTTCATCCGTGCGGTGTTTAGTAGATCCTGTTAAACAATTTCATTTTTTTTTTCATCTATATATTTTTTTGTTTTTGGCTGTGCCGATGATGTGCTCACCCCCTGTCATGTCAGAGCAGGCATCTTCCTCCGCATGTTCCCGTGAAGTCCAGGAGACACGCTGTGCGCTGTAGGTGTTTTTGGACTCGGGCTAATGACTCCGTTCTCTAAGTAAGCTCTGATGCACAGTCAGCTGAGGGAAAAAATAAAGACCTAAATGATGGTTAATTTGTTCGGTTCAGGCTGGAGACTCATCTCTCATCTTCCTGCCACACCCAAATGGCCATTTCAAACTGCGTACCATCCCCCCCCCTGTCCTCCCCCCACCCCCCACGAGCACACCTCTTGGGGACTCGGCAGATGGGCGGTCAACTTTGAACAAAGGAATCTTGGGGATTAAAGTAATAATATGCCTGCATCACAGCCAGAAAAAATTCAATTACCGCCAGCATGATCCGTGTTCCAGAGCCAAATAAAGGCCATTACTATAGCGCCAAGAATTTCTTATCTCGCACAGTCCCGCTTTTTCATAACTTGTGTTTGACATGTGGAGGGTAGAGGAGGAAGGACGAATCAAAACGCCAGATGACTCCAAGTGATTAAAACACAGGGGAAGACATTTTGAAGGAATTGTTATGCACTATTGGTAAATGATGTCTGGAACTGAAGCCACGGGCCTACTTTGTGGGCTTCTACATATAGATGAGCTCAAAGGATACACAGCAGTCCCCCTGGGCACGGTAATCTAATATCGCGGAGATATACTGCGCAGTGTGCTTCTTCTCAACAAGTCAATCGCAATCAAATTTCTATTGACTATCGCTAGAGCATTTTCACAGTCATCTCCTGAAAACGCTGTCCAGATGTAATAATGATAAACATACACACATGCTCATTTTTATGGGCAACCTATAAAATAGGGTTGAACTTTTTTTGTTATCCCCTTAATTGTATTTCTTCCTGTGACGACCTTTTTAAATTGCACATTAGTCCACAGAGTATTTTAAGATTCCTAGCACGGTGAAACTGCTTATACCTGGGCTTCCAACACTAAGAAGGCTTGCTAATATTTTATTGTATGTATATATATATATATAAAGTAGTATATATTAGTAAGATAGGATCATAGTCTGTGCACTTATAACCTTGGCAACCAGGCATAATTATGAAGGTACTGAACAAAAAATGTCAATACCTGAGTAAGGTATATGTTACTGCACAGGTGTGGCTCATCCATTAAGCAAATACCATCCCAGCATGCTTAGGGACAGGCATAAAATAACTACAGGACAGTGCTGGTTGCCTATAATGGTGGACAGCATAGGTACAAGAGGATAAGATTTCAGCGGTTTCAAAAAAGGGGTGGCGCCTTTGCGTGGGAACTTTGGGTGACCAAGGCAGCTCAACGTGCTCATGTTTTGTGAGCAGCAGTGCCCACGCTTGGAACTCCAAGGGACGTAATAACGTAATAAACACAAAGCAACATGAGCTCCATGATCGTGGTGCTGTGTGTAAACCCACAGTGCAAGACAGAGTAAGAACAAACACAAACCAGTTTTACTGCAAATTTCAACCTGGGGTGAGAGCGGTTTCATCTAATGGCTGGTCACTTGATATTGTTGTTACAAACATTTATATGTAATACCTGTAGATGGGGGGCAAAAATACCACACAGCAAAACTATCTGAAGGGATGAGTGTCCCTTCAGAATGAACATGACAAAAAAACACAATACATAACTTTCGTTAAAAATTTAATAATGAGAAGAAAGGGACATGGAGGAAGGAATATGTTGAGATAACTCACTCTCATTAAGTAGAGTTGGCAGGAAACACTGACAGACTGTCAACAAAGAGAAGTCTAAGAGAGAAAAGGAAATATTAAAGAGACTACAGAAATCTCAGATGTATTATACATTTTCCAGATATCAGTGTAAAAATTGTATAAAAATGTACAACCTCTTCAATTCTTCTCTGCTTTGATTGTTGAACGTCTGTTAGAACAGAGTCAAGGTACACACAGAAACATACCTTCGTGCTTTGTGGACATTTTGGCACATTTCTCTCCACAGGATACGTATGGAACATGTGGCTTTGAAGTATCTTATTATGACTGAGAGAAAAGACCTCCAGAGATCCCTGGTCTTTGTCTGCGGGGTGGAGAACTGCAGTGCATACATGGGGCTGTTTCTCCACGTGGAGGTCCTGGCTGTTTCCTGTCAGACTGTCTCTCTCTCTCACACACACACACACACACACACACACACACACTGGCATGTGCCGGGGGGGTGGGTGGGGTGTGCCTGAGCATCCGCCTCCTTTGCCCCAAAAAGAGGCGTAAGATTTCACACGTCTTTATATGTTCTACTGAAAAATAGAATTCATTAAAAAATCTACCTACATGCTCTATATCAGGTTTTATTGAATTAATTATGCACTTCCACAAATCTGTTATCTTGGCTACATCTGCGCCGGAATAAAATAGAAGCTATAGCCACCAACAATGCTGAGTTTGTCTTCTTCTATGGGGCTGCTGGAAATCTAGTGCGGAAGTTTACAAATGGTTGGGATGTAGCTACTGTGGCAATTGCAATGAGTTGTTCCAAATAAAATGTGATATTACTGTTATTCAAAACATGTTATGAATAAGCAAAGACAAAATAAAAATACACAAAGAGACATACTCTGAGCTTCCCGTTTACGAAAAGGAGATTTACGTATTGGTTTTTGTAAAGGGTATTGGTTTTTGAAAGCCAAGCTACTTGCTATGGTTAGAAGGTAAATACTGGGATTGCAACCAGCATACACAGGGACGGAGGTTGGTAACCATTGGGCTAGCACTGGGCATAGGCTAGCAAATTTTCGCTTCACTCACATTAGCACGGTTTAGGTAGACATTTTAGATCATCGTGATATGATAATGATGAGATATTTTCTCTCTAAACGTGCTAAGAATATGCGGATTCATAAAGTGAATGCACGTTTAGAGCCGTAATCTGAAAAGCAATTCATAATACAATTCACAAGGGTATCTGGTAAAAGTGAATTACGATTGGGTAAATGGGGTTTATTCCCGTTATTTTCTTTTGTCGGTAATCTAGCAGGCTTAGCCTTAGCTAACTTTGGATCGATTGCTTATGCCTTCATCCGTACACTAGGGGAAGATTGCGGCCTTTTCCTCATTCCTGATAAAGCTCTTGATGAAGAAACAATACCAGTATCACAATTGGGATCTTTCTCACCCTTTTTCAGGGGTGTGTAGCCTAACACACACACACACACACACACACACACAGACACAGACACAGACATGTACACGCGCACACACCCTCTTCCACAGTTCCCTGTGCCTGGCCTCTGTAACACTGTGTCACGGTGAGGTTCTCGACTGACTGCGTGACTCCCAGGTGCATTATGGATGCTTTCTGTGCCCCGAGCGATGGCTTCCTGCCCGTACCAATGTGATCACCTTGATTATCCCGCTCACCCCTCCCTCCCAAATTCAGCGTGGTTGTTCAAGCTTCCCCCGCAGGCACACTCAGTTGTGCATAGCCCATCTCTTTTAATAGCATGTTACTCTTTTAGTTCCTTCAATTGTAGAGCATTACCGGTATTTTTTTCCAGGCGTAATTGCTAGTGCAGCACGCATGCAGTTGAGCGCGTCTTTGAAGCCGGTCGCTTTGGTCACTCCTTCTGTTAAATTGCGATTTTTGCCTTTGTTTTTGCATTCGACATTGTACAAGAGTAATGTTGCAGAAAGTGAGGGAGGTGAGATTTTTCACTTTGTCACACAAGTTGAGTAATTACATGAAGTGTTTCGTTTGATTCGTGGTTAGACATAGGGTTGGAATGAGGGTTTCAATTAGCATAACGGCTGGGGCTAAAGCTACGGTTTGGGTCAGCATGAAGGGGGATGGGAATGGTTAGTCAGATTACAAAAGCTACACCACTCTGGTCATTATTGGTCATTATGCAGTCGCTATGTGCAGTTACACACTAGCTCTTAAAACAATGATTATTTGAATATCGAATATTGTTCCATTGGAATATGATCCGCTTCCTCTAAAATTATATCACCCCTTTTTGAATCTTCCCTAGGCCGATGAAATAGCTTTAAGCCGGTTCCGCTGTTGACCTTTCAGTTTTCCCAGAGCTCTGAGAACAAGGCTGGTGGGCTTTAAACCAGGATTACCCGAAATCTGCCCGTACGCTCTTCCGATGGTGTTTAATTCCCCTAAGGATGACAACAGATCTTTAACATTATTAAATGTCCCTGGGTTTATCTGCATATTAACTTCAAAGACCAGATTTCACTTTAAAATCTAAACTATTTTCCAATTTTTTATTTATTTATTTATTTATTTATTTATTTATTTTTTATGAGAGTGCTGTAATGAAAGCAGCCATTATTTAAAAATCACGTCGGACGACCTTCATTAAAGCATTTAAGAAGCCGGAAATATGCAAATGCCGGCGCACTGTCATTTCCACATTTTTTGAAGTAATTACACTAAAACTTCTCAGCCTGTCAGTTTCCAGTGTAAGTCTATTGGAAGCTTTCCCTGTGAATAGCAATTAGTGCAATTATCTGATGTCATGCATGAAATTGTTGATAGTAAAAGGCGCATATCAACAGGAGAGGAGAAGCACAGATAAATCGGGAATCGGTTAAGTCTCCAATCTTAACGAAGAACAAAGAGACGAGGTATGAATTATTCCAGGAAATAGCAGATGTCATAAAACGTGCATCTTACAACCTTTCAGTGGAACAGCCATGCAGCCCTGAAATATGTGACCAGAAAGTAGATGTCGGTTCCCCTCCTTTGGAAGCCCATGTCTCAGAGGTTGTTATGCCGTACCCTCTCCAAAAGTTAGACAGTTCACCAATCCACCCGAATGCCCCGTTTCAAAAACCCCTCATTGGGCGCTCTTTCTGAGGCTGCAGAGTGAGTTGATTTAAACACATTTAACTGTACTATGTTATTCTTCTTGCTTTGATTTAATACTCTCCTCCCTAATGTATTTGAATCCAATTAACATCAACTTCATTATGTAGCTGGCACAAAGCACAAATTAAGTCTAGTCCTTTAAAGTTGCTCTTTCAATGTTGCCAGACATAACTTCTTAAAGTTTTTGTGTCCCTTTGAAATGTTCAGGTAAGGCTCATTGCTCAGAAAAGTGGAAGGCAGTTATTGTTACCAGGGCAACAGGCTTTTCTTTTTACAGTAACAAAGCTGAGCGTCATGCAATGTGAGCCCTTATTGTGATGGTTTCAGGGTGTGAGGTGACAGAGAGAAAGGAGTGGTTTTAGCCAGGTCCCCTCAAATTAGGGCCACATGGTATCTGGTTACACCTGGTAACAGGTTATATGATAACTCTACACCCCCTCACCCTTGTAAATACAGTTAGGCCTGCAGTCTGATACCTGGGATTGGAATCAGAGAATTTTGTGATGCTGAGATTAAGAAACATTGGATGCATAGGCCATATTTAACCACTATGCAGGCCCCAATTAGAACCACTCACCAATGAGGGAGCAAGGGAAAATCTTGCACCTGATTGGTCGCCACACTTCAGACCAGATTGGAATAAGAATGTTCCAGTGTTCCATTGTCTCATGGTCACTTATCGCTTTTTTAGTAATGCAATACAATGAACAGAAGCAACAGACGGAAGGAGAAAAAAGTGTGATTCAGTGGCGATTCTCTAAATGGAAATGTTGTACAAGTGTAAACGGTGCTGCATCTTCGACATAAATGGAGGTAGTGTCATGTAGAATAAAAATAAATACATAAATAATCCCCCTTCATAGAAAGGAAGAGAAAGCGATACTGTCATCTCATTTTTTTGCTAATGCACATTGCAAATATGGAAAATTGTATTTTGTTTAATATAACTTGTATCCATTAGTCTGCAGTGTCTGCCCAGTGGTGGGGTTATAACAGATAAAAGACGATATTATTCTATAAAAACAGCCGTGTTTTGTGGGCACACTGGAGAGAAGAATAAGACAACAAGAAAGAGGAGAAGAAAAAACTGGAGATATGGCCTTGCACTCGACAAATTATAATCCATATTCAAGTTACTGCCTGAAATAGAGCTTTCATCAGGCAGCTTCTTAGAGCCAACATACAAGAAACCCTCAAGGGGGGTAATTGGCAGATATATTTGCAAGAAGTCTCTCAGGGGCTGGGGGGGTACACCCAAAGTTCATACACAGGAGACTAGTCATCCCCACTGCAGGAAAGGGTTAATTAAAGTGATTATTTACAGCCTTGCTCCATAAATGTTTCACAACCATCTGATTAGTGTGGGTTAATGGGAAATTATTTAAATTTGCCATGGGGTTCTAAATTAAGTGATTACATTTCGGGAAAGCGTTGATTTTCACCCCCTGAAATGATGGTAGGAGGAATAATATCAAAGACATTCTACAAAGTTGAATTACAATGATCAGATTATGTATGAAGACAGAAGGCATTGCCTTTAGTTTTGGGGAATGTTGTGCATTTTTCTTTGCTTAGTCTCAAGGGAACTCAGAGACTCAAGGAAATCACTTATTTTATGCCAGGTTGTTAGTAGTGTAATGGTAAAAAAAGAGGGGTGGGGCTGTCCACCAGAGGGCAGCGTTGGCCCTATTTGCAGGTATGGCAGCGGCTCTCCTGGTCTATGATGTCATGTATCCGAACAAGGTTCTCAAGCAACCCCCACTCCATCACAAATCCACCAGCGTGCTTCACAGTGAGGACATGGCTCTTTTCTGCATAACTCTTCATGCCTCTTATTGCACTGAACCCACTTTTGGTATTTATTTCCAAAAAGCAAAATTTCCGTCATGTCTGACCATAGCACCGGGTTCCAATGTAAATTCTGGTAACATTTGGCAAACTCCAAGCATTTACATTTGTGGTGTGATGAGAGCAGCAGATTTTTTTCTGGCAAGCTTTCTAAATCGGTTGTTGGCATAGAGGTGGTGACTAATTGTACTGTTGGAGCCTTGGTGAGCCTAGCATGCAACCAACTTCTGCAATTCTCCAACTGTGATTCCTGGAGATACATTTTCCCTTTTGTGTGCGTAGGGGCAAACTACACTCGCATCCTCTTCCAGTCAGGTTCACCACAACTCCAGTTGCTGCCCACTTCTTAATTCTTGCCCGAATGGTGGAATCGAGAAGCTGTTTTTCTATAAATTCTTATAGGCCGTCGCCTGATTTATTAAAGTCAACAACATTTTTTCTCATTTCATTCGTGTGTTCTCTGATCTTCCCCATGTTGATGGATAACTAATGGGTTTTGGCCTGTGTTTCACCCCAGTGAAACAAGAAGGACCACGTACTAGTTTCTAAAGACTCAGGTTACTTAAAAAAGTGAAATATGAATGGGAATATACTTCAATTAGGTTATTTTTTGTAAATAATTCTAGCGTTGACTATTTATTTTTCAAATTCTACCTAAATCAAAGTAGATTTTGTAGAGTAGATTTTCCTCATGTATTGAGTGTAAGTTTATGCTGATGAATATTTTACAGCTATATTTGCTCATATTTTCCAGGGTTGCCAATAATTCTGGGGGGCACAAATCATGTGTGCATAAACGGCATATTCTTCTGGTTATGGCATATTCCATCACTCATGTGTGGTTTTACAATTCAAAATAAATCAAATGCATTCAAGGGAGAATTATTGAGTTACCGTGCATTGCATTTGAAAGCATATATTCAGGAGGACCATGCTCCTGACCCCAGCCATCATAAAGAGATGTGACACACTGTGACACCAGAAACACCAGGCTTTTGTAAGATAACATTGTGTAACGAGCATGTCGCAGACTTCACAACACAAAGCAAAGGCAAAACATGTCCCAAATGAACAGAAGGTCCTTGAGTCATTAACACTCAGACACAGAGAAATGTGGTTGAGTCATTAACACTCAGACACAGCGAAATGTGGTTGAGTCATTAACACTCAGATACAGCGAAATGTGGTTGAGTCATTAACACTCAGACACAGCGAAATGTGGTTGAGTCATTAACACTCAGACACAGCGAAATGTGGTTGAGTCATTAACACTCAGACACAGCAAAATGTGGTTGAGTCATTAACACTCAGACACAGCGAAATGTGGTTGAGTCATTAACACTCAGACACAGCGAAATGTGGTTGAGTCATTAACACTCAGACACAGCGAAATGTGGTTGAGTCATTAACACTCAGACACAGCAAAATGTGGTTGAGTCATTAACACTCAGACACAGCGAAATGTGGTTGAGTCATTAACACTCAGACACAGCGAAATGTGGTTGAGTCATTAACACTCAGACACAGCGAAATGTGGTTGAGTCATTAACACTCAGACACAGCGAAATGTGGTTGAGTCATTAACACTCAGACACAGCGAAATGTGGTTGAGTCATTAACACTCAGACACAGCGAAATGTGGTTGAGTCATTAACACTCAGACACAGAGAAATGTGCTTATGCAATTCAAGGTCAAGAGTGCCCCAGTGGAGACACCAGCTACATTGGCTAATGCAAGCTGCACATATGGCAGTAAATATTTTGGGATAATTATAGATATGAGATCCCCCCAAAATGAATGGCCGAATTGGTGATCAAACACAATTCATCATTAATTTAGGTCTCTATGTAGCTGTGGGTGAACAGAACAAATCACATCAGTGTAACAAAAACCAAAGGCTACAGAGGACGTCAAGCACTTTCGAAAAGGAAAGACAAGGTGCTTTAAAATAAATGACAGAATCGTACACCCACAGGAATGAATCTGAACGGTATATTTACCTGAGGGCACCGATATTCTGTAACATTTCTAAGATTCAAAGTTTTGAATATTCGAGCAAGAAGAATTGTGTTTTGTACAACCGAGATCAAAGCAGAATTAATTTCAATTATGTTCCTCTTAACTGAAGATGCGGCAGACATGATTCTGTAGTCTGTATTTAGTTTGAAATCAAAGGTCAGTATTGTCAACAGTGACTTGCCAATTAACTTGTCTCAACTGCAGTTAAAAAAAAAAGAAATAAAGATGTCTTCAAACATATTCTTATCCCTTAAATTTAAACAACATCGTTTCAGGCCCTTTGAAAAGCGTCCTCAATTTCATGTGGCTAGTGTTTGAGGCAATGGAGTCAGTCTTTTAAGGCGAATGAGAAACAGCCATAACCTTGAAGTAGAAACCGCATTTGCGCTTGAAGAAAATTAGAAGAAAACACAACACGACGCTATTAAAGAAAAGACGGTTTTGTGCCTGAGGGGATGCTAAAATCTGGACAAAGAAGGGTCATTTGAGGGGCTAGAGAGACCACTCGTCCATCGGATCAACACAAGATGAAACATTAATGACAAGGCTGCCCCAGACAGCTAATTCTTCGGGGTCATCATTATAAAAATCCATGCGTGTCTGACTTTGCCTTTGAGAGTAATCTCTCAAGACTGTCGGGAGAAATAATAGTTAACTGACTATCTCTGTCTGCATACTTACATCCTGTTGTACCTGGAAGTGTGGTTTTTCCACTTTCCAATTCGCAAATTATAATACCTTGGGGGTGTGGAGTCTGATGTGAGAGTATTCATAGCAATGTAATTATTGACAAATTCAATTGTGCTAATCACAGATCATTGTGATGGTGGTGATCAATTGGTGGCTATGATATTTGCATGCAACCGTTTTGTCAATGTAATTGAGGTAAGCTCGATAAATAGTTTTTTTTTGCTGAATGCCCAAAATGAATTTGCATCACAAAATAACAGAAACCTTTAAATCCATCTGCATGGTGGGCTATTTAAATGAAAGATGCAGGCAGGAAATAATGCATAAGACACTGAGGAGTGGGACTGAAAGAGACTCATAGCAACCCTCATATAGCCAGGGCCCAAGATGTCCCAGGATAGAATGGAATAATATGCCACATTTCAGCTCAGCTTGAGTGCAGGTCGGTGACAGGACGGTGCAGGAAGTACATCGAAATATCAAAACCTGGAATCCCATCCAAATTTTTTAATTATATTCGGTTGGTGACTGGGGCAGTTAAGGGTAGAATACAACACCCATACCCCCCAACACCTCATTTGTGATGGTCCCTCTATCAATCTCAAAGAAGCCTTGGGCCTGGACACCACAAATGGAAAAATAAAGATTTATTTTTTTCTTTTAAACCTGACAGTTTCTGTACATGAGAAGATAGAAGATTCAAGGTCCTTGTGGGATGCGGAAGGTGCTGGAGTGAAACAGACAGACGCAGAACGGGGCCTGGAGACCGAGCGTGGGCTGTACTTAAGGGGTCCTGCAGCCACACGCTATGATGCCTTCCATCTTTTATCTTCACACGGTATCTGGGCGATGAGCGTTTCACAGCAATCGCCTTGCCAAATTACATACAATAACGGTTTCTTTAACGACTTTGTGTCCCTCTAGTTTGGAAAGCCCTGATCATATTTGTTTCCTCAGCCCATAGTTTAAATGTCCTTTGCTAATTTGAGAGAGCACCCCTTGTCCCGTCAATGATTTAGCCGTTCACCTGGAGGAGCCTGTTATCACGCGATAAGGTGTAAACTCAAACGGCGTGGCTACGGCTAACTGTGCATCTCTCAGATCCTGGTCATCACTGGGGGCATTTGATTCCGGACCATGGGCTGCAATGAATAGGGAAAGCTCTTATTATTCCAAATTTCTATCAGACTTTGATCTTTCCAGGCTGTTCCATCTAATCTACATAAAATTATAAATATTTACCATTAATTACTAGTGGCCAACAAACAGCGACAAAATACTGTGTACAATTCCCGGATGGAAAATATATATACAGTGCCCTCCACTATTATTGGCACCCCTGGTAAAGATGAGTAAAAAGGGTTATAAAAAATTCACAGTTTGGTGAATTAGCTTAATCTCACACTGAAAAAATGAGAAAAATCCAACCTTTAATTGAAGTAAATGTATTATGAGAAAAAAAAATCACTCACCAAGAATTATTTTTAACAAAACCAAGTGTGCCACAATTATTGGCACCCCTGCATTTATATATAAAATAAAGTAATAATTTTAAATATTTGGTCGCATATCCTTTGCATGCCATGACTTCCTGATGTCTGTCACCCAACAACATCAAAAGACTCTTGATATCTTATATTCTGGTACTCTTACAAGCGATACTATAACATCTCTGCATTTGAATGGATCTCTATGGGAATTGGGGGGTGGGACTAAATTTAGCTGGAACAGTATGGAATACATGGTTGGAAAAATGGCTGTAAGTCATCAAGGGTCTGATGTATCAAACGAGCCTCAAACCTTCACTCTGCTGCCAGATATGCAGTAGATATGGATGGATCACTTTAAGGGTTGTTTCTCCTGATACATTTTCCTATTGAACTATAAGTAACTATATGGAAAAATAAGTCATGATAAGAAACCCTTCAAGTTATCCATCCATATCTACTGTATTTCTGGCAGCAGAGTGATGGTTTAAGGCTTGTTTGATATGTCAGACCCTTGATGACTTACAGCCATTTTTCCAACCATGTATTCCATACTGTTCCAGTGTAATTTACAGCTAAATCTAGTCCCACCCTCCAATTCCCATAGAGACCCATTCAAATGCAGAGACGTTATAGTAGGGGTGGATGGTATAAACGGTATAGAAAGTACAACGGTATGAATTTGCGCTACGGTATAGAATTTGACTATACCTTGTGGCCGGTAGAGCAGCTCTAAAGTAGCAATGACGTAACCACACCAGTGGGAGGCAGCAATGCAATGCGTGCAGGCTGCATCGTCATCAGCCTGCGGCCTGCGCCACCGAATCAACTGGAACATGTGAAATGGCTGAAAGCGCAGCACACAACGAAGAGGAGGAATTGGTAAAAAAAAAAAAAAAAGACTGGTGCAAATTCCAATATATGGACATTTAAAACGTCAGACTATACAGTTAAACAGTATCTCAGCTTAGTATCGCAGATAGAAAAGACACAGCGAGGAAACTTGTTAATTGTTAGTTCTAACTAAATACAGACAATTAGTATGTTAGTAAACATTTAAGTTAATGGTTTTAGTAATGTGCATATAACTAATAAACACCTGAGTGATTGTTAGCATGAGTTAGTAATATCAACAATATTATCACGGGAAACGTAAAGCAGGAAGTAAACAGAAAACGAAACTTCGGAAATACAGCGTGAACCTTCGTAAAATCCCGAAGTCACCCAAACAGTGCATACGCGAGACAGGGTAAACAAACACACGAATGCGACTCGGACAACCCACAAACAGAGGGGAATGCAATGATGAAATGAAATGAAAATAAAAATACAATCAAACAGAACTCAGACTCAGAACATAACAGTTGTACTTTAAGCAATGAGGAAGAGAAAAACATATACGATACTATATATTCTGCAAGGAGAAGTTTTTTTTTGTTGCACTATGCAGGCCTATTCCTGCAATACTGTAACTGAAGAGCAGTTACTTATTTTGTATTATGATATATATAATATATAATGTTGCATCATGTATATTGGTTGGGAAAAAAGTTCCTGTCCTGCTGTACTTGAATTTACTTTTCAATTAGATTTTATGCTGCTAGATTTTATTGTTTAAGGGTACAAGCAATGAGGCCAAGTAAACATGTACACTCAGTTATTTTGGACTATGCAAAAGCAATTATGCCAATTCTTGCAATAATGTAACTGAAGAAGAGTTAGTTACTTTGTTTGAACAAATTTAGCATTTTGGGAGTTGGTCGAGGGAAAGAAACCTCCTGTCCTTCATAGCGTAGGCTTGAAGTCAGTTTTTATTTTCACTTTGCAGCTTGATTTTATTGTCTTTCATGAAAAAAATGTTTTTCAGAGATGGAAGTAACTTGAGAAAAAGTTTAGCATTTTTTTCTATTGCAGTTATGCACAATAAATGTTCTTAAAATACCTCTGTACTATGTGAAATATGTCCTAGTAATACAAGAGTACAGTAATAGCTGCCATTCCGGTGTTTTACCCCTTCAGAAGCATTTATATAAAAATTTAAAGATAAATGAATATACCGTGATATATACCGTTACCGTCTATTCTTCAAATTATACCGTGATATAAACTTTAGACCATACCGCCCAGCCCTACGTTATAGTATCGTATAGTATCGCTTGTAAGGATGCCAGAAAATAAAGTATATACATATACATTTTTTTTTTAAACAAATAAGGAAGTTGTAAGAATTGTGTAAAAATTTGAATTCAGGCTGTAGCTGAAGTACTGTTGTAATATCTAATTACCCTGAAACAATAATGTGCGATATTCACGTACAAGGGCCAGCTCATGCCATTCAGCAGAACCTGCGTTTTGTATGAATGCTGTTACTTCTGAACAAATACATGCAAAATTACTGTGACCCACCTGCATGTTTGTTGAATGGTCACAACCAGACTGTTATTAGTGAATGTGTGTTTCAAGCTCTTAAGAGGGCTAGTCCATAGCAACACTTTCACCTTGGACATTTCAAATATCAGTGATGTGGTCGGGAACAAAAGAAAATGGGATGAAGAAAGCCATGACCATTGAAGCTGAAGAATTTAATTTGTCTGCTGGCTCTCTTAGGGGCCTTGCAATATATTTGTTGAAGGACATCTTATCTTCAAGCCAATTAATCATAACTTGGTGACAAATCTCACCACCTTGAGCCCCTCAAAATGAAAATGGAGCATATCGTGCGAACTTGGTTCTCCCCTATATGATCTGCCCTTCCACTGATCTCTGTGGTGGCGACGTGACATCTAACAGTCTTATGACCAGGCGATTGCACCATTCGTTCCCAGGATTTTCATTGACCACTTGTATTACACATACTGTATATAAAGATCAGAAAAATGTTATATATTTATATACATGTCAGAGTGTCCATGCAGATATATTTGATCTGGCAGCTCAGCTCTCAAAAGGTAGTTTTACATATACAGAAGTCACTAGTGGTAGAGCAAGTACCTAGTGTCCATAGGAAATTCATACATGTATATTTCCAACAGTTTCCAGTTGCCCAGTATAGACCAGAATTGTGTATCTCATAAACATCAAAATGGCCCGATTGCAATCAACTGCTTTAATTTATTTAAATGCATTGCTAAGCAACAAAGGAACCCAGCATGCTCGGCTGTTCTCCTGAACCAGGGTCGGCCGGCCGGTCGTCCATTATTGTATGTTTGTAAAATTATCCGTTAACATATCTCTCAAACACCTGGATTAAACCCATACACAACCCAGCTAGTTGGAAGCAAAGTTTTTCCAGCTAAATGCAATGTTTCATGCGGCTTTTTCGTTCATGTTGAATTTGCTCCAGTGTTGAACAGTGTGTCCAAATGGTAATTTCATGGTTTTCATTAACATTACATTACAGTCATTTAGCAGACGCTTTTATCCAAAGCGACGTACAGTAAGTGCATACAGAAACGTCATCGAACTACAGAACGGATAAGAAAGCACATTATTCCCATAAAGTAGCAGCTATCCCTAATGCACATTGAATGCAGTTCAATGCAGTTGAATTGAATGCAGTTCATTAACACTAGGGAAATTAATACAGTTCTCTTGCAAAAATTTGAGGCATGTCATTAGAAGCAGGCTTTTTGTGAGCAAAATAGAGAAATGTGGCAATTAAATGCAGGCAAGAGTTTCAAAGTGTGTTATATATCAAACAGTGGCATAGCATTTTGTCTAAATGATTTCTTGAAATACACCTGCACATTTATGAACTTATTATCCCCTGTACAGACATTGACTGATGGTTTGGAAAAAGAGGTACATGACCCAATTAAAGCAATACCTCAGTGTCCTGTTTTAGCAAATCAATCACATATGACCCCAGAATGTAAAATACAATTGAATACATTTTTCATACGATAATCTGTAAGAGCTTACTTCTTCATAATAGCTCTGAGTGTATCATTTCTCCACAGTGAACATTCTCACAGTAATGGAAATTTACAGTTCAGTTATTTGGCACATACTTTTAGGCAAAGCGACGCGCAAAGCGACGTGGTGAGAACGCCTCACTAGAAACTTGGATGAATGTAAGAAGTGCGTCCAGAGAGACGCACTGAAGCTGGCGCTGCGGCACCACAACAATTGGCAACTTTCGCACGCCGTCGTTTGACTCAAAGCGGCCAACGTGCAGTTTTCAGATCTTACGCTTGACCTCTTTATATTGTGACTCTAGACTTGGGTGGAGAGGGAGATGGTTTTACGGCGGAACATTTTACTGTTGCCATGCAACATCAGAAACGTTTGTCCCCGATTGGAGTTTTCAGCTGCTTTAAACAGTACCTACATGTATCCATTGTCAACCAATTGAAGGTGCTAACAGAGACTTTACTCTAAAAAGACTCTCAACATTGCATTGTGCACAGTAAAATGTCAGTTGTAGTACACAGCTGTTACACCTTAAAATGTTCTGTGTTAATTCAACTCTTGAGTCCTATAGGGACCATATGTAGTCTGTATGAGTTGATTTAACACTGGAAATGTAAGGTGTAACAGCTGTGTACTATAGTAACAGGCTAAGACATCAGTCCACAGGGGTGGGACACAATTGGCTCTGTCTTGGACTCAGGAGTAGAGTGGGTTTAAGTTGGCCAGAGCTACATGGGTTTACATGTTTCTCAACAGAGCCAGCCACAGGCATAAACACTCAATGCAGTCATTTAGGGCCACAGCCATCCCTGGGACACGCACTTCAATTTTGGGATTTATGTTGGAGTACTTTAGAGACACATCAACAATCTTGTTTGGGGCCAGCACATGTGTAAGACTGGCTATGTTCCTCAGCACACAGCTGTATTAGTGTCCTCCAGCCCTGTTCCAGCACCCACAGGGTGGTGTCAGACTCTAGCTCTCCTGTAGTACTGTGTGGCCTTTAGAGTGTTAAAAACCCCCCCCAAAAAACACTAGTTGGCTGGTTAGTGCACACACTTCAGCTGCAGTGATCCTTGGGTGAGTTTAGATAGATTCAAATTAAAGAATCGCAAGTTAGAAACTGGGGTGCAAAAAAAAAACTTAAATAAATAAATAACTCAAAATCATGGATAAAGTGGCTCAATGGTTAGATTTAATGGAGGCCTCAGTTCAGCCGTGGAATTCATTGTCCTTTTTACGATGAAAACTTTGTTCTTTTACGTCCTGCATCCGCATGTATTCAGTGGCCCCTGAAATGACTCAATGATCTGTGAGAAATAATATAACCTTAACCTTTCTCAACTGAATTATTCAAAGTTTTTTGGATTGAATCCAGCTCTCATTATCGAGGGGAACAAAATTAAATATCTGTGAGGTACTATGAGGCTAGTGGCCTGGGAGGGTGCATCAAGGTCTCCTGTCTCCCTCACAATTTGACAGACGGTTTGGATCAGACTCTACTGTGTATAACAGATTTTATAAACTAACCAGATGGCCAGCTCCTTTGTTGATTTAATTCTCTCTACTTGTTAACTTCAGTATGTTCCCGCTGGTTTCTAATGCTGAATCAGTTTATGAATATTCATAAAAAGGCATGACCAAGGACAGTATTTCCATTGCCAGGGCCGGTTCTAGGCATAGCCGACATAGGCACTGTCCACCATACTTGCCAACCTTGAGCCCTCAGAAATAGGGAGATATTTGTTTAAATTGTGACGGGGGGGAATGGGGGGTGCTATCAAGAATTTTCGCGGACCTCGATTGTAATTGTTGGGGGAGGGGGGGGGGGGTTGCAATCATCTTTTTGTAAATTTTTTTAAGACACTCTATTTAACGGTTTATTTAACGTATGTACCGCGGGTGTGCGTCTGCGTTAAAAGTAAATCCCCGTTCCCCGTTAACCATCCACATAGATACACGCGTCAGATTTTTAAAAAAAAAAATAAAATAAATAAAAACAAAATTAAAAACACGATATTGTCCGAAATCGGGAGAACTGCGGGAGATTGTTGACTCCGGGAGATTATCGGGAGAGGACATTGAAAATCGGGAGGGTTGGCAAGTATGCTGTCCACCCGCGGGACCCCCAAACTGGTCTATAATTGCTATAGCGAGACACAACCTCCCATCTCCCATCTCCCCGCCCGGACAACGTGGCTTAGGGTGGCAGAAAGGCTACAGCCATGCCTGTTCATTGTCACAGTATATATATCTGGATATGCCCCTTCGTGAATAATAATATCAGCATCAAATTGGTACATTTCACCTGCACCAGTAGGTATACAGAACTTCCAATGTAAAGAATACATAGCTGAGTATCGTATGCATCAGTAGACTCTCTGGGTATACTTTACTGAGATGAATGAGATTTTTTTCAAAAGATTCACCAATTTTGTGCCCCATACTTGACCAAGCTCCAAGTCCATCCTGAGTTACTGTGACTCTGTTTACATGTCTCCCTACCTGAGGTGAGTCACCAGGCTCAACGTGTGTGTATGTGTGTGTGTGTGTGTGTGTGTCTGCGTGTGTGTGTGTGCGTGTGTGTGTGTGCGTGTGTGTGTGTGTGTGTGCAGCCCACCGTCTACCGAAAAAGGCATATGGTTCACCTCTGTTAATCTAAGTAAGGGAGGTGAACAATCATGGCTCTCATTGGTTCAACATACCGGCCAATTGGGGCTGTCAACGGAGATGGGCTGCCATTGCGCTCCTCCGCACCTTCTGGTCATCCTGCAGTTTCTATTTAGCAGGGAGCACAATTTCAGAGCACAGCTCTTTTATTCTCAGCACTATGCTGTCAAATCTTCAGTGTCAAATCTTATGCAACAAGAGCCCATGTTTACCCACCACTACGATATGTTATTCAACTAATGAATCATGATCTTCAATCAAGCCATTCAGTCAGTCATTTCATGTACATAAATTAGTTCTAGGAAATATTTTGCATCGAGCATTACTTAGAAATAGTGTAATACTTTTGACGATGCAGTCACTGAAGGGCTATATACGCTACAAAAACACATTTATTACATTTTGACCTCTTTATGTGGGTCTGACAGTGAGCAGATTAATTGTTTACACCTTCCTTTGGGAAGAAAACTAAATAACCCCGTATTGTGTTCACCTCATTATTGAAAGTTCAATAAATAATGGAAATGGTTTATCTTGTTATACCATAAACCATATTTTCCTGTCTTATTTCTATTTAAAAAAAATGATTTACAGATTAATTAATGCATACTATAAAAAAATGCAAAAAGAACTCATTGTAGGGTGGTTGACATGTACTGTACTAAAACCTTCATGAAGCACGTATAACACTAATATTTAAAAAAAAGTTTGAAATTTTATAAAAGCAATTGTTCAGAGCAATTGAAATAATTTTTGAAGGATGATGTAGCATGACAAGGATACCTGGATGGATAGATAGCACTCCGGGTATGTAGAAACATATAAAAATGTTATTTTTGAGGGAAATTTCCCTTTCAGTTGTAGTAGTTTAGGTTTGGAGAACCAAATGCGACTGACAGGGAATCAGAAAGCGAGTCTAATACAGACTCGCCACAGAAACGGAAACTAACCGCAGGGGGAGGAGTTAAACAAAAGATCGGGAACAAAAACTTCCCTGGCATGAGCCAAAATCATAAACAACATGATACCAGGCAGCCAAAACAAAGAAGAAGAAACAGATAGGTAGAAAAAAAAAAGAATCTATCTAACCCTATATTTGCTAATTCTCTCACCGGACTTGCTGCGTTCTCTGTTTTAACAAACAAAGAATGCAGTGACTGAAATTCTTAAACCTTTAGCGACTTCATTGTCAACATAACAAATGATAATATTGAAGTGAGGAAATGCGGAAGTCCTAAGCATTTATAGCCGGCGGAAACACAGCCCAGGTGTAGGAAATAATTGTCGGGTGAGAAGCAAACACCGGAACTGAGGCGGAAACAATCCGATAGAGCGTTGAGACGACGCCCAAAAGGAAAACTAAAAAGAGGAACTGCAGAGGCAGCCGATAACCATGACATCATTTACTTCTGAAACGTAAAGTGAAAGTGCACTAAGTACACTACCTGGCACTAAGTACACTACCTGGGCACTAAGTACACTACCTGGGCACTAAGTACACTACCTGGGCACTAAGTACACTACCTGGGCACTAAGTACACTACTTAGTTCATAAAAAGTTAACCTAAGGCATGCTTTTATAAAAAATGTTTTTGTAAGTTTTGACAGCTCTGTGTTTCCTGGCAACCGGCAGCTTTCTCTGGGTTGTCGGACAATGCCAAAGAATAAGCAAAGCCTCTGCATCCAGATGCGTCCGTAAAAGGTGTTGAAAGCTTTACACATTGTAAATACTGATTTCATTCAGTTTCCCAAGTCCCAACACAGGCGTCAAGTGAAACCTTTACGCGCTGTGTGGTCTCCCAAAAGTCCTTTGGGAAGGGTCATTTCCATTATGGCACCAAATGAGAACAAGGATATCACTCGATAAACATACAAGTTGTACGTGATTCTAATTTCAGAGTATTATATGCTGTGGTTAAATACCATGGGAACATTGATTTGTGTCTCCGCTTCATTACTGATGGATGGCTTCTGGGTAACAGTTGGTACGTTTCATTTGAATATTACAAATACAAAATTCCTAACATCAGTCAGTTTTTCAAAAATGTAGAAATTGGGTCATAATATTAACTTTTTAACGTAGCCTAATCAATATTATGCTTGATTATGTTCAAGTGTGTGAAACGATTATGAATTGCATTAATAACATTCTAAGTTATAGTCTACTTGAGACTGAGATCTGTAATTACAGCATTCTTTGTAGTTAAAAATCAATCCACTTGGGAGACTACTGCATTATAAATGATGTGAATGGTTATTGAATGCTACAACTTCCAAGCTTTGAAAAAAAGAAAAAAAAAAACTCAGATCACCAGATTCAATTAACCTCTGGTTGTAATTAATTTAACTTGTAATTTAATGTATTTCTTTTTAATCACTTCCATAATTTTAAAATTGGTGTTAAACGAGAGGCTATTTCTGTCATGGTTTGTGGCTTTCTTCCCTCGTTTGCTACGGTTCTCGTCCTCTCTGCGCCGGTTAGCAATCTATCGAATTTTTCCACATTCCATCTCTGGGCTTTGCTCTTCCCTACTAATTATTAATTTCACCTGTTCCCCTACCTGTTAGGTAAGCCTCTCTCTTCCGCTTCCGGATGCTTCTTTATCATTTCATGCCTTCACAAAGTCAGGGTTAGTTGGGTTAAGTCTTGCTGCTGTTTTAAAAAAGATTTTTTTTTTTGGTTTTGCAGTTGAGACATTCTTCGGCCTAGAAACCTAGGGAATTGATTTTTCAGTTTTTTTATTTCTCTTCCGCCTCCTTCGCTCCCACTCTCTTGTTTCTGAGAGTGAGTTTTATTTTTATTTTGTTTATTTCACCAATTATCGGGCGTTATAGTCACGTTCTGAAGGTGTAATATTTTTTTGTCATTCTCTCGCTATATTTTTAGCGTTCGCTATTCTGATTCTTTCCTCTGCCCGTGTTTACGTGGCTAGCCCGTTTTATAGGGGTGTGTTATTGTTTTGGCTACTGCCAGGGACTTTCTATCCCTTTTTTCCTTTGTCACGTTTGGCTCATCGTTATTCTGCACAAAACCTCACAATTTCAAAACATGCATTTTAATATTACATACAATCATACTGCTAAAAAATAAAAAAATAAGAAAGAGACAATTTTTTCTCATTTGAGTATGCAATGATGCAAAATTTGCAAACCTCAATGTATCATAATTGGGAGGGGGGGGTGAACAAAACAAGAAACCATTTCATTTTTTATATTTCCTGTTGGACCACAAAGATGCCTTGGTCAATTGCTAGTTACCATGGTGAGAGCTTATGTAGAGCAAGGCAGGTTTTCATCAACGTTTTCACTCACTTCCACTGAATACCAAAGTAATGGAGAATCATCTTCGCTCTACATTTTCACAGAGGACGTGGTCCATGAGTTTACAAACATCATTTTAATAATACTTTTTGATGCGCAGTGACTGACGTCTAAATTGACTTCGGTCTGAGTTCAATCGAGAGATTTGCTTTTCTTTTTCTTTTTTTGTCCATTGCTTAGAAGTTTTTTTTCTTTTTTTTTTTGCATGCATTTACTCATTATGTAAATGTATCAACCCAAAATAGGATTTCTGAATTAATGATAACATTAAAGGTTTAGTCTTTTCATCTGCATGAGCCTGTACCCTGGCAATTTATGATTTAAACATGCGTGCCGCTACTTCCGTCTTTAAAGTTTGTCAACAGGTGTATTCAGGGACCGGTACTGATGGAAATGAAGCCTACTTCTGTGAGTCAATGGTTCTTCGACTGTTTTCAAAGGCTCGGCTTGGGCCCAAATGCATTATGTGCTTTTTGTGTCCACTCTGAATAAAGGTGAAGCAGGTATGTATCCCACCGCGCCCCTAATTAAGTGTCCTTTCTCAGAAGGTAAAAAAAATAATTAAAATCTTTAGACTGAAGCCCTCTTTTTGCATAATTTGAATTGAGTTTATTCCTGTTGTCTCCGTGAAGCTTTGAATCGTCGGCTGAAAGACGTTAAATCCCCAGCTTGAGCGTCTGAAGAAGAGATTAACACAACACGATAGAGGGGAGTTTAGACAGGATACACTGGCTTGGTAGTGGGGTGGAAAGGTCTGATCCCGTGCCTCTTTGAAATGATTTACATAGTAATCACTCCACTGGTCTGATGGAGCCTGGGCTCATAGTGTACACTGCTGATATCGTTTTGAATGACAGACAGCACTCGGGATCTTAATGGGTACATGAAACGACGGTTAAACGTGTCAAGATATACGCCTGCCTTCTCTTCTGGAAGATAATCGAGTTAAACTCCTGTTGTGTGACACACACAATATGACAACGAAGTGAAAGGAGACCTCGGAAACAAGTTAAAATATGCGTTTTAAAATGTGTACCATGCACTTAGATCTGAACGTCACTCTGAAGTATTTTCTGTCAGGCCAGAATGTATCTTTACCTCTCTTGTAGATTACATAATTGCCATTACTGTCAGCCAAAGCCCTCCACCAGAGTCATTGGAGAAACCTAAAATAAAAGACTTTAAAAACGGTTGACTATTGCATTGCGAGATGGTTGTTTGCCCTGTGGTGACAATTGAATTGTTTGAAAAACACTTTCAGAAGTTTTTTGCCCCACAATTTTATAAATCCACAATATTTCCCCCCTGATGACTTCTGTCTAACTTGCCATATCTGCTTTTTGGTAAAAGTATATTTTTTCAAGGGGGGGGGGGGGGTCTGAAAGTTACCCACCGGAATCGGGAACCACTGGAAGGGAGATGAGATCTCTGCGTATGGAGCCCAGAAAATAATGAAACGGGAACAAAACTCCCGGTTTAGAGCCAAGATAATAACGACACAAAAATGTGGGTGAAAAGGTCACAGACTTATACACTACAAAAAAAGCTGAATTACCTCCAGCTCTGTATGCTACGAAAGAGGCAACCTGAAATTAAGAAAAAAAAATAAAGACCCAAAAATGTGTTGGCGAAAACCTTGCAGACTCGAGCAGTAGTGAAAGAAAAAAACAAAAAACAAAATGCCTCTAGCTCACAAAATATCAATGAGCTAAATAAATAGGCGAACAAAGAAAAAGGTAAACAAAGATACTCCTCAAAGAGGACAGGTAGGAAAAGAAGAAAAGGCTCAGAAATTAGTAAATGAAAAGGTGAAAAGAATCTTAAGATTATAAACCTACAGTTAGGTCCATAAGTATTTGGACAGGGACACAATTTTTGTTGTTTTGGCTGTGTACTCCAACACATCGGATTTTAAATGGAACAGTAACTATGAGGTTAAAGTGCAAACTTTCAGCTTTAACATGAAGATTTTTACGTCCATATTGGGTGAATGGTGTAGCAATTGTAGCCATTTTATACATAGTCCCCCCTATTTTATGGGACCAAAAGTAATTAGACAAATGAACATAAACTTTAATAAATGTATCATATTTAATATTTGGTTGCATGTCATGACTTCCTGATGTCTGTGACCCAACAATATCAAAAGACTTTTGATATCTTATTTTAAGGTACTCTTACAAGCAATACTATAGTCTCTCTGCATGTGAATGAATCTCTATGGGAATTGGGGGGTGGAACTAGATTAAGATGTAAATTACATAGGAATAGCATGGAACACATTGTTGGTTAAATGGCTGTAAGTCATCAAGGGTCTGAGGTATCAAACGGGCCTGGCCAGGAAGCCAATTTATTTCTAGTTCCTTGGAAAATGCCCCACCACATACCATAAGTAAAACCTATTTCTACTGATCCAAATGCCAATTGAGCTGTGCTGGAAATTATCCTGTCTGGGCTAATTATATGGCAGATAGTGTCCGTGGGCAGCTTACTGTGGAATGGTCAGATAATCTTGAAACTCTCTTTGGATTCAAGACATTACAGCAGGTATGTTGTTCCCCAGTCAACACAAGACTAATTTGAATGTAGGACAGCAACGGATAACATCAAGTGTCAGTGGTTCAGCCACAATCACATTAGAGTCGGCCTTTGATCATGTTGAGAGTCTCAAAACAGCAAAGAGGATTGCGCGGATAGGGTTCTTTGTTGTGATTAGTGCTTGTTTTTACCATGTGCATACTTAACCTTAGTGCTGTGGAACAACGGCATTATGGCAGCTAAATACCCTGCGGAGATGAGCTGTATGTCTTCAACAAGATGATCGCACTGTGCTGTAACAAATGATCAACCTTTCACCTTATTAATATAATTTAGCATGCATATAAAACTGGAGACTGATTAATTTTATGTGGATTTTAACTTTCTCTAAAAAAAAAAGCACATTCGCATATGTGAAGTGTTTGTTTGGAAAGTAACAAGCACTCGCAACTAGGTGTGTGCATTTTTGGTTTAGCAGGGATTCAATTCAATATTTATTTATTTTTTGGCACTTTTACAGCAATTTTGATTCAATGCGCTGCTATTCAATTCAATAAATTCTTTAGATAAAAGACAGGTTTCTCTCCAATACTCTTAAGAGGTAGAAGGATCAATGAAATATGAATTAACTAATTCAAACAAATCTTTATTGACCTGAATAATGACAGCAGCTCATTTGAGAAGCATAAATGCGGAATATGGGCATAGACAAATTTTGCCAAGAGAAAATAAATATTTGACAAATACAAGTCACGATTGATTTAAAAAAACATTATTTGTAGATCGATACAGTGAATTCTAATCGGCGCATGGAGATAATAGAATAATCGTTATACCTCTACTCACAATGAAGATGGCCATATAATTATAAAAAGAGACTTCTGAATCCAGCCTATACCCATGGCCACTCTTCAGAAAATACATCTAGGAGAAATTTAAACAGCACATCCAACAAAAAGATACTGCCGCAACTTATTTTGGTTCTAGATCACCAGTCAGATAGGTAAAATAATACTTGAGGTATTGACGTTTTTTGGCGAATACCATTTACTAAAAGGGAAAAGTTCCGATAACCAATATTCTTTTCCAATTTTTCAGTGTTGGTTAAAGATTGAACAGACACAAACAGTCAACACAAACATATTTCACATAAAAAAACTCATAGTAATAATAATGATTGTCGCAATAAACATATGAAAAGATTGGGAAATTAAGCTCAGGTTTGCAGGCCACGACCTTTCCCACAAAAGTGAGCAGCTTGTACCTCAACGACCTTCGGTTTGCACTTATTGTACGTCGCTTTGGATAAAAGAGTCTGCCAAATGAATGTAATGTAATAAATTAACTGCAAATGGGTTTTATGTGTGGCACTGCTTTTGATGCGTGCTAATGCAGGGGCCAGGTGTGCATACAACAAACAAGTCGTGGAAAAAATAGTGGAAAGGCCAACGTAAGCCATTAAAAAAGGTGCTTGGCCGCCACAGGTGTTTGATGAAACCGGTTGCTCTACCCTCTCACGTTAAAAGTTGTCATCAACTGATCTGCGGTTGCAGGCCTCTTTCACTGTCTTTTTATACTTTCTCTGTTACTGTACACATAACATGATCTAGAAGTGTGAACTGTCAACCACTGTTCCCCTTTCCTGAGGATGTCTTTCCCTTGGAGTTCCGTGCTGACGTCTCCGTAGACATCGTTGCTCAGGAAACATCATCTGTTTGAGGTGTTCTGCTCGGAAGCTCCCATCAAACGTGCACTGACAATCACGTCAGAGTCACTGAGCTTTCATGCTAGCCTCCATTACAGGCAACCCGGCCTGTCCAGAATATTGTATGCATGACCATAAGCATGCTGGTATGTTATTGGCTTAATTAGTTGATGAGTCACACATGTGCATTAGTTTCTGTTTTCTATATACCCACATGCATCCCTTTAAGGTGTAAGATGTGATTAGAATGTTCTTAACTGAACGTTCTAATGCTCATGTAACAATCATTACGGCTAATTGAATACAACGGAGTTCCGGAATACACAAAATTTGGAAAACCCCCCCCAAAAAAACATACCCTTCAAAGGTTTAATGAGATATTTCCATTCACTATCTGTATGTCACAAAAAGCTTGTGCAGGCAGGGGATAGGGGTTAGTGCTCCGGGAGGTCAGCAGTGTGCTGGGTTCTTCTGGACCCCTGTCATGGGTGCGCTGACGGCTCTCCCTCCAAGGCACCAGGGGGCACAACTCTTGACCCTCTTTCTTGGCATTTTCCTCACCATCCCCTGGTAGGCCAGCAACCATGCAGAGAGGAATATAAAGCACTTCCCAACGGTTCTTCGGGGAATGGTGGAAAGATCAAAGGGATCTCCACAGCTTAATTTGTGGGTGAGGGTTATTCTTAAATACAGCACAAATTGGAGGGTAGATAAAAAAATTGTGGCCATATTTCTCTCTCTCTCTCTCTTTCTCTTTCTCTCTCATTCTCCCTTTCTCTCGTTCTCTCTTTCTTTCTCATTCTCCCTCTCTCTCTTTCTTTCTCATTCTCTCTCTCTCTCGCTCTCTCTCTCTCTCATTCTCCCTTTCTCTCTCTCCTGGTGGCACGGTGGTGTAGTGCTTAACTGTCGCCTCGCAAGAAAGAGGTTCTGGGTTTGGGTCTGGGTTTGCATGTTCTTCCCGTGTCCTCCGGGTTCCCCGGGTCTTCCAGCTTTCTTTCACACCAAAAGCCCGCATGTCAGGTTAGGTATCCTCCTGCCATTGCCCTTGTCCAAGGTACTGGCCTCAGAACTCGTGTTGGTCCCCGGGCGCCGCACTCTGGCTGCCCACTGCTCTTAAGTAGTCAGGATGGGTCAAATGCAGAGGAAAAATCACCACATTGAGTCAATTATAAAATATTATTTATATCTTCACCCTCCCTCTCAGGCCTGTGTCAGCTCTCTCATTTATTTTTCACTCTCATATTCTCTTTCTTTCTCTCTCTCTTTCTCTCTCTCTCTCACACACTCACACACACACACACACACGCACGCACACACGCACGCACACACACACACACACACACACACACACACACACACACACACACACACACAAACAGGGGTAGTCGGTCAGAGGTAGTCTGGAAGTAGTTTTTCCATTAGTTCAGTATAGGTCATGCCTATCTATTGAATAATGCAAATCTGTACATAAAAACTAAGGTCTCAGTCACACAAGTCAAATAACTTATCCCTCCTCCAATGGACTCAGATTCTGAAGACAAAGGAAGATGTTTCGCGAACAATATATTGGATGACACTATAATGAGCTGTCAGAGTTCACCATATCAGTGGTACCTCTCTCAAAAATTTAAACTACCATTCTGTCATTTTGGAATCATAGATTGTCCAGTCATGCATCGCTAAGTTTGCTAGTACACACAGGAGCATGAGTTCCACCCGTCTTTGCTTTCATGAAACCTCAATCTCCCAATCAGTACCAAGCAGAAACAGCAGTCGTATTTTACCTCTCTGGAGCGCGTATGTATTCTCTGTAACCTGCAGCACCACTTTTACAATGTAATTATATGAAACCCGATATTAATTCAATATATGTAATCTTTAGCATTTTCTTTAGGCAGTGATACAAATAAAAAAATAAATAAGGGTGGTGCAGTGCTTAGTGCTGAGTTCTCGCCGTGTGGATTTTGAATGTTTTCCCAGTGTTCACATGGGGTTTCCTCAAGGTACTCCCGTTTCCTCCCACAGTCCAAAGCCAGGCAGGTTAGGCGAAATGAAAATTGGCCATAGGCGTGAGGGTGTGTGCATGTTCACCCTGTGATGGAATGGCGCCTTGTCCTGGGGTTGGCACTGCCTTCTGACCAGTACACTCACGGGCTATATCGTCATGATACACAGAAAAACCTTGCCTGTTAATTTCACAACGTGTCTTTATGATATGGAATGATTTCATTTCAGCAGGAGAGATGCAACAGGGCTGGCCTTGTTTCACTAACTAAGAATACCATTAACTTCTGTTCCATGTTACCAACATTGGAGCTACTCTGTAATAACCTCTTGTTAGAAAATTAGTTACAATTTAACTACACAGGTATAGGTGCGACTTAATGTAAAGTGTTACCATAAGAGACCATGGGGATTTGTTTCTAAATTAATGCACCAGGGAAAGAATTTACTGGAGACAACTGCTCTCATTGTTTGTGTTTACTGCAGATGTTTGCAAAGATGTGGATCCAGACGAAATTACATGTTTTCAGCATCAGTGCTGTGTGAACATTTAAAACAAGGCCACACATTGAGACTGAAATCACAATTTTCAGTTGAGCATTTTTTTTCTTCTTCTCCCTGATTGATGAATTTGTACCCTGATATTTTCTCCTGTGTAATTATGCAAGTCAGCTGCACATGAAGGAAGAAGCCAAAGAGGAGGCGGAGACAAAGGCTGAACATTACCCATAAATCAGCTGTAAAAAAGACAAATGGAGGCTGCACTTCAAATATTGTTTTCATATTTTTTGACACATACCTGCCCCTCCTTTGCACATCCTTCCCTAGCATGAGTTTATTTGAAGCAGTTTAACAAAACAAGTCGGCCTACTAGTATACATTGAGAAACATCAACAAGAACCCTCACAGGTTGGTGCCTCCGTTTAAACACATTTATCTTTACACTATCGACAAGTGAGCTCCCAGACAATATGCAGCTGTTTAATCTCTGCCGCCGTCAATTCTACACGTGCAGCAGAGATGAATGAGTTTAACCAGTATAGTTTAACAAATGTGTCACCATTTTGGCTCCATATACTGTACATGTACAAGCATGCTCATCCGTCACAAAATAGACACAACATATTTTTTATTTTTTTATTTGGCAGCTCCAATCCCACCCCATTAGTAATGTCCAATTCGCAAACCAGGTACAAGCCTGCTCATATACGCCCCCTGCTGCCGGCCCGGGACAGTGAAGACAACTTGCGGCTCTCCTTTGAAACACGCGGTGCCAGCCAGCTGCTTCTTTTCACACCGCGGCCACAATCCGCACACGCAGAGCGGTAGCGGAGGAGGCCCAATCATATGCGTGCGCAGAAAGCAAGCCGCCGGTACCCGGGCAGCCAACAGGGGTCAGTCGAACAATGAAGACCGATAACTGAATCCTTCCCATATATTCCTTGGGGCGACGCTAAGCCAATTGTGTTCCGCCCCTGCAGGGCTGCCGGTCACAGTCAGCACTGGTATGGGCCGTATTCAATCCGAGACCACGGTGTTCATTCATGCGCTGCAAGCAGAACTTTACAAAGTGAACTACCCAGCAGCCCTTCAACAGCGCTGTTTTTAAAACGGTCCACTTAAAATGCGACATTTTTTTCTATAGGTTTTCAAAATGTATTTTTTTATAATATAGACCAGGACACACACATGCTTTAGGACAGTGGTTCCCAACCTGGGCGTCCTGGGGGTTCTGGGGGCCCTCTTTGTTTGCTGGTTTTCATTACAACCACAGTTGCTATCCCGTCATTTTAACTAGTATAATTACATGAGATTTTCATGTTTATTTAGCATTTTAGTGAGCAGGGTTTTTCGCTGCTTTTTTGCCATATGATCAGGCTATTGTTTGTCTTGTTGCTATGACAGAATACAAATTGTATGTGATGAAGAAATATATTTATGAGCTCACACATAGACGCTATTGTCCACTATCTCTAGTTGTATAGTTGTCCACTAGGTATAGTTGCAGGCGAGACTGAGTGGGGGGTTGCTTGTTAAATGGACTTGCTGCAGGACAATTGTGACACTTAGAAAGTCCATATTCGGCAGAGTTGTCACAGATTGTGTACTAATAACGCTAAAACGTGGAGTTAGTTGTTTTCACTCATAGTTTGTTTGCATAAAAAAATTATATCTGAGTTGAGCAAAATCTTGGTGCTGGCATCATGGTCACTAGGGTATCTGCGCGAAGGGATTCAATAATTTTGTTACATTTTTAAATTAAATCATATTTACATATCATATTTTATTTTATACACGTCATTAGGCCCTGTGCCACCATATTATTACCGATGCAGAGGTGCTCCAATGGAAAAATATTGACTTTATGCCATTTTATGGTACGCAGTGCAGAAGCTGATCATTTCTGAATCGTCTGTAAAAGGTTAAAGCTCACACGAAACTTTAAACCTCTGATATCCCTGCCATGGGCAAGACTTTGGCACAACACACATCATACCAAGCAAGAAAAAGTTATTTATCCCCGAGGGGGAAACAAACAGCTGAGCTTGTGAAACACTGCCTCCTGCTGATGCTCGCTAAAGCGACTCTGTGGGGAAATGAATCCCATCCAAAGTTGTTTGGTTTTACATTCTGCTCAATTTGGCAAAAAAAACAACAAACAAACAAAAAAAAACTCTTGGCCCTGTTCTACGCTCCAGAATGTAGTCGAGGCATTTTGCATAATGTTTGTATTCTCAAAAGCTGCGGCCTGAAGGTGCAAAGTGTGCTCACATGGTTGCTTGTTCTAAGCTCAAAGCCTTTGCAGCCCACACTTTAGCAGGAACATTTCTGCCTGGATTTTTTTGTTGTTGTTGTTTTTGGGAAAAAAAGGTACCAGATTCCCTTTGGGGCTCTGAAAATACACTTTGAGTGAGTGAACTCACCAGCGGTTTGTACCCATTACTTCAGGAACTGCAAAACACTGCAGAGACATTGTGATTGAATGTTATTAAAATTCATAAACTGTGAAATATGGCAAGGGATAAAAACGGCACTCGCGTCGGAAGTGTTTCTGAATGCGCCTTCAGGCTCACGGGGGGCCTTGCACCTGTACCTCATCAGTAATATAAAGTATTTGGGGGAGGGGGTGTGCAGAGCAAGAGAATTGCAGCATTTCATTTTTTTAAAGTACACTGATTGTAGTCGTAACTTGTATAATCTCTTGTCCAAATGAAACTGATTTTACACAATCAGTCGTTTTTCCCCCCCTCTCTTGTATGGAACTGTTTCCAGCATAAGGTGGGATCGTACATTGAATTGCGGCATAACAGATAACAGGGCTCGGGTCTGGGAAAATGTGCTCAGATTCCCGATGCTGGGTTTCACACTAAAGGGAGCAGTGATGCAGAAGGAGAAAAAAAAGCATTCCATGCTCCTGCAAATGCAGGGAAGTCACTGCATGCTTATGCAAATGCACGGAAGTCACTGCACGCTTATGCAAATGCACGGAAGTCACTGCATGCTTATGCAAATGCGGGGGAGTCACTGCATGCTCCTGCAAATGCAGGGAAGTCACTGCATGCTTATGCAAATGCAGGGAAGTCACTGCATGCTTATTCAAATGCAGGAAAGTCACTGCATGCTTATGCAAATGCGGGGAAGTCACTGCATGCTTATGCAAATGCAGGAAAGTCACTGCATGCTTATGCAAATGCGGGGAAGTCACTGCATGCTCATGCAAATGCAGGGAAGTCACTGCATGCTTATGCAAATGCAGGGAAGTCACTGCATGCTTATGCAAATGCGGGGAAGTCACTGCATGCTCATGCAAATGCAGGGAAGTCACTGCACGCTTATGCAAATGCAGGGAAGTCACTGCATGCTCATTCAAATGCAGGGAAGTCACTGCATGCTTATGCAAATGCTGGGAAGTCACTGCATGCTTATGGAAATGCAGGGAAGTCACTGCATGCTTATAGAAATGCAGGGAAGTCACTGCATGCTTATGGAAATGCAGGGAAGTCACTGCATGCTTATGGAAATGCACATTGGGTAGACAGAGAGCAGTGCTTTGTGAGTTGTATAGCTATACTTTTGACTTATATACTTATCTTATTTTGTTAAATATCTCAATGTCTTTAAAACAATGAATACAATAAAAAAAACATCAAAGTAATTATTATAAAGCAGGTATTTACTTAACAACAACACAAGAACAAAAGAAAAACCAGTATTACCAGTATTAAACCAGTATAGACAACAAGTCGCTGCTTCTTATAATATCAATATAATAATTTTCCCTTCACACACCTGATTTTGACCCACACTATTTTTAATCCCCAGCGGGTGTGCAATTGGCTCTAATCAGCTCCCTCAGCTTCTGAGAGACAGTGACTAATGGTAGACGTCTGAGAGACAGTGACCAATGGTAGACATCTGAGAGACAGTGACCAATGGTAGACGTCTGAGAGACAGTGACCAATGGTAGACGTCTGAGAGACAGTGACCAATGGTAGACGTCTGAGATACAGTGAACAATGGTAGACGTCTGAGATACAGTGACCAATGGTAGACGTCTGAGAGACAGTGAGCAGTTTATGGTAGAATTCTGAGAGACAGTGAGCGGTTTATGGTAGACGTCTGAGAGACAGTGAGCAGTTTATGGTAGACGTCTGAGAGACAGTGAGCAGTTTATGGTAGACATCTGAGAGACAGTGAGCAGTTTATGGTAGACGTCTGAGAGACAGTGAGCAGTTTATGGTAGACTTCTGAGAGACAGTGAGCAGTTTATGGTAGACGTCTGAGAAACAGTGAGCAGTTTATGGTAAACGTCTGAGAGACAGTGAGCAGTTTATGATAGACTTCTGAGAAACAGTGAGCAGTTTATGGTAGACGTCTGAGAGACAGTGAGCAGTTTATGATAGACTTCTGAGAGACAGTGAGCAGTTTATGATAGACGTCTGAGAAACAGTGAGCAGTTTATGGTAGACGTCTGAGAGACAGTGAGCAGTTTATGGTAGATGTCTGAGAGACAGTGAGCAGTTTATGATAGACTTCTGAGAGACAGTGAGCAGTTTATGGTAGACATCTAAGAGACAGTGAGCAGTTTATGGTAGACTTCTGAGAGACAGTGAGCAGTTTATGGTAGACGTCTGAGAGACAGTGAGCAGTTTATGGTAGATGTCTGAGAGACAGTGAGCAGTTTATGGTAGACGTCTGAGAGACAGTGAGCAGTTTATGGTAGACGTCTGAGAGACAGTGAGCAGTTTATGGTAGACTTCTGAGAGACAGTGAGCAGTTTATGGTAGACGTCTGAGAGACAGTGAGCAGTTTATGGTAGACGTCTGAGAGACAGTGAGCAGTTTATGGTAGACGTCTGAGAGACAGTGAGCAGTTTATGGTAGACTTCTGAGAGACAGTGAGCAGTTTATGGTAGACTTCTGAGAGACAGTGAGCAGTTTATGGTAGACTTCTGAGAGACAGTGAGCAATTTATGGTAGACGTCTGAGAGACAGTGAGCAGTTTATGGTAGACTTCTGAGAGACAGTGAGCAGTTTATGATAGACTTCTGAGAGACAGTGAGCAGTTTATGATAGACTTCTGAGAGACAGTGAGCAGTTTATGGTAGACGTCTGAGAGACAGTGAGCAGTTTATGGTAGACGTCTGAGAGACAGTGAGCAGTTTATGGTAGACTTCTGAGAAACAGTGAGCAGTTTATGGTAGACTTCTGAGAGACAGTGAGCAGTTTATGGTAGACGTCTGAGAGACAGTGAGCAGTTTATGGTAGATGTCTGAGAGACTGTGAGCAGTTTATGATAGACTTCTGAGAGACAGTGAGCAGTTTATGGTAGACGTCTGAGAGACAGTGAGCAGTTTATGGTAGATGCCTGAGAGACAGTGAGCAGTTTATGATAGACTTCTGAGAGACAGTGAGCAGTTTATGATAGACGTCTGAGAGACAGTGAGCAGTTTATGGTAGACGTCTGAGAGACAGTGAGCAGTTTATGGTAGACGTCTGAGAGACAGTGAGCAGTTTATGGTAGACTTCTGAGAGACAGTGAGCAGTTTATGGTAGACGTCTGAGAGACAGTGAGCAGTTTATGGTAGACGTCTGAGAGACAGTGAGCAGTTTATGGTAGACGTCTGAGAGACAGTGAGCAGTTTATGGTAGACTTCTGAGAGACAGTGAGCAGTTTATGGTAGACTTCTGAGAGACAGTGAGCAGTTTATGGTAGACGTCTGAGAGACAGTGAGCAGTTTATGGTAGACGTCTGAGAGACAGTGAGCAGTTTATGGTAGACGTCTGAGAGACAGTGAGCAGTTTATGGTAGACTTCTGAGAGACAGTGAGCAGTTTATGGTAGACTTCTGAGAGACAGTGAGCAGTTTATGGTAGACGTCTGAGAGACAGTGAGCAGTTTATGGTAGACGTCTGAGAGACAGTGAGCAGTTTATGGTAGACGTCTGAGAGACAGTGAGCAGTTTATGGTAGACTTCTGAGAGACAGTGAGCAGTTTATGGTAGACTTCTGAGAGACAGTGAGCAGTTTATGGTAGACGTCTGAGAGACAGTGAGCAGTTTATGGTAGACTTCTGAGAGACAGTGAGCAGTTTATGATAGACTTCTGAGAGACAGTGAGCAGTTTATGATAGACTTCTGAGAGACAGTGATCAGTTTATGGTAGACGTCTGAGAGACAGTGAGCAGTTTATGGTAGACATCTGAGAGACAGTGAGCAGTTTATGGTAGACTTCTGAGAAACAGTGAGCAGTTTATGGTAGACTTCTGAGAGACAGTGAGCAGTTTATGGTAGACGTCTGAGAGACAGTGAGCAGTTTATGGTAGATGTCTGAGAGACTGTGAGCAGTTTATGATAGACTTCTGAGAGACAGTGAGCAGTTTATGGTAGACATCTGAGAGACAGTGAGCAGTTTATGGTAGATGCCTGAGAGACAGTGAGCAGTTTATTATAGACTTCTGAAAGACAGTGAGCAGTTTATGATAGACGTCTGAGAGACAGTGAGCAGTTTATGGTAGACGTCTGAGAGACAGTGAGCAGTTTATGGTAGACGTCTGAGAGACAGTGAGCAGTTTATGGTAGACTTCTGAGAGACAGTGAGCAGTTTATGGTAGACGTCTGAGAGACAGTGAGCAGTTTATGGTAGACGTCTGAGAGACAGTGAGCAGTTTATGGTAGACGTCTGAGAGACAGTGAGCAGTTTATGGTAGACTTCTGAGAGACAGTGAGCAGTTTATGGTAGACCTCTGAGAGACAGTGAGCAGTTTATGGTAGACTTCTGAGAGACAGTGAGCAGTTTATGGTAGACGTCTGAGAGACAGTGAGCAGTTTATGGTAGACTTCTGAGAGACAGTGAGCAGTTTATGATAGATTTCTGAGAGACAGTGAGCAGTTTATGATAGACTTCTGAGAGACAGTGAGCAGTTTATGGTAGACGTCTGAGAGACAGTGAGCAGTTTATGGTAGACGTCTGAGAGACAGTGAGCAGTTTATGGTAGACTTCTGAGAAACAGTGAGCAGTTTATGGTAGACTTCTGAGAGACAGTGAGCAGTTTATGGTAGACGTCTGAGAGACAGTGAGCAGTTTATGGTAGATGTCTGAGAGACTGTGAGCAGTTTATGATAGACTTCTGAGAGACAGTGAGCAGTTTATGGTAGACGTCTGAGAGACAGTGAGCAGTTTATGGTAGATGCCTGAGAGACAGTGAGCAGTTTATGATAGACTTCTGAGAGACAGTGAGCAGTTTATGATAGACGTCTGAGAGACAGTGAGCAGTTTATGGTAGACGTCTGAGAGACAGTGAGCCGTTTATGGTAGACGTCTGAGAGACAGTGAGCAGTTTATGGTAGACTTCTGAGAGACAGTGAGCAGTTTATGGTAGATGTCTGAGAGACAGTGAGCAGTTTATGGTAGATGTCTGAGAGACAGTGAGCAGTTTATGATAGACTTCTGAGAGACAGTGAGCAGTTTATGGTAGACGTCTGAGAGACAGTGAGCAGTTTATGGTAGACGCCTGAGAGACAGTGAGCAGTTTATGATAGACTTCTGAGAGACAGTGAGCAGTTTATGGTAGACGCCTGAGAGACAGTGAGCAGTTTATGATAGACTTCTGAGAGGCAGTGAGCAGTTTATGGTAGACGTCTGAGAGACAGTGAGCAGTTTATGGTAGGCCTGAATTATAACATGCAGAACGAGCAGAAAACTGAAGACATGCACCCTTAAGACATAAAAATAAAAAATGGGGGAAAAAAACAGTTCAATCGTAAAAAAATAGAATGTTCACAGAACAATGGGGCCTTCATCTTTGTGCCAAGTAGATTATTTTCTGTAGCCCTTTGTTTGTACGGCAACTTCCATTGTTGATTGTCTGATGGGCTGAGACAATGGTCAGAACTTTGACTATCTGCCCGCTAATCAAATCTGGGATAGTCTCCCGGAGACTACAATCACAGTCACAGGTGTTTTTCATTACTTAACAGTGTACTGTTCCTTGCCTCGTTGGTGTTCTGTCCCCTTCCCGCCTAATGTAACCCTTTCTGAGATTTAGGCCAAATTTCTGTCCCACTCACATTACACAACATTTTGTTTGTGTAATCTGTCATCTTGTTGCCATTGTGGTGCACACACTACAATCGAGAGCAGACGAGGTTCACAAACGACAAGACCTTTCACCTTGAGGGATCTCCGACAAAGAGCGTCAGAGCCCGAAACTCAAAATAATATACAGTATTATACGAGTTCCATACCTGAAAACATAATATAGAAATATCAACGTTATTGTCTCTATCAAATATTGTAATATAGTAAAAACACATTGCTTTCAAATATGTTTATCATTTTATTTTTTCACATATTTATAAAATATTATTACATTTCCATAAGGGAAATGGTACACTAGGATGAGATGTGGATGAGCTCTGTATCAATTTTGCTTATCAAGAGTCTTTTGATGTTGTTGGGTCACAGACATCAGGAAGTCATGACATGCAAAAGATATGTGATCAAATATTAAATATATTTTATTAAAGCTTATGCTAATGGCTACAATTGCTACACTGTTCACCCGATATGGACGTAAAAAACCCTCAAATTAAACCTGAAAGTCTGCACTTTAACCTCATAGTCACTGTTCCATTTAAAATCCAATGTGCTGGAGTACAGAGCTAAAACAACGAAAATTGTGTGACTATCCAAATAATTATGGACCTTACTGTACATGTGTTTAACTGGCAATGTTGACACTACACAGAGTTAGTAATGAATATTAATCAATGCGTGTTGGCGGCACAGATGCTTGGCATAGATATTTTGACGCCGATACATTTTCGCATCTGCTTGCCCACCATCGACAGATCTGCACCTTCAGCTCTTCACCTGAGAGCCAAACTATATCCGCAGATATAATGATGCATTTATAAAGAAAAGTAAAACCCATACCACAGGCATTATTTTGTTCATTTTATTTGCATAAATGTGCACAATTATGGAGTAATTTCTAACAAGTATACAAAAAAAAAACATGAACTGAACCACTGAATAATTTGTATAATGTTATATGTACTTTGGCACAACACATGGAATACCAAGCAGACCTATATGAAAATATGCATTATTCCGGAACACGGTTTAAATTCAAATCTCAGTTTCTGTGTGCCTCTCATATGCTCAGCTGCCACACAATATTTCTAATCACTGTGATCCAAGTGCATTTCCACCAAGGGCACAGCTGCTGGACCTTTTTACTTCAATTAATGTTTTAAAGGGCAGCTCCATAATCTCCATATTCTCCATATTCTGCATTGCACGTCAACTACTTAAAAACAAAAGTAAACATTTTCTATTCTTGTTTTTGATTCACTACATCACATACAGTTTAATTTAGAACTCTGGCCACACGTTGTCCAGGGGCTGCAGGGCATCTACTGTATGCACTCACTGCTTTGGAGTAACTTAAAGACTGTTGCATTGCTTTACAGCACAAACCCATTGATGTAATTGAATTGCACCTTTTCCAGCCATTGGGAACCCTGGAGGTCATGAGACTGTAAGCATCTAAAACACCCTTCATCACACACAAGATCTGTCCAGAAACTGAGATAATAATAATAATAATAATAATAATAATAATAATAATAACAAAGCGAACTATCCATTTAACAACCAATTGTGTTATTTATATACATAGGCCTGCCACTCACATTTTGATGAGAATAGGGGGCTTATGGGAATTAATGAATATACATCAGTTATAATATCAGTTATTAATTAATTAATTAATTTAATTAAAGGGGCTTCATTTTAAACTGTAGGCAGATTACTGCAGACATTAGAGATCTCTCTCTCTCTCTCCCTCTCCCTCTCTCTCTATCTCTCTCTCTCTCTTTCACCCTCATGAGGTATTAAGTTCTTCCGACATCATAAAACATGTGATGTATTGAAACAATAACAGCACACCAGCAGCATGGAAGCATCACTATAATCAATAATAGTGTAATTAACTACATTCATTAAAATGAAGTCACTTCAATCCAAAGTTGATTTTGTTTCTATTACAGCTAATTGACAAATTTGGAAAATCATTCAAACAACAACACAAACAATGGCCTCATATCTGTTTTGAGAAATATTTAGTTTAATAAAAGTATGACCCCCGTTTGCCCTTATTACCTTTTAATGACTCTAGTGCAATGTGCGATGGTAAATAAAATAAAGACTGTATTCCCTGGACAACTGACAGTGAGAATATGCAGGCATCCCTGAGTTTATTTCTGAATTTAATTTAATCCATACCATTATTCAATATACAAAAATTTAATAGCATAATTATTG
This sequence comes from Ilyophis sp. 1 JC-2022, assembly GCA_022702515.1. NCBI lineage: Eukaryota > Metazoa > Chordata > Actinopteri > Anguilliformes > Synaphobranchidae > Ilyophis > Ilyophis sp. 1 JC-2022. The sequence continues at coordinate 9,999,891 of CM040400.1, read as the reverse complement.
TCTAAATGCATGACTCACCTCTGATTGAAAATTGAACTAGCAGGCTCATATTTTGGGGTGGAGCAATTTTATGCTTGAAATCCTTTTGAATTATTTCTGAGACTGCTTGATAAGTGTCCACGCTGTGTACAGTCAGTCATTTGGTTTCTTTTCACTTAAAAAATGTATTTATTCTACTTTATCCAACTTTTTTTGTTGTTGTTGTAGAGAGAGAGAGAGAGAGAGAGAGAGAGAGAGAGAGAGAGAGAGAGAGAGAGAGAGAGAGAGATGGACGGGGGGAGGGAGGGTGGGGGAGAGAACGAGAGAGAGTGCACATTGCCACTGATCTGATGCAGAGTATTATTATTTAGAATTAATGATTCATACTTTCTGCAGATGTGCTGTTCTACTAACCCGTGAAATTCTGCAAAAGCCTCGATATACCCTGACGAGTTTGCATATATTTCTCTGTTCGTCTTATGTCTCATTTTAAAAATAAACATTGACTCTCTTTTACTGGTACAAAATAATAATGATTAATTCACAATTATGTAAATAACACTTGTATAATCTAGCTCGTCATTTTAACCATTGACATTACAAATTGCCGTTGTCGCACCCACTGAAAAACTACAATCAATAAACTACAAGGTGCGATTCAATTAGGCCTACATCAAACAATTATGGTGTAATTATAGAGGCCTGTCAACAACAAGAGGTGCAATCAAAAGGATTCACCAATCAGAAACTTAAATTATGACTAAAGTTTGTCACAATGGAATAGTGTGTCTCAAATCAGCCGCTCAACATGAACTTAGTGGTACCACATATATTTTGGGAGAGAGCTGTCATTCATAATAGTTGGGAAACTGCACTTAGGTTGTGAGTTCAATTCACGGGGAGAGTACTGCTGTGGTTAAGCAAGGCACAAACTCTGAATAGCGTCGGAAAATCTCCAAATGCATAACGGGATTGGATGCAAAAAGAACGTAAGCTTTTTAAGTTTCTCTGGATCACAGCATCTGCTGCATGCTTCAAATGTAGATTGAATTGAGGATTACTGCACACACATATTACGCTTAACGATAAGAAACAGACGTAGATGCAACAGGATGCAAATTCCCAGAAACTGATCAGTGTGAACTTTAAGAAAAGTGAGTGAAGCGGTGCACGCTGGGAAGTCCGTAGGGAGTCCCTGATAGGGAATGGTTTCGATTGTGTATAACGCCACCCCTGGGTGTCGTACGAAACCTTGTTCAGCATGTTTGTAAAATGTGTTCTCTGGCCCTCCAGAATGCGTGGATTAATGTCTTTCCATCAGCCTGCAGCTCTCTCACAAGGCCTCTGCGACGTCCACAAGGGCTGAGATTCAGGAGGTGAAAAAAAGACAAAAAAACCCATAAACAAAAACGACATCTCGTTTATTAATTTTTTTTTCAACCGAGCAAAATGTTGTCTTCGGCTTCTAAGTGAACATTGAGGGTATTAAAGAAAGCATCTGAGGGAAAGAGCTGCAGATGGCTCACTGATCTGTGTGACAGTGAGCGGACAGGGGGTGACAGAATGTGGGCGCAAGCACGGATGGCATCCGCGTCCCCGGCAGGGACGGATCCAGGCACATTTGACAAATGTAAAAAAAATTGTAATTAAATCCTCTGCTTCCGGAAACATAAACAAACAGATAACCGAGGGACACACACAAACAAATCCCTGCTGCTAATCTGAGGTAAATTAGTCTTTAAGGGTCAGAGAAACCCGTATCGATCAGACCTGACATTCCTTGCTTTGTAAATCGAGGTGCAAACACTGATTTGTGCTTGCTGATCGCTACTCTGAGCCATGTTTTCCAGTGATTACCGGCGAGGGCCGACTGTGGTTGACACGTCATAATATTCTGATTCGATCAAATCAAATATAACCAGCAGGACATACCTATAACCAGCAATAATTAATCCCATGTGTATTAACTTTACATAGCCAGAGGTGCAATTTCTATATTTGTGTCTTAAATATATTTTTAATCAAATGAGTTTTTTCAACATTACGAGGTAACAACATGCCCATTATTGTTCACTCTGTACGTAAATATACATTTTTTATTTTAAAAATGAGCACCTATGATTAGTAACAGTTTTTTATGGCATATTGTCCTAACTTTTTTTTATCTGTTAAAATAATTTTACATGTTTATTGGCATAAGAGATAGGAATTTCATAATGGCTCTTTCAAAATCATAATGCACCGTTGCTCTGATGTGGCACGACAGAACAGAATGAATCAGTAACAGAGAAGAATCGCTTATCAAAAAAGAGCCAATAATCCATCGCCTTGGACCAACGACCCCCAGACGCAGCGTTACAACTGAGCCGAGTCAAGAAGAGTGAAGTCCAAACACATGACTGCTGATCATCCTTAAACAAACTTTGGACTGACCAGTGATTAAACTACTATAAGAGAGAAACCCACAGCTCAACTGATAGGCTTCTACAGGCAGTGTCTCTTGGTCGCTGGTATAGCATAAGAATAAATTATTCTGAACCTATTCTGGTCTTGTGTTTTACATCCTTCCTTCCGTCTCGATTTCTGAACCATTTCCACTACAGCTCCATTTACAGTTCAGGGAAGGTTTCCTTTAAATGTAAGCTCAACTGCAATTTGAACATGAAGTAAACATACTAAATAATATAAAAATAAACTAGAATGGCACTCAGAGAGATGCAGACCCCCGCATCAGTTGGCAAAGCACTGGACTCTGTGATATCAAACTGACTTAACTGATTGCTTCTATTGCCCAAGTTACAGCAACCAATATGGCGTCCAGTGCATTGCACCTCTCAATTTCCCCTCAGGCGAAACCCTTTTGGAGCGAGCAGTGATTAGTCTTGAACTTGATGTCATATCTCAGATTTTCTCTCCCTTCTAGAAAAACAGAACTGGCTTCATACAAATCCATTATTGTGCCAACTCTTTTATTTCACTTCTATGTTTTTTGGAAGTCAGTGTTTTAAAACTCCATTGCTTTCAGTTACCAGTAGTGATTGTGACATCAGCATTAGAATGTTCAGTTAAGACTTAAGTTATTTTTAATACATAGGCATGTCAAATTTGCCATCTTAGATGAAAGGAAATGACTAAAGTATATTTTTGCATTTACGTTTTTTTATATAAAATGTTTTTTGTTGAACAAACTGCATTTAAAAAAAAAAAAAAAAAACATACAAATAAATGTTCACACTGCGGTAAACCAACGTTTGTTGTTTCTTTCTTGTTTTTGCCCTAACAATGTGTGCAGTATTTGCAGTGACCCCTCAAATTGGCCCAATACATAAAAAAATAAAGACATACGTACAATTAATGAAAAATATTGTTAACGGTATAAATTCTCAAATCTCAGAATTTCCAAAATGACCCCTCAAAAAAGGTAATTTTTCTGGAACGTTACAACCGTCCTGATAGCTGAAGCTAATTGCTGCTTGGTTAAGTACTGAAATGGGGTACTGCACAGGACAATGTGCTGCTGAAGAAGTGGTGTTTGGCCGGCAAGACAGAATTTTCCATCCAGACCCAGCAAGAAAAGTACTGCACTGTAGAAGACAATCGTTTGTATGTTGTGTTATACTGTAATGACTCACTGTGGTAATAAAAATAAATAAATACAAATCCCATGGCCTTATTGCGAAGAGTTGGGGTTCTTTAATATCCTGGATAAATCCCAACGGACTCTCATAATCTAAACAACTAATTATCCTCAAGTTTATTAGTTCCAAAATACCCCTCTCCACCTCAGCTGATGTGTGTTCGCTGTTTTGTTGTTCTTGTTGTTGTTGTCTGAGGCCGATCAGTGTTCAGAAATAAAATGGCTGCCTTTCCTCACCCAGGCGAGTGTTACTCATTGGGCGTGGCTGAGGTGAATTTACCCACTTTACTGTCAAGTGCTTTGAGAAAGATCACAAAAAAATCTGCAATCAATTATTATAGTCTGGTGTCACATTTAATACAATCGCACACGTTTGAGGTTGCTCTGTAAATAGGGTGGACAAATGTCATATTTTGACTCGTATTGAATGAAAGCAAGGCTTACAATATCAGATTTCATTCAAGTTTTTTTTCACCTGTGCACACGTAGTGCCACGAGTGGGCGTATTGCAATTATTCACATCTGTAACAGCCTTAGCACCTACAGTTCTGATCAAATTTGAGTGAAACTTCGCACATAGGTTGCTAGGCAGCCATATTTTTCAAATCAGTCAGCGGCGCGTCACACGTTTTGAACGCACAATTGCGCACATGGGGGAGAGCAACACTTGCAGATTCTGTCAAAGGCTTTATACTGTCTAAACTGGCTAATATTATAGAAGCAAGTGGTTATGTCCATTCCCTAGGGCTAAGCCCACTCACACACAGGTGTAGCCATCTCTCTGTCTGCCATTCTAGTTACAGTAACTGTCTGTTTTTTTTTATTTTTTACTGTTGAACAAAAAATGTGGCCAATACAATCTTAAACTACTTCAACTGCCAGAAATTACCATCATTTATTCAGCTTCCAAATAAACCAAACGTTTTTTTTGGTGGGCAATACGTGACTGACTATTTACAAAAACAGAGGGTGCATGTGTGTAATTGGGGAGAGCTGAAGTCAAGTTGAGTCTGCATGCTTTCCTTTGCCGGGGTACATCTGCCTGGCCCATCCATCAAGTTAGTAAGACTTTTATTTTTGAAAGGCAACAAAAAGCCTTATAACAGCCTATAAAATATTTACAGTACCTCTGCATATACCTCTGATATAAATGCAGTTAGAATGAACTTTTGATGTAACAACGAATGGCAAAGATGATATTGGCCAGAACTGGCTAATATTATTGCATTAAACTTCAAATAAACAGACAAGCTAAGCATAAGTAAGTGAAGCCAAGCCCCGCTTCTATTGCACATGGCACAGTTCCTTCTTATCTTTCAAGGGTTTTACTCAGTAGCCATTTTGCTATGGCAGTTTTGCATTGAAATATTTTCTCATTATTTTGTTCAATGTATGCTATTACCATAAGAACGCAGGATATAAATTGAAATAGTTCTCTTTTTCATTTTTTTATCTTTCAGTGTTAAATATTAGATCAGGCACAAAAAGGTTGAAGCCTTTGAAGTCAAACTGATGTGCTTTTTCAGCTTATCAAAACACGAGTGTAATATTTTCATAACCCTTTTGATTTTCATCTCATTAAAATTCCTCCATTAATATTTCATAACAGGTAGCAGTATCAATTATTAGTTTTTCTTCGTTCCAAATACCAAGCCAACCACATATTTACCTCTGAGATATAACAATGTGTCTAGCCTGTGATACTTACAGCGTCTAACAGAATTGTTGGCAACCCTGAAAAATATGAACAAAAAAGGCTATAAAAACATGTATTTGTCATTTATCAGCATGGCCTTGCACTCAAAATATGATAAACATCTAATATAAAACTTTGATAAAAAAAACAAAAAACATTTTCATAATTAAATAAATATTTACTACGGAAGCGCAAGGTGAAATTTTTTTTTTTTAATGATCTATCTCGTTTGAACGGGATAGTAAGTCATTAATGCGAGATAGTAAGTCATTAATACGAGTTATTATCTCGTTTATTCGAGATATTATCATGTTTATACGGCTCGTTTATATGAGTTTTTAACTCGTCTGTAAGGCACGTTTTTAGGAGATATGAACTCTGATTTCAATGTGTATTTTGAGTGCAATTAAAGCTGTTTTTGAGTCCTTGTGTGCTTCATTTTACCATGGGGAGACGAGGGGCTGTATATTTTTATTATATTTGGAACACTTAAAATATAGGCTAATGTTACTGAAAACACTTTTGTTAACTCTAGCTACATTGTGTATTGAACGAATGATGCATCTATTAGGTTTAGAGATAATGTTTAGAGATAATGTTATGCTGATATTTCTCACATTTATAACAAGTCAAATTTTACGAAAATTAGTTGAGAGTTCCCTAAGCGAGTTAATTCTTATGTATCAGGTGAGCTCTGCATCTGTCAATACACTACCAAATACGTTGATCTTGGCAGTGTAAAATAATTAATATATATATTTATTTATTTCATTATCTATTTATTTCATTTCTTATTTATTTATTTTATTGTGTCACATTTGGTCTTCCAAATCCCCGCACCAAAAAAGAAACTAATCAATGATTCACGTAATCATACTGCTCTCTCCTGACGAGAATGAGAACATCTCTCTTATTATCGATACAATTGCACTTTAAAATAACAGTTCATGCACTGGTTGGCAGCTAATTATCTCTAAACCTGATAGATGCATCATTTGTTCAATACACAATGTAGCTATAGTTAACAAATGTGTTTTCAGTAACATTAGCCTATATTTTCAGTGTTACAAATATTTAAAAATTATACAGCCTTTCGTCCCCCCATGTTAAAATGAAGCACGCAAGGACTCAAAAACTACAACATTGAAATCAGAGTTCATATCTCATAAAAACGTGCCTTACAGATGAGTGTAAATGAGTTGTATAAACGCGAGTTTGAGAATTTCAGAAGTTGGTTGCACCCTGGGGTCACAAACTCTTCAACAGTCCAAATAGACACCACCTCTATGCCAACAAGCTGTTTAGAAGGCTTGCCGGAAGAAAGCCTCTGTTGTCATCCTACCACAAATGTAAGCGTCTGGAGTTTGCTAAATGTTACTTGAATTTTGGTTGGAACTGGGTGTTGTGGTCAAATGAGATGAAAATTTAGCTTTTTGTAAATAAATGCCAAAGGTGGGTTTGGTGTAATAAGAGGCATAGTCAGGCAGAAAAAAGCGTTATCCCCACTGTGAAGTATATGGTGGTGGATTTGTGATGTTGTGGGCCTGTTTTTCCTCCAAAAGTTTTGGCAACTTTGTTACAATACATGGCGTCATGGACACTATCACATACCAGGAACTTTTTGACCAAAATCTGGCTTTCTCTGCAAGGCTAAACGTGGGTCATGGTTTGATCTTCCAGCAGGACAATGATCCAAAGCATACCTCAAAGTCAACACAAAAACGGTTCACTGGCCACAGAATAAAGGTTTTGCAATGGCCATCCCTGTCCTCTGGCCTGGACTCGCTTGAAAACCTGTGGGGTGAGCTGAAGAGGAGAGTCCACAAGAGAACACCAAAGATTCTGAAGGATCTGGAGAGATTCTGTCTGGAGGAATGGTTTCAAATCCCTTGCTATGTGTTCTCCAACCTCCTCAAACATTACAGGAGAAGACTCAGGGCTGTTATCTTGGCAAAGGGAGGGTGCACAAATGCGGATGCGGATGGTAATAATTGCGACACACATCTTTAAGGTAAAAATAGTTTTGCATTAAAAATGCGTTCTTCATCTGATCAATGATATCACAATTAACTGTATAATTTTCTCATTTTCCTGAGCGTAGAAGACATTGGATTAGCAATAAACTGAATTTAATCACACTTTTTACTTATATTAATTTAATTGAGGTTGCCAATAATTCTGGTGGGCACTGTAGCTAGGCTATACATTGTCAAAGTGTGGATGAGATAAATTTATGTTTGACAGAAATGTGTCTGCCCCCTCTTCTTTTTTCATATGTTATGCGATTGGTTTGGGAGACTGCAAGTACGGTTCCTGTTGCTGGCATTTTCCAGTGGTCTATTTGCAATGTGAGGCTTTGAACCCTCACAAATTGAGTCATACTATCATTCAGATTCTTTCAATAAAACTCGCATTTAGCTCAGGTCTGTTCACATGGGGGCAGGGAAATAATAACATTCTAGTCAATAATTAGCTTTTGGCTTGACAGAAAAAAGGCAACTGTTTTGTAGAGGGCTGCCTCGGCTTTTGTGATTCGGGAATGTCAAGCTGAATGGTACCTGGAGGACATTCAAAAGTCAAAAGGACATTCAAGCAGTAATCTTGTGTGGTACCTCATGGCCTTTGCTTACAACAAAAAAAATGAACAGGCAGCTGTGTTGTTACTTATCCCAGTGAGCTCCACGGCAACATAAATGTCCAATAATTAAATTTATATATAATAAACAACTTTGAAAGCGGTGGTCTGGAAAGTGTCATTGAAAGACCCTTATATTTCTCCTGGCTTATGCAGCAGTGTGCTTCGATTATACCGCAACAGATACAGCAATAGGTGTCCAGTCTGCAATTACTGCCTTTTAGAAACTTGCATAATAAGGAGGTATATTAAGATTTGGACCACAAAAAATAAACAGTATCAGGTGAAAATATTAACTCTGACCTAGTTTGGAGATTATGTAGCTAAGAGAATATCGGAAAAAACCATGTACAGTAATGATATAATGCTACATAAATAATACAGCCAAAACTAAAATCCCATTTTCAGACTGAATGGTTGAATGTTGTCTGGGGTTACACCTCCAAAAATGTCAATTGTAAAACAAAAAAAATATCATCTCTGCTTTTTTCCCCAAAAAACAAAATGATATTTAGTATATATAATGCAATTCAGCAGTGCTGTAATAATGCAATGCATAATTAAATCTTCAGATCATGTGGGCAAACATTTTGGGCAGTTAGCAGGTGTCCATGTCATGCCCGATTGCGCCTTAGGAACAAACTCAGCTGGAAATAAACAGCATGCAGGGGAAACAATCTCAACAGAGGGACAGAGCTGTTGACTTTCCTGCTGTGATTAAGACATGTAATGGTCTACATGAAGCCTTTGGAAGTCACTGGGCTCCATTTTGGCTACAGGCTAAAATGCACTGGAGGGTTGCAGACCATTGATGATGTAATCTCAACTCCAGATGTTCTCTAGCATGTCTGGAAAGGAGAATCACAGTTTGTGAGACTGTTTAGCCTTCAATTGGAACCTTACCTAAACAAGATCACTATAGCACCAGAATAAATAAATGACTGTTGGTTTATTAGCAAAACGGATTACCCATATTTTGGTAAATGTATCTAAAAATGCTACCAGGCTCATCAGTATTATAATCTAATGAATCTGACAAGTGAGGCTAGAAGTTAGGTACATTGACTGAAAAAAATGACTTTATGGTAGAGTAAAACTTCACCCTGTACACATGTCCTATTATTTCATATCAATACCAAGGCCAGAAAGCTCTGTACAGATCAGGTTGTACTATGTATTACATTAGCATAGTGAAGACGCAGCCAAACCTGATATGATTGAGTGCTGTTTAAAATGAGCAATGTGCTGTTTAAGGATTAAATTAGCCTTCCTGCAAGCCAGCATCTTTGGGAAGAGATGATTTCCGAGGCGATACTGAGCAGTTTCTCAATTGCCTGTCCTAGTGATGAAAACAGTAGCCATTTTAGTGACAGTGAAAATGGCAGACGTGTGTGTGTGCGTGTGTGTGTGTGTGTGTGTGTGTTGTATGCGTTGTGTGTGTGTGTGGGTTTGTGTGTGCGTTGTGTGTGCGTGTGTGTGAGAGAAAGTGAGAGAGAGAGAGAGAGAGAGAGAGAGAGAGAGAGAGAGAGAGATGGCAGGCCTCTAAGCCTGGTGGCACAGTGTGTTGTTTTCCAAAATGACTGAAGGAGTCAACATTTCACAGTGTGAAGGGTTCTCTCAGAGCACCACACACGTACTCGGTCGAGGACGTCGATGGAGAAATCACAATGATAATGCTTTTTGAACTAAAAAAAAAGGGATTACTTGCAAGCCCAGGAGGATATGCATACCTTCCTCTCTGATGGTGCCGACTTCAGGATGAAATCATCTGTCAGAAGCAAGGGGAGATCATCGCCCACCTGACCAGCGGATTTAATGCCCCTCTTGTATCCAACACGAGCACCACAAAGCCACTCTTTCCTCAGAATTCCTTCTGGAAGGCTGGCTAATGCTCTTCTCACATACCAGTAAAACCTGCCATCTATAAAATTCGAGCCGGGGTATATAACGCGCATTACCTTCATAACGATTTGACTCGGATCTCCTTGCAGGAATGATTTCGCCCGCTTGCGAAATTGAGACTTGCATAAATTTAGAGCGCCGTATTTCATGCCAAAAAAAGCCCAATAAATGTAGGCCCGGTTGTCTTCGGGGCACCGGTTTTGTACTTGCACTTATCCTTGCTTTGGCTCATCAACATGTTTATATGCTGGTGGTTGGCTAAGAGGCATCTGTTTTAGATACCGCTTCCACAAAGAGAGATGTGACATTTCAAATAGAATTAGAGGGGGAGGGCTTGTATGGGTGTAGGAAACTCTACCTGCCTTGGCAATTTTAAGATTATTGTTTATAATTACAGCTGAAGACACAAAAAATGACTTGTCTACTAGATTATGAAGGTAATCCATCACAGTTTCAAGGTCATTTTGTTGCAGTTGCTGCATTTGCAGATAACTGCATAATCTAAAAATGAAAAGGTAACAATTTCACATACATTCTGGCATCTTAATGATAAAATGTAACTCTAGATTTACCAATATACATGCCAAAGCTGCAGGCGTAAACTGGTGCCATAATGCTAAGCACACATGGACCCAGAACGAACGCTAGGTTTTTTTTTGTATGTCGATTAAATAGATTGATTAAATGGTACGGACATTTTTTCACATTAATATTCCAATTGTGACTGAGTGCTATGATTGAGTGACTGACTGACTTACTGTTATGATTGTGACTCAACACTATGATTGAGTGACTGAGTGTGGCATGTTCTAAGGACTACATTGCCTCTTGTCAGAGAGGTTATTATGCACAGGTGAAAACATTACTTCATATTCCCTAAGCAGATGCTCCCATTCAATTCAATTCAAACTTACAGAGAACTGTCACAAAGACGCTGTACAGAGAAACAGATGGAAAATTGGGCAAAAACCAAGCCTGAACCCCTAAAAAGCAAACAAGGTAACTAGCTGTAAGTAGAAAGTCCAATGAAGAAATGTATAATATGCAATTCAGAGGGACGGGGTAAAACATCTGGGACTTCAGGTTGCATCAAGGCGTGAGCTTGAACCAGGGGAGAGACAGGGCTGGAGTGGTTTGAAAACTCAGGGTGAGAGACATGGCTGGAGCAGTCCACACACTCAGGGTGAGGGACAAGGCTGGAGCAGTCTACACACTCAGGGTGAGGGACAAGGCTGGAGCAGTCTACACACTCAGGGTGAGAGACATGGCTGGAGCAGTCCACACACTCAGGGTGAGGGACAAGGCTGGAGCAGTCCACACACTCAGGGTGAGGGACAAGGCTGGAGCAGTCTACACACTCAGGGTGAGGGACAAGGCTGGAGCAGTCTACACACTCAGGGTGAGGGACAAGGCTGGAGCAGTCCACACACTCAGGGTGAGGGACAAGGCTGGAGCAGTCTACACACTCAGGGTGAGGGACAAGGCTGGAGCAGTCTACACACTCAGGGTGAGGGACAAGGCTGGTGCAATCCACACACTCAGGGTGAGGGACAAGGCTGGAGCAGTCTACACACTCAGGGCGAGGGACAAGGCTAGTGCAATCCACACACTCAGGGTGAGGGACAAGGCTGGTGCAATCCACACACTCAGGGTGAGGGACAAGGCTGGAGCAGTCTACACACTCAGGGTGAGGGACACGGCTGGAGCAGTCCACACACTCAGGGTGAGGGACACGGCTGGAGGAGTCTACACACTCAGGGCGAGGGACAAGGCTGGAGCAGTCCACACACTCAGGGTGAGGGACAAGGCTGGAGCAGTCTACACACTCAGGGTGAGGGACACGGCTGGAGCAGTCCACACACTCAGGGTGAGGGACACGGCTGGAGCAGTCCACACACTCAGGGTGAGGGACAAGGCTGGAGCAGTCCACACACTCAGGGTGAGGGACAAGGCTGGTGCAATCCACACACTCAGGGTGAGGGACAAGGCTGGAGCAGTCTACACACTCAGGGCGAGGGACAGAGCTGGAGCAGTCTACACACTCAGGGCGAGGGACAAGGCTGGAGCAGTCCACACACTCAGGGCGAGGGACAGAGCTGGAGCAGTCTACACACTCAGGGCGAGGGACAAGGCTGGTGCAGAAGACACACTCAGGGCGAGGGACAAGGCTGGTGCAGAAGACTAAGACTCTGTGTCTTAGTGCTGGGCTAAAACAAAAACCTGCACCCTCACTGGCCCTTTGCGGATGAGGTCCCCCACCCCTGCTATATAGAAAGCCCCAGGGCATTATGCCAGTGGTTCTCAAACTCTGTCCTGGGGGACCGCTGTGTATGATGGTTTTTGTTCCAACCATACTTGCAATCCCAGAAATTTAACAAGATGTTAATGTATCTTAAGTAGGTGCTTTTCATGTTTAGAAGGATTATTTACCATCTTAAGCCACATTATTTTAGCAATATGAATACCATATGCTATGCATACCATGAATAATAAAAGTACAATATTGACATTATGCTATACTGAAAACAATTACAAAAAGAGAGGTAAAAATACTATAACTGATCAAATGAAAATGTGAGGTGAATCAATAGCATTCTAATTGGAAAAAAATTGTGGACACATGGCCACTAAAACGAACCATTTGTTAAATAATGAAGAATTCAAAGACAAAACAAATGATAACGAGCTAAACCTCCATTGTGTTAAGTTTAAGAAAAAAATTATGAAGTAACTTAAACCACATGTGTTGAACAACCTAATTAGGAGCCAATTGATTTACTTATTTTTTTAATTAGGTAAATAAAATAGCTATCAACTTTAGTAATTGTTTGCAATATAGCACAATACGCACAAAGCGAACATGGAACATTTATTCTTTATGGCATGCATAGCTATTTCTGACAATGTGGCTTAAGAGGGAAAATAATCCCTCTAAACATGAAAAACACCCAATTAAGATACATTAACAGCTTGTTAAAATTCTAGGACAGAATTTGTGGTTGGAACGAAAACCAGCGTACACAGGGGTCCCCCAGGACCGAGTTTGAGAACCACTGCATTATACTATAGCAGCATATCTGAAAGACGTGAAGAGAGGGGTGCACACAGAGCCATGAGAGTGACAGTACCCCACAGCACAGAACAGCAAACCCGAGCGTTCATATGTAGCAGCAGGGCAACAACACTGTCAGCTCAGCTCATAACAGCTCTATGGTCCTGATTTACCCCCACCCCCAGACATGTTTGAATATGGGATTGACCAAAGTGGTAGGTTTTGAAAGCGGTAGGTAACCCGGACGTGCATAGGACGATTGTTATTGTTCCATAAGACGGAAGCTCTGTAAAAGAAGGCTCTGCCGCCCATTGTAATTTTGAATATACTTGGAATTTTCATATAGCCAGCACCTTCAGAACAAAGTCATATTGGAGGAAAGTAAAGTAACTCACTAAGATATTCTGGAGCCAAACCAATTAAAGCTTCATACGTTAAAAGTAAAATATTTGAATCAATTCTGAATTGAACAGGCAGCCAATGAAGAGTTTTGAGCACCAGGCTGATATGGAAACTTTTATAAGTTCTAGTAAGTACCCTAAACAGCTGCATTCTGTACAAGTTGAAGCTAAATTAGTGCAACCAGACAATAAAACATCATAATAATCTAGCCGAGAGGTTACAAAAGCATGAATCATTTTGTTCAGCATCCTCCGAAGACAATATCTTCCTTCTTTTATATTCCTCAAGCGGAAGAAGGCCACTCTTCTGATGTTATTAATTATCTTATTACTGTGGGCCTGAAAGGATAGGTCTAAATGTGGTAGTTATCACCGTGTCTGCTTATAAGGTCCCCAAGAGGGAGCATGTATACAGAGAAAAGAGAAAAGAGCCCAAAACTGATCCTTCTGGTACTCCAAAGTTTACCCTATAAAACTCAGAGGAATTATTGTTTACCTAACAAACTGAGATCTATCAGAGAGATAGGATGCAAACCACATAAGAGCTTGTCCAGTGAGAATAACTGAATTTTATAGCCTGCGGAGGAGAATATGTTTGTCTATAGCATCAAAGGCATCACTTTTGTAGCATGTCCGTCTTCTGGAGTGATTTACAAAAGTGTAGATTATTTGTGTTAGTCTGAGGAACACCAAAATACAATATCAACAAGAAGGTACAGAAGGCCCATTCAAAATAAAAAAAATAAAAACTGCTAGTACTATACGGCTAACATATCTTCACACAGGTAACCATTGAGGGACATGGAGTCCATGTTGCATTCTGAAGAATGGAAAATTGGTATGGAAGGGGTATCCAATCTTATCCAAAAAGTGCCAGTGTGGGTGATCTTATGTTTTAGCTTTTTCAAACAACAACATACATGATCAATCTAAAAAATCAACTCACTCAATCTCTCACTTTCTCCTCCTCCCACACAAGTTACAATGTGCCAGTTAATTTATTGGAGACTCTAAATTGTGTAGAGTGTGTGAGTGTGTGTGTGTGTGTGGTGTGTAATGGTGGTGATGCAATGGATTGGCGACCCCTCCTGTCCCCCCATTCCCCCCTTTGCCCCATGCATGCTGGGCTACGCTCTACATCTGACTGTGACCCTGACCCAGGTGATATTATACCGGGGGTTAGGGAGGGGGGGTCCTGCCTGCTGGAGGAGCCTGGTTTCTGGGCTTTTTTTGGTTTTTGGTACCTAAAATAACACAACTACTTAGCCAAAGAGAAAACCAGTGAGAGTGAGTTACCTGTCAAATGCTTTGCTTTAATTGATCAATTAAGTGGCAACACAAAAACAAAACCAGCAGCGGCTCTCCAGGACCAGGGGCCCCTACCCCCTGTTAGATTGTTAGATAATAGATGGATGATTGGATCATCTTCAAAAAACTTCTGATTTATGTGCTCTTAAAAAAAAAAAAAAAAAAAAAATCAACACACCCACTTTTCTTTTTCGGATAAGACTGGGCATGCCTGGGGACGAGTTTATGTTGCCTTGAGAGTGGGAAGCTCATTCCATCACTTAGGAGTGGGGTGGGGGTGATCTGGTGATTATCAACCATTTTGGAAATAATTTAAGAAAAAACACAGAAAGGAAGACACATGCCTCATTATGCAAAAATAACACTCAGCGTAGTACATTCATGCATATTTTCACAAAAAAAATAGAGCCATGTTACAATGTTGCATGTCATTTTAATAATTATTATAAATAATTCACCCACTTTACTGTAACATGGCAGCTCCTAGGACTGCTTGCCAGAAAAGTGTCACAATCACAAAATATGCCAGCATCCAATTAATTAAACAAGCTAACAAGCCCCAATATCTCAGCTTCACAACTTGGCAATGTTCTGCTGTTAATTTTGGTCAGTTCATCAAAGATCAGAGACTCCAAGACAAGACTGGTGCATGCAACTGAGATTCCCTGTATTGATCTAATTAGCTACAGTTGCTGTCATCTTGACCTCGCCATATGATTTTTTCTGTCAATTTGCAGACCGTTTGCCGAATATGGTTAGGCACCGTCAAACTTTTCACTCTGCCTTTTAAATTAAATAAATAAATAAATAAATCTGCCGCCCCCAATTCTGTCCCCTACTCGGATAAAGTCTGGTAATATGCATACCCTTAGGGACAGTACCAAAGACTTGCTCAGAAAGACTGACAACAGTCTACCACACTCTGGCACACAATGAAAGTGAATTAAAAAGACCCTAACCAAACGGATTATTTAAGTGCTGGGAAAAAAAGGAGATTATCGAGACGGCACATGAACACCATGGCCTGAATTTATTTTTATGTGTTGCCTCAAGATCAAGATGTGAAAATAGCGAGATGTGAGTTCATGTAAATTCTCTCTGAATTCCTTTGATTTTGTATCCATCTCAGTCATTAAAAAATAAAGAAGCTGTTACTTTTTAAGGTACCACATCCATGCTCTGAGCTAGACAAGACAGCTTATAATTATGATGCCCCTTGGTGTTGGAGTATGTTACCGGAACAGATCAAATTGGACCTGCTAATACCTTTAGTGAAGTTCAAAGGTTTCATTTTTAGAACAGTAACTGAACAAAGTGCACCCGTTTTCTTGTATGACAGACGAAGGTTTAAGGATCTGTTTCAACATCACTGTTTTACTGTATTTTCATTTTAATGTTTTCTTGTGTAGGCTACACTATTGTACAAACCCCAATTCCAAAAACGTTGGGACAGTATGTAAAATGCACATAAAAGCAGAAAGCAGTGATTTGTAAATTCTCATTTACATATATTTAATCTATTGACTTTGGCCCTCCAGAGGCAATTTCCACCTGGTTTCTACTAGTTTCTACTACATCTATGGTTTAAAGTTCGAATTGAAGAAGAAGCTATATCGGTCAGAAATTAGCTATTTATTTCAGAATAGTCACAAACAGTATATACATAATAACCATAACATAAGTTGCCTAATGTAATTAAATAAGTTTTTTTTTTTAAACGTACAAAAGCGTGTGTGTTTTTACACAACAACAGCAACGTATTTCAGCCCTAAGTGCGACGGGTGGTCGCAGTGGAAATGTAGACTGTACGGGACTTTGGCGAGAGATTTAAAAAAAAAAAAATGAGGTGTCTTCTAAACCGAAAGTGGATCAGGTACTGTATATAGTACAGTAAGCAAGGGAAAATGGCGAATTCTCATTTGTACGTTTAAAAAAAATATTATTGTTTCTATACGTGAACATGATTTTCTTAGCGTGTATAAATGGTGCATTTTATGCATTTTACAGTCTGTGGCTGTGGCGAGAGGAGGGTCGTAAGTGCTTTGGGCTATTAATAGCACCCTCCTATTTTATAGTACTGCAGTGTAACTGGAAAAGCGGAGGTTTTCGCAAGTGGCTACCCTTTTAAAAAATACTGCGTCAAAATGTACGGGTTTTTTTTAAAGCTGTAGTTTATAATTTCAGACAAACATGAACACTGTAATTGAGACGGCTACGTCTCAACCACTAGGGGCAAAGTTTATTGAGTTAAACGCTTTAAGTTCTCCCTAAGGACAGGGAAGGACACCCACATTCACGTTTGACCTTTTTCAGTGAGGCACATTTCCTTCATGTGTCTATGAAAAGCCTGTCACACCATCCCGACTTGCATTCGTGTGGAAGAATGCCTGCAAAATAAAACCAAAGATGAACTTTGTAACAGTTCTCTCCTCCCTTGCACCGAGCCAAAATATCCGATGGACAGTAACACGTTCACAGCAGCTCCTCGGGAATTCAAAACCATGCACATCCGCCAGAAAAATATTTGGTTCTATTTATCAGAAAGAAGTGATACGTTCTGTGTACTTCAGACCTGTGGCCTGACTGGCCTCTATCAATGTTAAACAAGCAGGACACAGTTTCCCCTCTCTGGATCATTTACTCTTACAACAAATGCAACCTGGGCACAGAGTTTCATGGTCACTACTTTTTTTTACTGTCATGCAATTTCTTGGACTGCAGGCACACCCAGAAATATGAAAGGGTCGAAAACAGTCAAGCATGTAGGCTATTAGCAAAGGTACACTGTTCCTCCACAGTGCAACAAGTTGTGTGATTAACCCAGTATTTTCCAAGAAAATATAAATTCAGTCTTAAAACTGCAAGGCTATCAAAGGGAGACATCCTAAGAACAAGCACATAACTTAGATTGCTAAAAGGAAAACATCATTATCATTATGTTGCAAAGTAACCTACATGTAGTAAAATGCGAGGTAGTCAAAACCGGCCTATTTGAGGCACTTGGAATAGCACGTATTGAACATTACAAGCTCTGCTTTGAGTGATGAGACTACAATGCATTCTTCTGGGGCCTGGCACCTAATTCAACGGTCTCAAAGTGTTAGTCCTACTGCGAACACATCACGTACTAGGAAGTGCCCTCACCAGCCCACTGGCCTTCAGCTTGAGTGAAGGCCGACGGACGGTGTGCTCCATGGCTGCTCGACCAACCTTCCTCGGCTCCGTTTCCTGTCCGCCAAACCCCACTAACTTGAATCTCTCGGCGGAATGAGCCACTGTAGACAGGGTCAGGTTCCAGGGACTCATTTGGATGGTTCTGGAAAACTGTTAATGATCTGTGGTGTAGTTGTCTGCCCTCGCTACCCTCTCCATGTAGTTACAGCTCTGACTTGGTCCTTCTATCTCTGGTGCCGAACGCTTCAGTTTGTGTCAGTGTTTTGCTTATTGTTATGAGCTTGCCAAGAAAAAAAAAAAAGAAAAAAACTTGTTCATAGGAATACCACTATTTTTAACAAGACCTGCATTTTTTGTGTTAAACAGCCTAGTTTCACTAAGTTGTCATTGAAAGCCATGCTAGCTATTTGTACACTTAATTAACGCTGAATTATTCATGAAGCACAAAAAAGTGTGTATGTGTTACTTAGAAAGAAAAGTTGTAGGTGTTATTTTGCCTAATCCCCGTTCTGTCCAACAAGTAACCCTGAGTAACATTCACATTTGAATTAAACCACAGTTTTACATGATATTAAAAAACAAAACAAAAAAAACATGACAATAATATGTGCAAGCTCCAAACACTTCATTAAACCTCTTAGTAAAGCCTTTTAATAGTACCAACCATTCTGTGTGTTTTTAAGCCTGGACATGAAATACCCTGTTGTGACATGAAGGCTTTACGCTGTAGTAAGTGGCTAGTTTATGTTTGCCTGTCATGCAGCTGCAAGGTGATTCAGATTTTCACACTACAATGAACAAAAACCCAATCCAGTTTTTATTTTGTTTTATTTTGCCTGAAATGTGATCCAAGTAAGTAGCACTGTAAAAAAAGAAAAAAAAGAAAAAATGGACTGTGTATTCTTTTGCTTTATTGAGATGGGTAGAAAGTAAAGAGCGTAACGGATCGGGAAGGAACTACAGCTGAGAAAGTGGCTTGGCAGGGAATCAAACCCCTACCGTCACGGAAAGACTCACATACAGCTCGATAATCTTACGGACTGCGCCTCACATCTCACCTAAAATTTTTTGTTTTTTTTGTTTTGTGAAAATGTTAGATTTTTGGTTGCTATAGAAATTAGAAGACTTGCATGGTTTTCGAATACACTCCATCATGCTGTCAGTGGTCTGAATTAATCTGCATGGAGGAGTCACTACACTAATAAGTACTTTACTGCCACGTCCCGTGCCTCTACGTCTCAGTCTGTTCTTGGTTTTTCTGTTTATATGTATTTTCAGTATTTGCAGTCCGTTCCGTGTTTTCCCTTTCTCTTCATTTGGTGTCTCTGCTTCCTGCATCTGATATGTGTTTCCTCATTATGTTTCAGCTCACCTGTTCCTCGTTGTTTTTTTGTTAGTCTGGCATATAGTCCCCTCTGTTTTTTTGCTCTGTGCCAGATCGTCTTGTGCCCTGCATTCATGCTTCTCTCACTACTTTACAGCGCTTTGATTCCTGCTTGTTCCCTGTCTGCTTCTCGTTCCTGTGTCCAGTCTTCTGTACCCGTCCAGTTCCTGTTCTCCTGTCTGTTCCTGTCCAGCCCTGCTCCTGCCCACCTGCCCTTCCCCCTCCTGGTCCCCTGCTCTGACGGATTCTCTGGTTTTGACCCCTGCCTGTTGCTGGACTTCGTTCTTTCTCATCCTGCATTGCTCTGTTTGCTGGACATTGACCCCTGCCTGGTACTGACCACGAGCCTGCCTTTCCTGTATTGCCCTGTTTGCTGGACATTGACCCCTGCCTGGAACTGACCACAAGCCTGCCTTTCCTGTATTGCCCTGTTTGCTGGACATTGACCCCTGCCTGGAACTGACTATGAGCCTGCCTTTCCTGTATCGCTCTGTTTGCTGGACATTGACCCCTGCCTGGAACTGACCACGAGCCTGCCTTTCCTGTATCGCACTGTTTGCTGGATTTTTATCCTTTTCTGTCGACTTCGAATAAAGCCTATTCCTATAATTTTGGTGTCTGCGAGTGGTTTCCGATCCGTTCTCATAACACTTCACAGCGGTCTATAATTTGACAAATGGTGGTTTCTATGGTGACTTAAATGCTTTTACTTTAACTTAAAAGAAGTGGAACTGAACTTGGTTGCAAAGCCAGAATCACTGCCGTTTTCCATTATCCCATAGTTACTGGAATCTCCTATTCCTCCAACCATTAAAGCACACACACTGACATCCTCGCCAATCTACTAATATTTATACTGAAGACTTTGTACACAACGTTATCCCCACACCCTCAACATCTTATCACCTTTTTCCCATGTTAAAAAAACCCCACAAACAACAGCGTAAGAGGTCTGGTGACATGAGTCTTGAAGTCCACATTCAGTTTACAATTAGTTAGTACCCTCATGTTCCATTCACATAACAAAGAAGCTACCTTGGACTATAGATAAAAACTGATAAAACGTTGGGGGCTAATATGTGGAAAAGTCTTGTTTCTTTATGATCAAGGCCAATCAGCGCAGAAACAATCGCACATCCCAGAGTCCTCTGAGTGGTCTAATGAGACCACTTGTACCTCAAGGAGCCGAGGGTAATTGATGGCTCAAAATAGCCTAAAATTGCTATCTCTTCAAGCTTTGGGAATCTACTGAAATGAACATCAACTGGTGCAGTATCAATTTATTTGTTCTTCTCTTCTATATATTTATTTTATTTTATTTTTGTATGTGTGTGTGTGTGTGTGTGTGTGTGGGGGGGGGGGGGGGGGGGGAGGAGTAAATGGTTTACTCTACTGCACATGTGGATAAAAAAACAAAAAACAATAGCAATACTGGCTTCCAGACTACCGTCCTCACACGACATGCAGTTCTCTAGCATAACAAGACCAGCTCTTTATATGTATGGGATTATGACACCGCTGTGAGAATGTGAAGTTGGTACTTTGTAAAAAACTTCCAACTGTAGTAATACATGTTCAGAGGCTCTTATCATAGGTGATATAAGTCTATAAGCAGGGCAAAGTGTCCTCAGTGGGTGTATGTACTCGGTAAGTAAGTATGCTCAAGCATTGGTAAGTGTACTTACTTTTCAGAGTGTTCCCGTTTGGGAACGCGTGTCATTATCCACTCACTTTGTAAGGAGGGAGAACTGTCTGTCCGCTCCTCTTTGGATTATTACCTGAAACTTTACTCTGGGAGACAGGGCTTTGAAGTTCCCCGTGTCTGTAATATTCTAGCCATCCAACCAGCTTGTCAGTAATGTCCTTCCACAGCGAGCTCTAGCGCTTGACACAACCAGACCCTGATCACTTGGTTCTATTCATTAAGTGTGAAAAGTACTCTTCATAATCTTATGCGCGGACTGACAGGAGGTCCGTCGTGCTTTATCGCCTCCATTCTATCACGTCTGTTGTTAGGCTGCAATTATATAGCTGCAAGCTCCACACACATTTCGCCTGCATACCCAGTGGTACATTACTCGATTCCCTCAGAAGAAAAATAAATACCCAAACTGCCTAAAACGCTTTCGCTTCCACTTATACCTATTCTATTTAGCCAGCTGCTATCCAATGTCCAATGGATTTCAACATAAAAGAAAAATATGTGTTTGTGTGTGTGTGTGTGTATGTGTGTGTGTGTTCTGTAGATGTATATTTATTACCTTGCCCAGAGTACTAACATTTAAACTTGAAGCATCCTGGTTACATGTTCTGTTCCCAAATGAGTATGCTTTCCTCCCTTCCATCGACATATAAAACATTTCAAGGGGGCTTCATCTTGTTCTGATTCTATTTCCAAAAGCCTACTGTGATTAATAGCCAGCTAGATAGAAAGGCATGGTGGCTAACCACTATCACTTGCATGGACATTTGCCTCTAGGTGTGATGAAACAAGTTGATTTGCATAAAACATCAAACATAGCTCTGTGTATATGGCGTTTTATAATCAACACATCAAAGGGAAAGTGCTTTCCATCAAAACAAAGTCACAGAAAAAAAAAAAAAATAGTTATAATGAGACAGAAATGGTTTGCTTTCAGTGGATGTCAATGCAATTGCAACAGGTTCTGTTGCACAGTGCACAGTGGTTTGCCCTTAAAAGGATAGTTCACCCATTTTGAAAAATTTGATATTGTTACTTTATTTGATGTTGATATACTTACCCCCAAAATAATATGTTAAGTTGTAGTTATGCTGTCCTGGTCTCACCGTTGTAGCTAAATTATAGTAAATCCTGAATTGGCCATTTTCTAGCTCTCGGTTATTGTAATGCGGGTGGGTTTCAGGCCGTAAAAGTCTGCCAAGAATGTGCTTTTCAAAATGTGTCCCAATATTCCTGTTTTTGAAAATTCAGCATTTCGTAAAACGCTGACACTTCAAATGCATGTGTCCTCATAAGCGGCTGCTTAGATCATTAAGACCTTCATATACTGGGACAAACGCAACCCCACACAATATCCGCACAGTTTTGATCATATACTGGGACAAGCGCAACCCCACACAATATCCGCACAGTTTTGATTGCCACCATCTCTGCAGTGTTTGAAGGGCAAAAGTACACTAAAGGAAAACATTAAAAATAGTTGCATTAAAGCCAGTGTTTCATTCAAGTGCAGGGAAATGCCTTGGGGACCAGTTATTCAAGGATATCACTACTTTCATCAACATAGAAATTGAGCTTCCATCTATTGTCAGAGATAAATCATCCAGCTGTGGTGTAACAGCAAGGTTCAACATGAGAAGCTAACATTTAAAGACATGAATATTCCACTTTGATTAAACCCAGATTTATGACTACAGCCGCATTTGTAATGGCAAACAATATAAATAGCGCATATTATCACAGGGCCAATTTAAGCTCATGTATTTTCATTCTGCTGGCAATGTCCATCAGATTGATTGAGACACATAGTGTGTCACACATAGTTGTGGTACAGCATGTATGTACATCGTTCATGGTATTAAATATTCCATGATTTTTTTAGATCAGCTAATTGTTTTCTGCTCTCAAGTACAAGCACACATACATGTACACAACACACAGAGCTTAGCTTCAAGCACGCACACATGTACACAACACACAGAGCTTAGCTTCAAGCACACACACATGTACACAACAAACACAATTTACCTTCAAGCACACACACATGTACACAACACACAGAGATTACCTTCAAGCACACACACATGTACACAACACACAGAGATTACCTTAAAGCACACACACATGTACACAACACACAGATCTTAGCTTCAAGCACGCACACATGTACACAACAAACAAAATTTACCTTCAAGCACACACACATGTACACAACACACAGAGATTACCTTCAAGCACACACACATGTACACAACACACAGAGATTACCTTCAAGCACACACATGTACACAACACACAGAGATTACCTTAAAGCACACACACATGTACACAACACACAGAGATTACCTTAAAGCATGCACACATGTACACAACACACATAATTTACCTTCAAGCATGCACACATGTACACAACACACAGAGATTACCTTCAAGCACACACACATGTACACAACACACAGAGATTACTTTAAAGCACACACACATGTACATAACGAACAGAACTTACCTTCAAGCACACACACATGTACACAATTTATTTTATTTATTTAACCTTTATTTAACCAGGTTAGTCTCATTGAGATTAAAAAAAATCTCTTTTTCAAGAGAGACCTGGCCAAGAAAAGCAGCACAAAGTTACAGACACACATAAATACAACATAATACAATGCATTAGTACATATAAGGCATCTAATAAAATTTATTAAAATTAAAAAAATTAAAATTTTAAAAATTAAAAAATTCAAAACATTTTTTAAAAAAATGTTGAAAATTTTTAAATCTTTTTTTATTTTTTTTATTTTTTTTTTAAAGAAAAGAAAAACAACATCAAATTACACATTGAAGGCAGGCAAGAAAATGTCCAGCAATATTACCACTTATGGGTCAAAACATTTACAGACCTGCATTTCATTTTCCTCCATTACTTTTACCCTAGCTTTAATAATGCTTTTTAATAAAGCTTTAATAATAACAACACACAGATATTACCTTAAAGCACACACCCATGTACACAACACACAGAGATTACCTTAAAGCACACACCCATGTACACAACACACAGAGATTACCTTAAATATTTTTCCTTTCCCAGCCATATTAGTAAATCAATCCATGCGATCTCTCCAAAATAACTTAAAAAGCTTATGGGAGTACTGTGATTTAATGGCCAAAAATGATCATCAGTTAAACAGTCAAATAAACCTTTTATCACAGTAGTGGGCATTACGGCTGCGGACTTTATTAATTTACCCCTATAACCATGAAAAGACACAGTCTAATTTTATATGACAATCAAATAATATATTGGCACATATATGTGTCCTCTGTGCTCTCTCTTGTGATTCTGGTGGCTTACTCCAATTGTGAGGACCCTGTGCTCCCTCTTGTGATTCTGGTGGCATACTCAAATTGTGAGGACCCTGTGCTCCCTCTTGTGATTCTGGTGGCATACTCAAATTGTGAGGATCCTGTGCTCCCTCTTGTGATTCTGGTGGCACACTCAAATTGTGAGGACCCTGTGCTCCCTCTTGTGATTCTGGTGGCATACTCAAATTGTGAGGACCCCTGTGTCCCCTCTTGTGATTCTGGTGGCATACTCAAATTGTGAGGACCCTGTGCTCCCTCTTGTGATTCTGGTGGCATACTCAAATTGTGAGGACCCTGTGCTCCCTCTTGTGATTCTGGTGGCATACTCAAATTGTGAGGACCCTGTGCTCCCTCTTGTGATTCTGGTGGCATACTCAAATTGTGAGGACCCTGTGCTCCCTCTTGTGATTCTGGTGGCATACTCAAATTGTGAGGACCTTGTGCTCCCTCTTGTGATTCTGGTGGCATACTCAAATTGTGAGGACCCTGTGCTCCCTCTTGTGATTCTGGTGGCATACTCAAATTGTGAGGACCCTGTGCTCCCTCTTGTGATTCTGGTGGCATACTCAAATTGTGAGGACCTTGTGCTCCCTCTTGTGATTCTGGTGGCATACTCAAATTGTGAGGACCCTGTGCTCCCTCTTGTGATTCTGGTGGCATACTCAAATTGTGAGGATCCTGTGCTCTCTCTTGTGATTCTGGTGGCATACTCAAATTGTGAGGACCCTGTGCTCCCTCCTGTGATTCTGGTGGCATACTCAAATTGTGAGGACCACAGCTTTTAAGAGTTTATTCAATAGTCCAAAAGTAAAGAAAGGCGAAAAAATCAATTTCAGGGCACAAATGAGAAACGTGAAGCTATGCTTAAAAGCATTTAATTACCCTGTACTCTTAAAATAAATGCTGATGCAAATGTGTTGGATTAATGTATTTATGGAGGTAAAAAAAAAAATGCACCACACTTTACCTTGGAGATGTAGAGTGGATTAAAATGCTCATTACTTTGATTTATGTGCTGCTTCCTACTTTGGAACGCGCACCTCTACAGTTCATGGATGGAGTTTGCCTCGAGTCTGTGAAAACACACATCCAATCATTGTGCTGCGCTGAGGTCTTTTTGAAATGTAATAGAAAAAACATTCCACTTGGTTTCCGTGGGATACTTTGGAGATTACTGTTGCTATGGACGACTGCTGACTGGCATGAATAGGGGTTTGAAGGAGTTTTTCCCTAATCAGCCACCATATAATAACTAACCCTTCTGTTAGAATGGCAGACATAGTGGCACCGCTATAGACATGTTGTTCTCGAAAGCTAGATTCAATTAATACATGTTTCTCACACTGTTGGACTCTGATCAGACTGCTAGATCTTCATATACATGACAAAACACAGAAAACACTATATAAATTGATAGTCATTCTGCAAGACCTTTATCTTTAGACATGTGTGAAACTGGCTGCATAAAATTAAACAACGGAGTGAAAGACGGAGTGAAAGAGCAAAACAAATGTATTTCTTGGAGGGTGTGCTGGTATTTTAATTAATAATTTATGAAATGATTCTGAAATATCCATTACAATACAATACGTGCTAAGTGACAAAATGAAACCATGCAATTCCATAAAATGTTTATTTAGTGTACAATTTTGGTACAGTAATTTGAATTCCAAAAAAAAGAAAGAACCTTTCTCCAATTACAATGTGTAAATGGTGGCCTGAAAAAGCATTGTGGCCACTCACTGTGCCATAAATCAAGCAGGCTGGGGATGCACAAAGCCCAATATGAACATAAACTCCTTGGCATTGAGGGAAATGGGATATTGACTGACACATGCCACACTTCTCTGAGGGTGGAGAATAATACAGAAATACAACAATAAAAAGGAGGTAAAGGACCAGGCCAAGAATGCGGCACGGCCTTTTTCATATGAACGCTGTCGAGCAATGTGACCCTTGTGAGGATGCGACGTAAAGGCAGTCGCTGTCCAAGGTCCTGAAACAGTAAAAGAGAATTCTCTGCTATTATGGAGACTGATATGGCATGAGAGGACCTGTTGTGCTTGATAGGAACACGGGGAAACTCATAGATATCCTGCTGGTGTTTTTTTCCTAGCTTTGAAAGGAGATGTTGTGTTGATTCTCTTAGTGGCTGTGATAAGTGAGTAATTACATATGGAAATAGGTAGGAGACGAGAGTGCCTGAGCAGACAGAAGTGCTGAAGCCCGGGAAAATGAGGAATGAATCTGGAAAGAGAATGCCGGCGTCCAACAAAAAGCGCTTCTTAAAACGACTCACCTTCTAAGAGTTCTGTTGTTCTCTTGTTCTGCAATGACCTGCGGAAGTGAAGTGAGCAGAATGGCTCTTTATCCTGGTGACTAGAGTGGAATAACTTTATTTTTCCCAGGGGAAACTTCAGATGCCACCGATGCTTGGCTGCAGGGAGAAGGCCGAGGCCTGGATGATGCTTTTTTTTTTTTTAAACCCAGGGACTTAACTCTGACGAGATTTTCGGTGACCCGCGTGAGAGCCGAGCGCACATCTGCGGATAATCCCTTCAGAAATCCACCTCTGTCCTGCCGCGGTGGATTTTGCGCTGGGAGAAACGGGGCTGTACACTGATTCCAGGGAGTGTCCCTGCGGTTATGCGTGTCCTCGTGTGTGGAGGCTTTGGCGGGGGGGGTGGGGGGGGGGCTCCGGGTGTGGAGGGGGGCTGGAAGACACAGCCCGTTGATCGGGCTCAGGGGAAGAAGCACTGGGCTGCCGAGGTTTTGTGTTGGAAAGCGGCTGGATAATTCAGCCAGACCTCGCGTGTGGGAGATTTCCAGTGTAATAAGAAACTGAGCTCAGCCAGAGCAAAAATACACAGCAACATGGACCTTAGGACAGGAGCTGACATAACATTGTATACCTGACCTTTGAGTTCAACACAAAAAGTTCAGGTTTAAAGGTCATGCCTACTGAGCGAGAGTCCCGGTAGCTATGATGTGCAGTGGAACGTCGGACATAGAAGCCTGTGAGTTACAGATTGACGGGTAAAACCATGCAAGGCATAAAATGGAAAAAAAAAAAACATAAGAAATTATGCCTTTTCAGGCTCCTTATTATCCTCTAATAAAGGTTGCTGTCTGAAAAGTAATGTAAAAACGCTTGCAAATGTACAACGTATATTTCACAGTGGAATAATTCAGAAGAAGCCATTGCGTGCTGGTTTTTTCTTCTCCCCCACTCACACGCATCATTTTTGCATTTAGAGGGCATTTCAGTGAGTCATCCCGTGGGTACCCAGCGCTTTGTATCAGTGAGTGTATTGGAGGTTACACACAAAAGCTTTTTTCGAGTTCACAAAGAGGTGTCACAGCTGTAACGCTTAGCAGGATTATATAATTATCTGCCAAAAGTAAAGTACTCACATTCAAAATCATTCTCAGCAGATGGGTGGACTGACTGCAGAATAAACTGAGGATGGAGACGCAGAGATTAAGCTGTTGCTTGATTAAAATTTAATAAAACCCTCAGACACGTTTATTTCTCTCTGTGACATAAACATTTTTCTTTGAATTATGGCTCTTAAACCGAATGCTAAACCAAAAGGTAGCCATGAGCAGATATACAGTGCCCTCCACTAATATTGGCACCCCTGGTAAAGATGAGTAAAAAAGGTTATAAAAAAATCACCATTTGGTAAATTAGCTTAATGTCACACTGATTTTTTTTTTTAAATCCGCTAATTAGTATCTAATCTAATTAGTAAATATATTATGAGAAAAAAAAATCCCTCATCAAGAAATAATTGTTTTTAACAAAACCATGTGTGCCACAATTATTGACATCCCTGCATTTATATATAGAATAAAGTAATCCTTTTTAATATTTGGTCGCATATCCTTTGCATGCCATGACTTCCTGATGCCTGTAACCCAACAACATCAAAAAAATCTTGATATTTTATTTGCTGGTACTCTTACAAGTGATACTATAACATCTCTGCACTGCATTTGAATGGATTTCTATGGGAATTGGGGAGTGAGACTAGATTTAGCTGTAAATTATGCTGGAACAGTATGGAATACATGGTTGTTAAAATGGCTCTAAGTTATCAAGGGACTGAGGTATCAAACGAGTCTCAACCCATCACTCTGCTGCCAGATATGCAGTAGATATGGATGGATCACTTTAAGGGTTGTTTTTCTGGTAGATTTTTATATTGAACTCCATGGAAAAATAAGTCAATTGTGGCACACGTGGTTTTGTTTAAAATAATTATTTCTTGATGAAATAGATTTTTTCTCATAATAAAGTTACTTCAATTAAAGGTTGCATTTTTCAAATTTTTTTCAGTGTGACATTAAGCTAATTCACCAAACGGTGAAGGTTCTATAACCCTTTTTACTCATCTTTACCAGGGTTGCCAATAATAGTGGAGGGCACTGTGTAGACACAAAGTTTGACGGTCAAAGCATATCGCATATCCCCGAAGGCACCTGATGCGTTCCATTTATCGCTGCGCTCGACAACCTCTTCAAAGGGCGCTGGCGCGTATTGCCGTTGACGTAATTAAAATGGGGCGAGAAAAAAAAAAAAAGGTTCCACACGAGTGCTTCACTTTAGAAAAAGCTTCAAAGCAAAAGCTTATAAAACACTTTGATATCGGACTTAGAGACGGCACAATGTCCGTAATTACTCCAATAAATATGCACATTACGGGATGGAAGAAGAGGTGGATTTGAATCATTCATTAAAAATTTAATTTTTAACAGTCTCATTATGATAAAAGGGCTGCCAGAACATGCTTAATTGGTCACTTCTGTGTCATTTCCGTCTGCTGCACAGTTAACCTGGTGACTAACGCGTTTGGAAAGCTATGCACGGCAGTCAGAGGCCAGTGCAATGAAAGCTTGACACTGGGATTAACTTCAGGTTGGGCACTTCAGGCACTAGATGGGCTGGGGGAGGGGGGGGGGGGGTGTGAGGGAGCAAGGAATCGGTCAATATTATGCACAGACGAATCACAAACGTTGGTTTTGATAACAGTGAATCACAAGAGATTCTTCTGCATGCTGAAAGCATCATCAGTCTACATCTGTCTAATAATAATTATAATAGTATGCGTTAAAAAAAAAACCTTCAAGCGCATTTCACGTAAACGTAATAGGAAATAGAGCTGAAGACTTTCATATTTCGCCGTTGACAATTAAAGAGATCCGTTGCCAAGCTGTCAAGGCAAAGAAACCTCTTGTCGCCTCCGTTTCATACGATTTTATTTCTCATCTCATTGATGAGCTTTAAACTCAAAGCTCGGCTGCTTCAGTGTTAAGGCAACAGTCGTGGCTTCAGGGTGCAGAGATTTTGTAGAGAAAAACAATGATGCAACGCAAGTCTTATTTTTGAAATCGCAGCTGATATTTGACCTCAAAGCCATAGATACCAGTCTGTGCATGCATTCATTACTCAACTTTGTTTTATGTCGCTTTGAGACTGATGTCAAGATTTCAATGCAGGGCTGCATCAAAAAAGTTTGGGAGTAGATTGAAATGTTTGATTTTATTTGGTAAATGTCAATCAGTAGCTCTCTAGCTCTAACTTTTAAAAAAAACAACCTAATTTAGTGTTTTACAAACACTGCCAGAAGTTACCGTATGTCTCTTTTTACTGCACTTATATCACCCTGAGGCAACCAAGCCATATTAAAGCCTACTTTCCCAATTTAACTCCTGAATGGTCCATCCAATTCACACATTGTTAAGTCCCGCCTCTCCTGGTCACTGTTGCTAACTTGGACAAACAATTGATTTCACGTCAGAACTTGACAGTGTAAACAATTTACAAAGTAACCAAACAGGTAATTCACACGTTTAAGAAATTTCCTCGAGAAGCAGGCAGAAAGGTTCACAATATGTAATGGAGCGGTATGTGCAGGAAGTAAAAGTGTGTAGAATCGAGGGCGAAGTCTATCGCTCCCAATGTAAAAAGGAGAAAACGCACAAACTGATTATCAATGTTGCTGATAACAACACCTTCAAGGAGTAGTGTTGTTTGCGCACTGCAGGGTAAGATTAATGAACTAACCTAGTTATCATGAACTATTATAAAATATAATGTACATAATATAATCATGTATAAATACATATAATACCCGCAAAGCCAGTGACCCAAAGCTGTCATGTTAAAATGCTACTGAATACTTAGCTAACCATATATTGGATTAAAAAAAGGACACAGGGGCTGGCAGGTCTTATGAGCATAATACTAAGACTATTTGTTTATATATGATCTATGGAACGAGCAGAACTTAACCGGAGATTTTAGGTATTTCGAAATTCAGCCTGGATGGATATTTTCGGTCTCAAAAGAATAAATCTCTGGAAAAAAGAGGACGTCGGTCAGCCGAGCTAACGTAGCTAACGTTAACGCCGGCTAGCTATAGATGGCTAACATGGCCATTGTTGCAATCACAACAGATATGGTAGTAATGAGAGCATATTGTCTTTGTTGGTTTGGGGCTTTCGGAAAAGGAACAAAAAAGTAGTCTCCCCTCAAATCGTTCTGGGTACCTGTATTACAGGTACCACAGGAACAGCATTTCACCATCCAACTGTGTGACTCAGTTTTCCAAAGATTTTCAGTCAGCTACCGCAATCCTTCCAGTGGCTTCAATGCACCTTGACTGAGCCACTTATGCATAGTAAGGGTTGTTAATGTATGATTGGGCGGCAGTGTGGTATAATGGTTAAGGAACTGGGTTTGTAACCGAAAGGTTGCCGGTTCGATTCCCAGGTCGGACACTGCCGTTGTACCCTTGAGCAAGGTACTTCACCTGCATTGCTTCAGTATATATCCAGCTGTATCAATGGATATTATGTATAAATGCAAAAAAAATGCTGTGTAAGTCGCTCTGGATAAGAGCGTCTGCTAAATGCCTATAATGTAATGTAATGTAATGATTGGACGATTTCTGGTTTTGGAAAGAGCCTAGCGATAGGTGACCTGAGACACTGGAACTCACTGCAGTGATGTGTCCAACAGCCTGGAATGACCCCTCCCATTCCAGAACAAACCAGGAATATCATAAAGTGATGAAGAATTGGCTACAGCATAACCAAGATATGGTTAGCTTCTGTTGGTAGGGAATTCTCATGCTCTGGCCAATCAGCTGCCTGCAGTGTGCTTGCAGCAGCTGCATAAATCCTCCGGTGTGATTACCTCTGGGCAGCGGTGTATTATGATGGTTAGTGAACTTGACTGCAACTCAGCGGTTGCAGGTTTAATTTCCAGGTGGGGTTGCTGCTATTGTGCGCCTGGCCATGGTGCTTCAGCTCAATCACTTCAGTTAATATCCCACTGTAGAGTTGAATCATACGCATTTGAAATGTAAACTGTGTTAATTGCTCTGGATTAGAATGTCTGCTAAATGCTAAAATCAAAGTAATGGCAGCTCAACTGATGAATCATTTAGCGGGAAGCAGAGTCTGCCTGGATGCACAAGCGTGTGTGTGTGTGTGTGTGCGTGTGTGTGTGTGTGTGTGTGTGTGTGTGTGTGTGCGTGCGTGCGTGTGCGTGTGTGTGTGTGTGTGTTTTTTTTGTTGCCATTTACTCACACACTTTTACTACTCACTTTATTTTTGACATTTTATTTAATTTGAATGGGTTTGTTTGGGGGCGGGGTAGGGTAGACTAACTGAGTTTCTATAGGATGGGGCAGTTGTTTGGTTGGTATAGGGGTTATTGTTTGAATAGGGTGTTGGGGGGCGGGGGCTGTTGTTGTGCGGAAAGGTGTGAAAATCAATAAAAGCCATTTCACTTCAGCTTTCTTCAATTTTGTTTGTCAGCGTTAAGGACAGAGCTCAAAGTGCACTCGTCACTCATGGCATAGGTTCACAGGTAAGGCCAAAAAGCATTTTACTTTGATGGACTCTGGATCCCAAAAATAACTCGGCGAATATAGCGTACGGAGCACAGGAGGGATATGCTGGCGTGTTTATGATTGAAGCTTCTGGTGGCAGCAAAAGATGCCAGTTCCGAGACAGCTTAACCTGAATAGCGAATAAACCTTCTCTTTATCAATATGAAACAGCTGGATTTCTGCCTCCCACAGATTGGCTTCTCTTCTCTTCTTTTCCATGAACATTGATCCTGTACCTAGAGCAGCGATCAAGCTTTTCAAAGTTCCCCCAGCAAAAGTGACGGTCCACTGTGACAGGAAGCAGTCTAAAGACCCTTCACGAGCCCCTGATGTTCCACATCCACTGGGCACTCTGAACTGCGAGAGTATTTCCCAGAATTCAATCAGTTCTTCTTAGCAGACCCCGTGAGGATCGGCTTCCGTTTATGAAAACAGAAGCTGTTCAGAACATCTCAACTTCTTTCCAGTGTAACTGCAGCGTATCTTTTAGCTGAAAACTAAAGGACACAAAACCATGGGCGTGGCAGGCTCCACAATTGTTTCATGATTTTTTATAAGCAAAAAAATTCAACACTTTGCTCAATTCTGGCACCACAGGAAGCAAAAGTATTGCCTTCAGACTGAGCCGAATACTTATATCACTTATATACTGTTGATTTTGACTTTAGTATTTTATTTTGCCATTTTAATTCATACTTCAATACATCAATTAAGTTCAATTCAGTGTTAATATGGGAGTAGAATGTGGGCATTTAATGGTGATTACATTAAATTAAACCACACAATTAAGTGGTACAACTGTCCTGACATGAAGATAATGCTTCTTTAGGTAGCTTCTCTGTAAAATATATTTTGCAATGGATGAGTACAAACTACCGGCAGCAGTGTAGTATAATGGTTAAGGAACTGGCTTGTAACCAAAAGGTCGCAGGTTCGATTCCCAGGTAACACACTGCCCTTGTACCCTTTAGCAAGGTACTTAATCTGAATCGCTTCAGTATATATCCAGCTGTATAAATGTATAATATGATGTGTTGCGATAAATAAATAAAAAAGCTCTGGATTAGAGCGTGCTAAATGCCTGTAATGTAATGTAAGATCTCTGTTATGACCCAACAATGCTCCAAAGAAATGTGGACCTTATTGTAAATAAATAAAAAGTGAGTAATGTGGTGAGAGCTGGCCGGCAACAAAAAAACAGGATGTAACCAAAAGAACGCAGTTTATTTACCGAAAATAAATTATTGGTGCTAAACAACAACAGTGATAGTGACTATTTACAACGGTTTACAAGTGTACACACGACAATAACTGACACAGTGACCACACTACTAAACTAATTATCTAATTAATTGTCCAATTAAAAGTAAAAATAACTATAAGCTACTCTATACCAACCTAGAAAAAGTTTAGGGGGTGACACTTGCTCCTAACTTAGCGTCTCTAACACAAATATTGAACCTACTTTAACCTACTTTTAACCTACACTATGTGATGAGATGTGGATTGTTTTTACAATGACATTTGCTTCCCTGTTCACTTTTCCCCACTGACGAGGCATTGCTACACGAGTAAACCAAGTGACAGAACATTCAATCATCATATAATTATGGCAATATATGGAATATATCAATTTATATGAAATTATTCAAAAAACTTTAAAAAAAAAAAAAAGTTTCAAAGAAAAGAAAGAAATCGGCAATATATGGATTTCTGCTTTATTTTTTGATTTCTGGGATTTTTTAAACGCTTATCGTTTTTTTTTCGTTATTCCGACCTCTGTAGTTTTTTAAAAATAACAGCAAACAGCGTGTTTGGACGTGTGTTGACTCAAACAGCTAACCTCAAAACAGTTTAGTAACATAACGGAGAGAGAAAAACAGTTGAGAGAGGTCTGAGAGAGAGAGAAACCAACGGAGGAGAGAGGAGGAAACGAGAGAGGAAACCTCCGAATGTTATCCGAAATAATAAAGAGGAAAATACTTCACGCGGAAATATGGGAAAAGATTACATGACTTCAAATAATGAGCACGTGGGTTGCACTTATAATATGTATCTTTAATTCATCGATTCATTATTGAGAAATAATTCTCAGTATCAGAATGGCATCATTTATGAAGTATTGAGATTTGGATGATGGTGAAACTTTGTGTACAGAACTGAGTGTGCGACCGTCCCCTGCGTCTGTACGTACCTCACAGCTTCAAATGCGAGTCGCAATAGCGCATAGCGCTGTCGGGTAGCTGGTACAGGCGGGAAGCGAACTAGTTTGGTTTGGGTGTCCGTCTACGGGTGTGAATCGGTGAATTAATGATTCCACCACCACCTCCTCACCAGTCTTTGCTCTCTCTTAACATCCCAGGCATCACCGTCCTTAACAGTGCTGGAGGAGAAGGCCTTATGGGTCCAATAATCACAGCGCGTGTTGTAACGTTACGTCTCTTCGTCGTCTCTCTTCTGCTAACACACAACGCGACAGAAGTGTTAGTGTTACAACCGCAACGCAACATAACTGCCATATGACGAAGAAACCCAAACCACTCCTGTCTCTTACTTACTGTTACGTGTTTACTTTACTTTCTTATACGTTATATTTACTGTTCTTTCTTATGTAACGTAGGGTTAGGCTATAGTTATGTTTACTTTTTTACGGTTACGCATACCACCAACCCCCACGTGCTGTTCTCCCAACAGGAAGTAGTATAGTCACGTTATATAAACGTTAAAATAATGTAAGTTTTATAATATATAATATTAGTATAATATGTATGTGTTTTTTAATTTACGTTTCACATCGCGTTCAGGTTCAAAAAATCGAAAAATTTGACAGAATCATGTAAACCTGGATTTTTCCCATTATCGCATTACTTAAGTGCATGTAAACACATTTATCGTATTATTGCCATGTTCGGAATACTCCCAGTTATCGGATTATTGAGTGCATGTAAACGCACCCAATGACACACGGTAAGCATGTAACAGAGCAAGTGAACATACAACAGAATACAATCAATGTTGTGAATAATCTGGCAAGAAGCACTGAGAATTTAAAATGGCCGTTGGCTTCTGATTGGCTGGCTGGAATAAACTCACACTCAGAAGAAGTAAGGGCTGACTAATGAGAGGGGAATCTGTATAGAGGGATAGTGAGAGGAGAGTGGAAACAAAGAGGGAAAAGATGGTACACACATCTCATGTCTATAGGTGTTATGTTCTGAGATTATGTCTGTCTGTTCTGTATTTTTATTTTCATTTTCATTCATGTATTTATTATTTTCGACATATCATTGCATCCCCCTCTGTTCGTGGGTTGGCCGAATCTCATCTCTGTGTTTGTTTACCCAGAGTCTCGTGCATGCACTATTCGGGTGACTTCAGGATTTTCTGTGGGTTAACGCTATATTTCCGAAGTCTCGTTTTCTGCTACTTCCTGCTTTCGTTCCTGTGTACAATTGTATATATTACTAACTCGCGCTAACAATCACTCTTTATTAGTGCTTTATTAGTTATGTGCACTTTACTAAACTCATTAGCATAAATGTGTATTAACAAAGTAATTGTCTGTCTTGTAGTTAGATACTAACATTTAACCAGCTTCCCCGCTTTATCTTTTCTACCTGCATTACTAAGGTGTCCATGAGTTACCTGTTAACTTGTTTCAGCTTCTTATCCTTAGAGACCACGCCTCCCCTTATTACTGTGCACACTCCGCTCCTACTCGAGCCCGTTGTCTCTCATGCATGTTTTCCGAGTCCCTTTCATGTATTCGTTCTTACCTTGTTATTGTTTTATTGTGCCTTGTTCTCACCTAGCTATCTCCCCTCCCCGCCTCTGCACACCTGATTCCCATTATGTCTGTCTCCCTCTGTGTATGTAACCCAGTCATCTCATAGATAATAGAGTTCCTCACAGTTTTGTTGATTCTAGCTTTTTCAGAAAATCTTCTGGGTTGTCTGTTAGTGTCTTCCGAGTTTTCCGTTAGTGTCTTCCGAGTTATCCGTTAGTGTCTTCTGAGTTGTCCGTTAGTGTCTTCCGAGTTATCTGTTATTGTCATTCTGTTTCTGTTCCTGAGTTTTTTGTTATTCTTTGTCCTTTTCCCTGTTGGTTTTTTGTTTTTGTTTTTGTACCTCTGCTGTGCCTTCCTGGTTCCGACCTCTGCCTGTTCTGTGATTACTCTTTGGACTCTGTTTTTGTACCGTTGCCCTGTCTCTCTGGTGTTCGACCCTGCCTGTTTTGGACCACGGATTGCTGCCCCGTCCCTCATTAAAGTTTTTTGTACTCCCTGCCTGCTACTGGGTTCCTATTTCTACCTAACCTAACAATGGGGCCCCATAGGGTTACCCAAATCACGGTCCTCGAGGGGCTGAGAACTGCCTGGTTTTCCATCTTCCCTTCACCTGGGTCAGATGTGAAGACAGTTTGGCCAATCAGTACTAGTAGCTAATTGTTCAGTCAATTAACTGGGGGAAAAAATTAAAATAAAACAGGGGGCCAGATTTGGATTCAAGGCCCGGATTTGAGTAGCCATGCTATAGGGCAGGGGTGTCAAACTCATTTTCACCCCGGGCCAATATCAGCATTATAGTTGCCCTCAAAGGGCCGGTTGATTTTCGCGGACCTCGATTGTAATTGTTGAGGGGGGGGGGGCGGGTGCAATCAAGATTTTTCGCGGACCTCGATTGTAATTGTTGACGGGGGGGGGGGGGTGTGCAATCACCTTTTTTGAAATTTTTTTTAATACAAACTTTATTTAACGGTTTATTTAACGTATGTACCGCGGGTGTGCGTCCGCGTCTGCGTTTGTCTGTTATATCGTAAAAGTAAATCCCGGTTAACCAGCCACGTAGATACACGCGTCAGATAATTTTTTTTTTTTTAAATTAAAAAATTTTTTTTTACGCGTCAGATAATTAAGTTCTCGCGGGCCACATAAAATGACATGGCGGGCCACATCTGGCCCGCGGGCCTTGAGTTTGACACCTATGCTATAGGGCATCACAAACGCATTGCCATTTTACTGCTAGGTAATGACCACCTTTAACTACAACATTCTGGGGTTTCCACCTCAAAACTGATAAATACTACAAACATCCTACACTCTCAGAAATAAAGGTATAGTGGAGGTACATGCTTTAAGGTACAAATTCCCCAAACGTACCATGAAAGTACAATAATGTTCTATTTGTGTAGTAATAAGTACCATTTCAAGAAAAAAAAGTACAAATTAATTATATATTGCTGGCTATGGGGTACAATTGCATGTACCTGTAGGGTACCACCTAAGTGACAAGCATTTGTACCTTTTTAGGTACATTTTGTACCTTATTTTTTGAGAGTATGGAATATGTATTTATAAGACATAAGAGAAGTTTTGGTTATTTTTCTGACTTTTCACCTCATGCATATGCAAGTGTGTTTGTCCTGATAAAAAAGGCACAAAATATGGGAATGGATTAATGCAAATCATAAGCCAAGGTGATTTATCAAAATATGTGCCACCTACTTGAGACATGACTGATTGGCTTAATGCCTGGCTTGATTTAGTTGAAGAGCAAGAACTTTAGAATCATCACAGGAACTTCAGATCACTGCGGTGAATCTCAGAAAAATAAAGTCCAAAGATTGAATAAAATAGCCACACAGGAATTTAAGTTGTGAAGTAATGAAGATAGTCAGTGAAATGAAAACATAACCCATAAGTATATATATATATATATATATATATATATATATATGCCTGTGCCATACCTGTGCTTACCATGCTGGCATACACATAAGCCCTGGTAGGGTGTTAACTTATCTGCAGCCAATACCATTGTAACACCCTACCTGTGCGTATGTGCAAGGTAGGTATTCCTGCATGTGTCCACCGTTCAGAATAAATGCAATAGGCTCTCTCAATTAAAAACACATACAGTTAGCCCCAGGAGGATATTCACCTAATTTAAAATTACACGTCATTTGAAGACACTGAGACAAGAATATCTTCATCCGTCCTCAAATGCAGTCAGCCAATAAATAGCAGATCTGTTTAGATTATCGCCAGCCACTGCCCAACATAATGACAGAACCCATGACCTTCTCATTTCTAATACTGTTTTGTAAAGCAAAGAACCAAAAGTAGTTATTAAAACCTTTGTACATAAACAAGACCTTCTGTGATCAAGTGTAACGTATCATGACTGAGTAACTGGAATGATGTATGGGCAGTGTGTGAATTGAATGGGGGGGGGTTCCCTGCCACTGCTCACATCCTCCCCTCCGCTGCTTGATCAATTTTCAGCCCAGGCTGTGATGCTGTTATAAGTATGCTCTAATACTTGTCGAGCTGTATACCTCAATACAGTGTATGGTAAAGTTGATTGCTGCAATCTATAGGCTAACTTTACCATACCATTCTCACAAATCAACCCCACAAATCAGCACCCTTTAAAGTCCCTAGAGTCATGAATATTCAGGTGAAGATGAGCGTGTGTGCATGTGTTGTATGCATTTACATGTGTGCGTGCACGTGTTGTATGCATTTACACGTGTGCGTGC
This sequence comes from Ilyophis sp. 1 JC-2022, assembly GCA_022702515.1. NCBI lineage: Eukaryota > Metazoa > Chordata > Actinopteri > Anguilliformes > Synaphobranchidae > Ilyophis > Ilyophis sp. 1 JC-2022. The sequence continues at coordinate 9,961,211 of CM040400.1, read as the reverse complement.
ATTTTTTATTCACAATTTGCCCACTTTATATGGGTTTATAATATGGATAAAACTCAACTCAATGGCACATAATTTATTTACATGCATGACATGTATGGAATACAGCATGTCACTCACTATTACATATTCTATGATATTACTGTATGGTAAATAGCTGTCCCCATTATATTACATTACATTATTTATTTCAGAAGTCCTCATTTAACATGATAGTAAATTTACTTTCAGAATTAAAAAAATAGTAGCAGTAACACATAATATTCAAAAAAGGATGTCTTACAAACATACAACCTCTGTTGCATCCAAAAAAACCAACAATGCCCATTTATAATTCATCAAATCATATGTGGTGAAAAACTGTGAACTGCTTCTACATGGAGCCACTATATTTCTAGGCAAATTAAAATGGATGAATGTGACAGGACTTCTGGTGCAATACAAAGTAATCAAAGAGATTTAAGTTAACATGGTGCTTCGTTCCCAAGGAGCTGGCTTTGGTAGCATTTCAGTGTTCACTGTGAGTAAGATTAACCCTAAGCCGTAGGTGAGAGAGATACTTAATGTGTCAGTTCTTCGCAGTAGAAACTCTTGAAGCAGTCAGACTTAGAATTTGTAAATATGTAAAAATATGCAAATGTGTAAATTTGCATTTGATCATGGTTTAACTGGAACTTCCAATGATCAAGTCCCCATTCAGAATAAATGCAATTAAACAAACCTGTAGATAAAAAAAGAAAAACAGCATAGCATAATGTAAGTATACAGTTAAACATGTACAATACAATGCCTTCTTCACGTTGACTAGAATGGTCTGCCTTAGTTAAACTATCCTGAGACCTGCTGTCGGATCATGCAGTGTGATCTCAAGCATAACAGTCTAACATAGTGATTTTAACCAGTTCAATTATATTAAACAAACTGATTAAGTGCAATACAGCGCTGATAGTTGTGTGAACTTAGGCTATTTTAAAATAAGGGGTAAATACTGCAGCAAGTGAGGGATACTCTTGGAGGCGAATGACTTCCTTATTATCAGGTGGAGTGTAAGATTCGGAGAATCAAACACGACAACTAAGGATTCTAAAAACACACACCGTAGTGTGCACCAAAAAGACGGACGAGTCCGTATTATGAAAAGAGAATATATCTATATGAATAAACAAAGAATAGAATATAGAAAACACTCCAGGCCCTAAGCCAAAACAAACCCCAAATAACAGGGCGTACTCGTGAACTGAGTGGAAAAAAAACCTCTCGCTTACAATATGAGCAAGTGAATAACAGAGGTAAGAAAACAAACGAAAAGTAAAACAGGAAAATAAAATAATTCTCTCACTCTCAATGTGGGAGTGTGCAGAAAAAAAATAAAAAGAAACAAGCAATCTGCCTCAAGGAGAACAGAATGTAAACCAAAGCGAGGGACAGACAGCAACTAAAAGAAAAACAATTCCACTACGGAATAACTCTGGAAACCCAGCAGGAAACCCAAAACAGGTGTGTGGAATAATTGCCGGGACGGAGGCGGAAAAAATTTGATATAGCGCCCCGACGACAACAAAAGGAATAACGACCGCAGAACAACCGAGGCTGCCAGTAACCATGACACTTATAACTGACATTTAAAACAAACTCACATAAAGCTACTGGCAGTTTCCTCCTAAATTATAAACAGGTTTTAATGTTAATTAACAAACTGGAGCCCTGTTATTAGAGGAAGCCATTGATCCAACTATGTGGACACATACAAGTATGTGTAAGGTTTCAGAATGGATGGCCTATGGTGTAGAAGGTGATTTATTTATATATATATATATTTTTTTTTTTTACCAGTTACCAGTGTGATCCAATTTGATGAAGAATTCCATTGCTGTATGCACTCATTCCACAGAACAATTCTGTGGCTCCTTTACTGTCTCAGCTGCTTTAAAGTCACAGATTTCCCGCTGAATGAGACCAACACATACAGTACTGCGGCTGGGATCTGGAATGACTAACACCAGTACAGGGTTTTTACAGCCGATACTTATTTCTTTGGGTTTTGTGACACAAAAGGCACCTTTTATTTCCAAAGTGTGACAGCACAGAGGTTTAACAGAAGAGGGCTGCTGGGCCCTCTTTCTCTCAACCTCTCTATCTCTCTCTCTGTCTCTCTCTATCTCTCTCTCTGTCTCTCTCTGTCTCTCTCTCTCTCTGTCTCTCTCTGTCTCTCTCTCTCTCTGTCTCTCTCTCTCTCTCTCTCAACCTCTCCATCTCTTTCTCTCTCATACATCCCTGAATGAAAGCAGATAGTGAGTAAATTTATGGATAGTAAGTAAAAAAGAAAGTACGCTTCTCTGCATTGGCCTCTCTCCCTGTAAAGAACGGAACTCCACCTGTACATCATAATGGGGTTAAAGCCTCGTCTGCCATTCTTTCATTGTATGATCTTGCCATTGTTGGATCAACCCCTGGCGAACCCCTCAATTGCCTTCTACTGACCTCGTAAATCCCTTTTTTTATTCCAACCGAGGGTTTCTGTGTGAAAAGATATCTGGGGACGCACTACTTCTTAATGGTTCTTCTAAGTAGAATGTTAATTAAAGGTTTATCAATAATGTGCAGGGCAGTGGCTCGGGAGAAGAGAGACGGTGCTGCATAGGCCATTTCAGCGTCCTGTTTAAATGTCATTGTCATTAAAGGTGCTGTTGCAGTAATCCTGAAAAATTAGGCTGCGGTGCGTTGTCTTCACACTCAGTATTTTTTTTCCCCTCCCGAGGTTTGTCCATATTGGCCTATGAGTGAACTGTAGATAATAGTCTATTACTTTCGACGCTGCTTTAAGTGGTGTGGACTCGCCAACCAGCTGCCCATCTCAGGCTATCAAAAACTCATTTTCCCACGAATGCTGAGGTCAAGATGGTCTCCAGAGCATTCCGCAAAACTCCTCCACTAGGAACACAAGACCTGCAGCTCAGTCAAACGCAAACGGATAAACAGCGCAATACTTTCTCGTATCATACAACTTGAGGAGAATTTATGAATCCTCGCCTGCCAAGTCAGATATTTTGTGAACCCAAGTAGTGCCAGTCCACGTCCAGCAAAAATAGCAGCCATGTTGTAAGCCATTAAAACAATTGTGTCTGGTGGATTTTCGGTTATCAACATTGCAGTGATCAACTGAAATGATCGACTGCATATCTGGCAGCAGAGTGATGGTTTGAGGCTCTTTGGATTCTTCAGACCCTTGATGACTTACATCCATTTAGCCAACCATGGGTTCCATACTATTCCCGTGTAATTTACAGCTTAATCTAGACTCACCCCCCAATTCCCATAAAGATCCATTCAAATGCAGAGAGGTTATAGTATCACTCGTAAGAGTAGCTGAAAATTATATATCAAGAGTTTTTTTATATTATTTTATATCCAGTCATGATAGCATCACCTGTTTACCTGTGGAATGTTCCAAACAGGTGTTTTTTTAACTTCCCAGTTTTTTTATGCCTGTTTTCAATTAAATATATGTAAAACATAATTTGCAAATCACTGCTTTCTGTTTTTATGTGCATTTTACATACTGTCCCAACATTTGTGGAATTGGGGTTTGTATATGTAATGTAATGTAATGTAATGTAATGTATATGCCTGGTAGTATCCAGCAGTCAGTGAGTCCGGCTTGATTTGATAATCATATTATGAAATTATGGAATATTTGCTTATTTCTTAGGCTTATGTCAAATTGTCTAATTTTGATAATATTATGTTAAGAGTTAATGCTAATAAGAATGCAAATCATTGATTTTTATTTCCTGTAAAGACTATGAATGTAGGATTGAAAGAACACCAGAATACATATTAGTACATTAGTCTCAATCAATATGTGACCTTTTTAAAAACCTCATGTCTACAGTTTTCTTTGGAATTACATTTGTAATTTTGCACATTTTTAGGATGAGACAAGCTTTGTTCAGTAATAGATTGACCACAAATGCCACATAGAAAAATATTCAGTGCAAAAGTTATCTCATAGTACAAACCCCAATTCCAAAAAAGTTGGGACAGTATGTAAAATGCACATAAAATGAGAAATCAGTGATTTGTAAATTCTTTTTAAAATATACAATTTAATTTAAAACAGTACAAAAAAATATATTTCATGTTTTACCTTATCAACAAAAAAGTTGGCACAGGGGCAAAAAACTGGAAAGTTCAAAAAACACCTGTTTGGAACATTCCACAGGTAAACAGGTGATGCTATCATGCCTGTGCATAAAATTATATCAAAGGAGTCTTGATATCTTACTTTCAGGTACTTTTACAAGCAATACTATAACCTATCTGAATTTGCATGAATCTCTATGGGAATTTGGGGGTGGGACTAGATTAAGCTGTAAATTACATCGGAATTGAACCCATCGTTGGCGAAATGGCTGTCAGTCATCAAGGGTCTGAGGAATCAAACAAGCCTCAAACCATCACTCTGATGCCCGATAGGCAGTAGATATGGATGGATCATTTTAAGGGTTGTTTCTTCTGATTAATTTTCCTCTATTGGTTTCATTCTACCTATTCATCCCATTGGTTAGTGCTGCATTAGCTCATCCAAACAAAGCCTACAAACACCATTGCTAGCGCCAGCTTTCTTGGAGTTATAGCCATTGCTATGTTTTTTTCGTTTCACCTGAAATGGGCCTAGCAACTGAAAGGGGCCTCGCCTCAATCATAAATTGAAAAAAAATAACTTTTTAAAATAAAAATCCCCACAGTAAATTAAAAAACCGCCTATCTATTAGTTTCCCCATTCAGCCACTGTAGGCGCTGTTCCTAACTTAAGCTATTTCAGTGATGACACTCTTTATCTACTCCATATTTTTTGTACAGTCTATGGTTCTGACCCACATCGAAACACTTGCTGCTAGCTACGATGTCAACCGATTGGTTTTTGAAACAGGCCCCCGAATGGCAAGGACCGCCAATGCTGTGTGACCTGTAGCGTTTGCACGCGCTCTGTGTGTGTGGTGCAGCTGAGAGACCTGAGAAAAGCAGCAGCCCTGTTGATAATGGTGCATTGCGTTTCACTCGGATGCAAGTTCTCACAAAGCTCTCAGAAAAGGCCTCATTGACTTCCTCAATACTGACGTCATACTGTCATTGTCATGAAGCAAAGTTGAAAGGCTTTGAAAAAAACTTTCTGCATGATTCAGGGACATTAAATAATTTAATTGCATTCAAGTGTGTTTATTATGACTCACTATTGGACGGCTGCTACTTGCAGGTAGAAATAACAGTTATACAAAAGGAGCATGCCGGTAGCACGCTAGTCTCATGAGGACATTTTGAGCCTTCACATTGCTAAGAAAAATTTGAAATTATCTAACGTTAATCTCACGATAATGTTTCCTTTCCTTTTTAATTAAAATCTGAATCTTTCGAAAATAGAAGACCTAAAAATCTAAGGACACTTAATCTACGTGCAAATGACAGAGCTAAATGCGTCGGATAGCTCCCAGCACCTGAGAATCTAGTGATGTTAGAGAAATGGATTTCCTAATTTACACCAATGAGTAGCAACATTAAAAAGCTGCCCATTCCTTCTTAATTGCACGCTCTTTAGCAATACTCATTTCTGACTTGGCAAGATGACAACATGAACATTTAAAAAAGAAATTACATTTAAAAAACTTAGTCTAACAAGTTGCTGGTGCATAATTTTGAGCAATTAAACATTTCCAAATGCATTTTGCAGAAATAATGCACATAAATCATACAGACACTCCAACCAGAAAATCTAAATGTAATATGTTAGTGGAAGCATTAAGGTGTAACAGAATATGCTATAAAATATGCTCCCCCAGTCGGGCCCCTGTTTTATCAAAAACTGTTTCCTCAAGAATTACTTCCTCATAGTCATGCACAATTTAATTTATTACCATTGAAAATGTAAAAAAGAAAGTACTTTGTAGTTTATAAAAGCTATAAAAAAATAGTAATACTTGCATTATTCATCTTTCGAATGTGTAGAAATGGGAGGACATTATTCAAAGGATACTCGAATGAGTCACTTACATGGTTTCTGACATTTGCGCATATGAGAAACGTCAAATGTACTTCCTCATAATTATGGTTATGCTGATATTGTTTTTTATTTTTTTCTCCTTTTTTAAAATTGAGACATTAGTATGACTCATCAACCAAGCTCAGTGGTTACCGCTGCAAAAACAAGTATCTGCATATCGTTTGCGTTTCCAGTAGATATGGACATACAACAACCTTTTACCCTTTCACGCACATATCAAAGGCCATTTAGCTTTGGAGTTGCACATAAACTGGTTGATTAACATTACGCACATCCGACTGAAGGTTACAGCCACTTCACATTCTGAATCCATGAAGTGTTCATCAGAACCTGTGGCACCTGAACCTGGGCTCAATCCTAGCATGCTTACAAATAATGCATACATTATTAATATATAAAAACAACCCCCCCCCCCCAATTCCAATTTTGTGCATATTAAACACGAACATTCCGTTCCCTTTATAAATGTCCAAATCCCATTTACACTAAACTCTCCCTGTTGCCCTGGCAACCGATACCTCTCGTCAACATACCATTTTTTTCATTGCCGAGGCAACAGAAGTCGCTGTGGCGACAGCATGATTCACCGTGAGTTCCAAACCAGCCTCTTTAAAGATACTGCCACAGGGCACGGTCTGAATGCGCACGCAATCTCCAACCGCCCTCTGCATTTCTCCAAGTGTTTCGGGGGGGGGGGATTTTAGCAGCAGCCTAACCTCTCTGTCACTTTCTCTTTTGCTCTGAGTATAAAATGTAAGCAATAAACGCATGCCTGCATATCATCGCAGGTTCAGTAGTCCCTGATTCTATGACATATTGCAGACACCTATCTGTGACACCTGCTCAAATTTGTATAATCACAGTCTATTACAAAATTGCACGCTGCTTCCAGCGTTGTACTCGAGGATGTACAATTTTCTTTAATGTATTTCAACTAATCTATTCACTGCGAGAGATTCGCTTCAAATCAGGTACATTTCAAGCATTAAAAAAGAAACATAATTCATACTCCTATCCTGCCTTCCCAGTTTCTCTTACAAAACGGCCACAAATCAACTGTCCTCTCCCTTTTTCAAAATTGGTGAAGCTCTGCTGGATAATAGCACATTGCAGCATCTTCCGTGAGAATGACTCAGACATCAATGCCTCAGTGCCTCCAGTCAGCATTAAGCAATGCCATTTTTTTACCTTTAAACTTGTCTGTTGCTTTTATCACTCAGCAGTGGTTTAATGCTCAAGGAACCTGACACTGAGAGGTTGCAGTCTCAGGGACTGACCTGTTGCTGTACTATATATCTCAAACCTCATTAAATATCCAGCTGTGTAAAAGAATAATAAAAAAATAAAAAAGTGACCTATTGTGCTGCATAGCATCTGAATTAGGATGCCTGCTTAGATGATTAATGGTACTCATTTGTAATTAATTTGTCATTTGAGCCTGCTGTTGAAAAGGACACACATTCAGTCTGGGGTATGCCTCCCAACATTTGAATTCTACACTGAGAAGAAAATCAGTTGGTGTTTCAAAAATCAAAAAGCGTTGACGTCCCACATACTGGCATCCATATCCTTAAAATGCAATTACAAATGAATAGGAGAGGTTCAGTGAGTGCGGCATTTATTGAGTACAGATAGGGTTGAGCTTTTCAGAATGAGCACTAGTTTTTAATCCAATTTAGGGTGAGCGAACTCTCTGCTAAGTGAAAGCACTGAAACAGACAGCTTAATTATTCAATGCGTTCAATTCGGTTTTGCTCTGAGACTTAACCAGACAGCCAAACACTTAATGTATAATCTCAAAATGTGCCACACAGAAGTGACCCTTTTTCAAAATGTCACATACAAACTGTAATGGTACTTAATATGCTGTGAGTAGTCCATTTGTCGAGAATGCTTTTAAATGTGTTTTTGTTTTAATTAGATGTACTTTGTGTCACATGAATAGACTAGTTCAGCGTTCTTTGCAGTTCACAAGCTTCCCATGGAGTTTTAAATCCAAATGCTTTTTCGAGTGTGTGTCTGTACATGCATTGAACTATACATTAAAAAAAAAAAAAAACTTAAGAACACCCACATAAGCAGTCATTGTAACCAGGCTGGTTATGTTCTGTTTTATAAGGGCAGGCATTTGTACCGTGACCTTAAGTTTGAAATAAATTTTGTTTCTCTCAGTTCACCAAAGGTTCTGTTGGTTTCCATTCCAAATAACACAGAAGCACACATTCGACACACTGGATGATGGCATTCTTGGCCTGAACAGAAACCCTTTAAGACAAGCCACAGACAATGATATTTTTTAAGTCTTACAAATGCATGACTGTGAGTGTGTTCCAAAGTGACTAGAGTAAACTCTGTAGTCACATGCAAATAACTAAAGAAGTAATGCTTTTCAATTCATTGTATTCTCTATTCACTTTTGAGTCATGGCATTGTGCCTTAAAATAAGTGGATAGTCTGTGTTGAATAATGGCAGATCATGTGTGTGCAAGCTATAAGTATTTCTGAGACTTGCAATTCCCCCCTCGTGGGTTTGTACAATTTGTAAAAAAAAAAATATTTGTTGATATACAAACATACAATTGCCGCAACACTGGGAGAAAGCGGGCACATCTATTCCGTAGGCTGAATAACCTGAAAATATTTCTTTAAATTTGATCATAGGAGAGGAAGCCTTCAATCGGCCAGACTCTGTGAATATCAAATACTGTAGAGTATTATAGATGGACTCACATGGTCTGAGCTCTGTTTCCATTTGTGAAATCACTCTAGTGTTAAAATAAAATAAGTGCCGTAGTTGAATCCAATTCCTGTCAAGAGGAAAGATACTTATTTGCCCGTTAGAAAGCAACGCAACATTAATCTTACGACACAAAAGTTATTTCCTCGCGGCTCATTGCAACTGCATGACATTATCTGCTCCACTTTCAAGCACTAGGTGATGTGCAGCTTGGTGTTTTATTGTGCTCTGAACATATATATTGCACATGGGGTGAGGCCTATCCATCCTACCTTGTGAATGCTTGACTGGAAATTGAAAACGGGGTAGGCCGTAGAACATCGGTTTTTACAAAGACATCAGGTACAGTAGACAAGTTTGCCGCCACCAGAAACACTGCTATGCTTAGCACAGGTTAATGTATGCATTGGCTTAGCACAGGTTAATGTATGCATTGGCTTAGCACAGGTTAATGTATGCATTGGCTTAGCACAGGTTAATGCATTGGCAAGAGATGCATTGGTCATCTTTCCATAACAAAAAAAAAAACTATAAAATTAATAAATAAATAAATGAAAAAATAATCCGTATTTAGCAGCAATTCTATGAAAAAAATACAGTGAATGTAATAATACATAATGCTGTATTAACTTACCATTTGGGCTTAGGCATGTATTTTTGTATTGGAGTGGCAGACTGCGTAATGTTATTGCCTCAGAGAAGTGAGACTGCACGTATAAATTTCACTCTTTTATTTTTTGTACTTTGACTGTAATGAGTCTCTTGGAGTTGCTTTGCACAGGGCCCCACCCTAAGTACTATAAACATATGGACTCGAAGACAAGTTGGGTTATATCATCACGTACGCTACCATTTACCCTCTAAGGGGTAAGAACCGTAATTATGATGTAATGACATGTGTTTAAATCAAATGAGACTAACTTTAATTAAAGAGTTATTTCGGGCTGTTACATTTATGGCTACTGTTATTGCTAGTAATTGATTTGACATTTAGCTCAATTTAACAGTATGTGCGAGAATCATGCCCGCATACTTGATTTGGTTTAATTTATGAGTTAAGCATCAGCTCGGTATGCAACACATTAGTTAAGCTAGTTAGTTAGCTAATGAAAAATGCCACTCAAATGAAAAGACTAAATTGAAATAAGTGTTGTGTAGAGAGATGAAAACCTAATTCATAAGAAGGGGCCACGGGACATTCACATACCAACGGGAAATAAGTTGGACTCAACTCATCTGTCCTAAGTTATGCATTATAGTCTTCACAACAGATGCTTGGTGCTCTGATCGAACCCTCCATTATAAGAGTAGTTTGTCAAGGATGTCCTAAAATGGACATTGTACACTCTACCCAGGCTCATGTGTCTTTGAGCTACATCTGAATGCTTCCATGTGCAAGGCCTGGTTCCAGACGGTAAAAGCACACACATTGTATGGGTTTTACTCACTTGTGAAACAGCATGCGTTCATGTGATGCCGCACACACCATGCATTTCTATTTTACCTAAACTGCAAAATGTGCCGGAGTCGCAAAATCAGTATACATGCTGCCTCTTCTGCCATTTAACCTGCTATATATTACCATTCCAATTCTACTTAGAATTCTTAGATGTGAGGAAGGCTCTAAAATGGCACTGAATTTAATATTCTTTTGATATTTATTTTTGTGGAATTAAGATGGTTTGATAATATGTCAGAGACAGAGAGAGAGAGAGAGAGAGAGAGAGAGAGAGAGAGAGAGAGAGAGTGAGAGAGAGAGAGAAATAGAAAAAGAAAGAGAGAGAGAGATAGAAGAAAGAGAGAGAGAGAGAGAAATCTGACATACTGCTGATAAGACCTTGCAAAAACTAAATAGCCCCACTAAGTCTTGTACTGAATAACATTCATCAAATATATAGTGATTCAAATAACTTAATAACAATACAAATGTTACGATTGGCTCCGCCCTTCCAGTTCACCTTCCCTTTTGTTTTTCGTGTTTTCCTCTTCCCTCTCGTTTCTTGTCTCAGTTTCTTGTGTCTTCCTGTTGTGCAGGCTGGGCGTGGCTTCCCTCCTCGTTTCCCAGTGTTCCACTACATTATCTTGGAATTGCTCTTCTAATGTTATACGCTATTCTCTCTCTTCATCTCACCACTCACCACTCAGATTTCTCGTTATGGATGACTTTATCGTTATCTATTCACTTTATCGGCCTCATTCCCCTGCCATCAACTAGAGAACTGCCATCTTTTTTCCCCTCACCAATTATTAGTCAAATATTGGTGAAGGTCACTGTGCCTAAAGTCAGAATGCATTTAGATAAAAGCTCATCTATGTACATAGCTGGCTCTTGTCCTGCTCTCATATGAGTAAAATATCTCCTCTTCAGAAGACGGTATGTTACAGATGAACACAATAGGCAATCAAACTACATTTGGGGTGTTTACAATTTTTTAACTCTCAATCACTTTAGATTTTTTAGATATGAGAACGCTGAATAAAATAAACACAGAAACATATCATATGAATGGACACAAACACAGAAGAGCAACTAACTACTAACTTACTACCTAACTAACTAACTACTGTTTTGTAACAAACTGAACACTGGCTTTCTGACCAGGACTCACTTGTAAAATAGATTTTTATGAGTACCTAAGTGGTAAAATAAAATAAAATAAAATACGCAAATATCGTGATATTTCTCGGAATAAACAAAACCTCTCTCTCAGGACTAGACACCCACTGTGAAGCCAGGATATTCTTCTGAATGTATCATAACCAGAACCCCAAAATTAAATTGAAATACTTTCATGCCTCTGACAGACTTTTATGCCTCTGTCATTCTGTATAACATAGAAAGCTGTTGGACTTTAGCACTCTAAGGGCCTGATTTACTAAGAACCACAACCTTTTAGCACAAGCAAAACTAATAACACAACCAATGATTGGTACAAAACAAACACCATGGCCAATCATAGGTCATGCTATTGGTTTTGCACACGCTAAAGGTCTTAGTAAATCAAGCCCTTAATGTTCGAACAAACATTTTACAGTTTTTCACAATTGTTAACATACGTTTCTCAAAACAATAACGGCTTTCTCAAAACTGCACACACAAAACTGAAAACCTCACACACAAAATGCTAAACCTGACACTCCCTTTGCAAGATGACTCTTTGCCATCAAATCTCTTAACTGTTCACAAAATGGAACTCGTGTTTTCATTTGGTACACACAGCCATATTTTCAAATGACACACACATACCATTCATTGAGTACACACAACTAAGCATTTGCTGCACACTACCAAGCATTTACAGCACACTGAAGTGCAAAATTGAAAACACAATCATAGAAATGGAACACACCATATGAATGACAATGACTCTGGAGAATGAGCCATTTCTCCTTTTGTAAAATGTCTCAGTGTAGGCCTACTCTTTTCATAGTCAAACATAAAACAGCACACAAATATGCAGCAAAAACAAGTTTTATTTTGGTACACACAGAGAACAGTACAGTACTGTAAACCGGCCTGCTCAACCCCCCCCCCCCCACTCCTTGTCCTTCTCCTCCTCCTCCTCCTCCTTGTCCTCCTCCTCCTCTTCCTCCTCCTTGTCCTCCTCCTTGTCCTCCTCCTCCTCCTCCTCTTCCTCCTCCTTGTCCTCCTCTTCCTCCTTGTCCTCCTCTTCCTCTCCCTCCTCCTTCTTGTCCTCCTCTTCTTCCTCCTCTCACTCTTACCCCTCTCCTTCTCTGGTTGTCTCTCTCTTCAAAGTTCTCCATTGTTCACCAAACAAAACAGAGGCTCAAGGCACTTTTATGCTGCAGTCCTGAAATTGCTCAACAGACCTGAATGTTTAGAGATTTGAATATTTGTGTGTTGTTGGTTGATGCTTTGAGATTTTACTTGAGAAGTGTGTGCAACAACTGCACATTGTGTGTAGTGTTTTGACAACAAGGTGATGTGTAATTGACATCAGAGTGTAAAGAAGGAAAGTCAGAGTCTAATGCAGATAAGGGAGTGTGAAGTAGTGCCAAATTGGGTCGAGCGATTGGTACATGAAGTGAAGGTTGTGCTTTTTGTGTGTTAACAATTGTGAAAAACTGTAATCAAAACAGATTAATGCAGGCTTCCTAGCCTCTCTCTCTCTTTCTCTTTTTCTCTCTCTTTCTCTCATTTTTTCTCTCTCTTTTTATTTTTTTATTTTTTTCTCTCTCTATCTCACACACACACACACACACACACACACACACACACACACACACACACACACATGCACACACACACACACACACACACACACACACACACACACACACACACACACACACACACACACACACACACACACACACACTTTTTGATGAGACACAGAAGGTATAACATAATAATTTCATACATTTAAATTTTTGAAGAGCACGTAATTACACCCAGAATAGAAACATTAGTGTTCACAGTAGGAGGATCTGAAGATGTACTTTAATGGCACATTATTTAATCTAACTTTGAAAAGCAGTGGACATTTTCATATGAATCAACTGTAGTTTTATTAAATTAAAGTGCTTTAAAGCCAATCAAAGAAAAGAAAGGCAAAAAGCCCAACATCACTAATATGCATACTCTAGGAAAACACCATTCTATCTCAAACAACCAATATTTGTTCACTTTGTCTCGATTTGATTAATGTTACTTAACCACACAATTTTAAATTACATTTTAAACATAGTCCCCAATTTGGGTCAACGGCAGTCGATGTTTACAAGATGTTTGCAGCTTGTTATTTAAATAATTCAACTATACAACACAAAAGAATTTAAGGGTCAAAGGATATTTTTTGATAAGTTTTGTAAGTATGTTTTTTTAAGCCAGATAGGGTTAGAATATCCCCCTTTGGGTTGCCATTTGGACTATAGATATCATGTGATTATGGGACATACATTCATTGCACTTATCTTTAGAAACTTTTTAAGTTAACCCAGATTTCCTTTTCATGGATTTGAAGCACAAACTTAATCAGATCCAACTGACAAACTGCCTCGAAACACCCATTGTGACACCTCATGCACCATTTACACGTGTTTTGCATGAGTGTCATTCCATGCATGCCCATTTTAGCAATAAAATGGCTGAGCATTTTCCATTCATCATCACATCATCATTTTGGGGGGGGTGCATGACTATTTTTCATCAGGGTAATAAACTAGTGTCTAATTTTTAGTTTTCTGTGTTCTGTTCTTGAGCTATCAAATAATAATTTTGTCATTAGTCGTCACCATTTTAGCTTGTTAGCTTATATTTATATGCACAAATATTTTTGACCCTTAACTTCTTTTGAGTAATGATAATGATAAACTGCACTTATATAGCGCTTTTATCCAAAGCGCTTTACAATGTGTGAACGGGTGAGTGAGAGGCCGTTCACACATTGTAAAGCGCTTTGGATAAAAGCACTATATAATAGCGCTTTTATACACATTCACACACCAATGGCGGCAGCCACCATGCAAGGCGCTAGCCTGCTCATTGGGAGCAATTTGGGGTTCAGTGTCTTGCACTTCGAAGGACACTTTGACACGTGGACAGGAGGAGCCGGGGATCGAACCGGCAACCCTGCGATCAGCGGACGACCCGCTCTACCTCCTGAGCCACAGCCGCCCCAATAGTATATGAATAGTATATAAGATGGCACACAGTAGAGCACATACCTCTGCCAAACACCATGCAATTGTCAAGATATGCCAGTTCCACATGTCGGATATTCACCAAAATAAACAAAAAAATTATTCTTAGCCCTTTACATCAGGAGATTCACACATTATTTATGAATGCACCTCAAACAGGGCGTGAGATATGCCTGTTCAAATTCTAGCCACTTTTAAGCATTTTAGCCATTTATCACACCACTCTATTGTTCAGTGGCCAGAAATGACTTAGATATTACATGATTCTGTTTGGAAGTAATATTCCTTTTTGTGAGAAGCCACACTTACTGCCACACCTCCCTTTGGGAAACCATTGTAGAAAGTTAACCCTATTAACTTTAGCTTATTTTCACCTAGTTTCTACTCATTTCAATTAAATTCTGTTCAATTTATTTTGTATAGCACTTTTTACAGAGAACTCTCACAAAGACGCTGCAGAGTTAAACAAAAGGATAATTGGGCAAAAAACAGAGGCCTGAACCCCCCAAACAGCAAATGAGGTAAACGCTCCCCAGTGAGAAAAAAAAAAAACTGTCAAATGCTGGCGAGAAAAAACTCCCTGATGGGAAGAAATCTTGGAAGAAATCTGGCTAGAGAGGGGGAGCCCATCCTTCGCAGGCCAGCCCGGTTTAAACTAAAAGTAAAATGGATGATAACACAATGTAATGAGGGATCTAACACAGCAAATAATCAAGTAGATTGAACATTTTACAGTCTGAATTTTTCTTACTAGTCTTAATTAAGTGTCATTATCTCAAAAACTATTCACTGCACATTTAACTGTAGAAGTAGCTGCACCAATCAGAAATGTGCAACCGAATACATTTAATAAAAACCAGAGATTTGTAGAAAAAAATTATGTTTCTACTAAACCAAAAGCACATTGAGTACTCTACATAGTACAGTAAGCCAGGGAGAAATGCTGAATGTTTATTTCTACAACATTTTAATAATATATTATTGTTCCTATATGAAAAAAATATTTTTTTAGCATTTAGAAATTGTCTGTCTAAATTATAGTCTGTGACTGTGGCAAGATGAAGGTCATAAATGGTTTGGGTTATTAAAAGCACCCTGCTGTTTTATTGCCCTGCAGTGCAACTTGAGAGGCTGAGGTTTTCACAAGTGGTGACACTTTTTAACAACCCTGCGTCAGAATGTGGGGGGTTTTCTTAAAGCTGCAATTTATACTTTCAGAGAAGTATGAATACTGTGATTGGGACGTCAAGAACTACCACTTAGGGGCTGATTACCGTGGATAGGGTTAATCAGTTATTTTTTGCCCCATGACCAAGCTTTCTTATGCAAATGCTCTATGGGGCAAAGTCTGATAAAATATGCATTTGTTGCTCTCTCCCATGTGCGCCCTTCTGCGTGCAAACTTCTATTCCTCCAACATCTGTTCCTTAGACATAGAAGAAAATAATACAAATTAAAAGAGTCGCCATTTACAAATTTGAAAAACATTCAAGAATTCAGGTCCTCTGCGGTCTGTCAACCTGTGTGCGAAGTTCCATCCAAATGGAATCAGAACTGTAGGCGGTAAAGCTGTTACAGGCAGACAGACATATGGACAGACTACGCATGCACGGGTGCAATTACTCAAAACTTTACAGAGTTGGCCGCCACACCCAGAAGCCCATATTTAAAAAGACAAGATATTGTGCAGTGATTAAGGAAGCCATAAAAAACATTTTATAGAAGATCTTTTACAGGACGTTATTTACCAAAAGAGCTTCGTCATTCAAAGCATAGGGATTGCACCCTGCTAAGGGGAACCAGTATTAATGACTTGTCACGCATTTTCTCTGTAAACCCTTCCTGACAGACGTGTCAGCGATTACTGATTGTGAACGGCTTAAAACTTGAAACCAGTTTACAACATCTAAAGCGTGTTGCCACTCTCTCATAAACAGAGGGCAGAGCCTACCTGTTCAGCATAGCTGGATTTAAAGCGGCTTAAACAGATTCTGTGTTATTCATGAATGCGCATATCTCTAAGTGCCAAAGAGCGACATCCTGCAAGCTCCCCCCCCCCCCCCCCCCCCCCCCCCCCCCCCCCCCCCCGTGCCCCACTGTCGGGGCTTTGATCTGCGGCTGTAGGGCTGTGGCCACGATGCTGCGGAAGCAGTTTTTTTTTTTAACAAAGCGCGTCTTGTCCACGCCGCATCAATCAGAGGAAGTGAGCTTTCACGACTATCCCACCTTGATTGATGCGAGGAGATGTGGGCTGCTGTATTCTGTTTTTAAATCCAAATAAGATATGCTTGTGCGTGCATTCCTCTCTCCCTGCGCGCCCCGTTGCTTAGCTCGTATGGCTGACAGCCAGTACTCCCCTGGAATGTTTGATTGTAACCTATAACACAAACTCCCATCTTGACGGAGCCGTTAATGCAAACTGGACAGCGTCCAGGCGCTCGGATTTAATAACAGAAGGCAATAATTAAACAGGCATCTGCGGAGGGAACGCCGATGGCTCTTAAAGTTGCATCGTATCAAGGTATATGATGAAAGAGACAAGGGCAAACAGATAGGCAAATCAAATGAAGGAATTCGAAATGGAAGAAAGGTTCCATCTTACGTCTTCCCCATACAGTATATAAAATAGTAATAATTATTTTGATTGACAACTGCTGAAACCAGAGGCTATTTTAGCAGTGACCCTTATTTCTGCAGTTCCTGTTTTTTTCCCCTTTTCTTTCATCCCCGTGGTTCGCTTTGGCAGCATGAGCACATTCACGCTCCTCTTTCGCTGAGACGGACAGAATTGTTGCGCGTCATAAATCTTAATTACCTGGACATTTTGTAAGCGGAACGGCCTACTTAAAAAAAAGGAGGATTTTATAATCTCGTATTTTTGGCCTGACCCAGTCTAAGTCATACCGGTTGGATGAAAAGAAACATCGGGATTAATTAAAGGAGGTCTCCACCAAAGGCTGGGATTTGTTAAACTGCTTCTTAATTACAAAATAGAAAGCACTCTTCATTAGGTGTTGTGAATGGCTCCCTGTAAAGCCGAATTAAATGATGTTTTGGCCGAACGGGTGTAAATCAGAAACTTGGCCATGCAGGGATGTTTTCAGCTGCTTTAAGATTTGACTGATTCCTAAAAATACCCCTTTTTACAAGGAGAACCCCCAACTGTTCATTTTCAAAAAGGAAGAACCCTCACCTGTTCATTTTAAAGAAAGGAGAACCCCCAACTGTTCATTTTAAAGAAAGGAGAACCCCCAACTGTTCATTTTAAAGAAAGGAGAACCCCCAACTGTTCATTTTAAAGAAAGGAGAACCCCCAACTGTTCATTTTAAAGAAAGGAGAACCCCCACCTGTTCATTTTAAAGAAAGGAAAACATATCAATCCTGCAGTGAAGTCAAAGCCAATCTCAGTACTGAAATGGTACGCTCCAGTTCATGCAGTTAGTACGAATAATTCAATATTTTATACGTTTGATTTGAAGTTTAGGGACGTTCGGCGAGCACAAATTGAATGAAAGTCACTTTGAAACACAAACAGACATTTGATTTGATTGATGAAATGACTATTGTGTCATCACGTCCAGTTTGTTAACTTAATTTGTGTAAACAATGTTCCCTCAGGATATTTGTATCTGAATGACAGAACTGTTGTTCTGAGTCTTTTCTCAATTTAAACTTTTTTTTTTTTTAACCGCTGGCCATCAAATCTAATGCCTTTGCTTACTGTGATGGATGTCAGTGCTGCGACGATTTCTCTAATATTTGCTTTCGTTTTTTTAATAATATATTGGAACCAGTGACTGAACTTTAAACAGTTGCCTCTCATGACATCTCTTACCCTAACAATTGTCAGTTAAGGGAAAGTTCTGTTGACTTTGATACCACCCTCAAACACATTGTGTCAATATTGTGCGACGTGAGCCTCATTATCCCCCCCCCCCCCCCCCTTGAGCTTTTTGAAAACTATCCCCCATGCCGTATTTGATCAGTTCTTCAAAGGGCAAATAGCCAAGAGACATGATTGCTGTCACAACATGAATCTATTTGGAAAATTGTACCTTGCTTGCTGAAGCATCCATGTGAGATCAAAGGTAGGAGCATTTTATCATTCATTAAGCAGAGTGAAATGCATAGAAGCACAGTAGCTCAGTGACTTGCAAAATGTTAATGAGTGGGTCATCTCTGTATTATGCTTTGAATTAGGCTATGCCTTGAGCCAAATTTGAACCTCTTGTGCTTGAGCCGAATTTGAACTCGGTCACGTAGAAAAAACATATGTGACGTGAAATTTACACAAAAGCACACACATTTCACACAACCAATTTGTATGATGTTTTTATTTTGTCAATATTCACTGATACATGTTATATGTGTGAATGGTTTAGTAATGGTTGTAAAGCTGAGTTTGTGTTCAGCTCATAGAAACTCACAGCTATTCTATTCTATTAAATTTGATAGGACAGTATTCAGCAGAGGTTCAGAAAGTAAAAGTCCTCTCTAGTATGAGTGGAAGAAAAAAACATGGTAGGACGTTTACTTTCTGACCTCTTGGACCTTTCACCAGCAATTATTTTCAATGCATACTCATGCCTGACCAGAACATATCTGGGGTACGTTGAAGATGTGAACCGTTTGGCCATGCTTTATGGTATGTTCACCCTGTAGTTGGAAACATTTTTCAACAATCATTGAGATGCATTTTCTCCCTGTCTGGTGGGCATGCCAAAGCTTTATCCAGAAATAGTGAGCATCAGATTTAAGAATCGGTGTCACACTGTATGCAATCAGTAGCCATAGTAACAGTGCAATACAGGTATTAAATGCATAGTCCAATGCAGCACACTTTCAGCTTTATAAAAATAGTTTTAAATGTTTTTCTCATATTGAACACAGTCTTGGTTATCAACAATAATGTGTCCAACAATAATCAGTATAGTTCCTGCAAAGGCATTTGTTTATCCCTTCTTCTCTTTTTAGATATGCACTGTGGGTATTGTGACTGTGAGATTGTAAGTGAGGGGGGGGGGCAGGGACCAACAAGACTGAGGCTCAGGCTACAGAAAGTCAGTGTTTTACAATCACCCACTTGTCAAAATAATTATTCACTGCTAAAATTGGTTAAGAAGATCAGCCATTTCAGGCCAGAAGCTGAGATGAAGTGTAGCTTCACAGATGAGACCCAGAGAGACACTTTGTCTTCAGAGGTCTGACTGGTGGAGGAAGAAAGGAAGAGGTGGGCGAGGCCTGTACATCTAGGCTTGAATGAGGCATATGCGTGAGATTTGGCTAAGTGACATGGGAGAGAGAGAGAGAGAGAGAGAGAGAGAGAGAGAGAGATGTCGTTATACTGTAGTTGTTATTGTTTTTGTTTGTAGTACTATACACGTTGGCAATATTTGCTGTACTAAGTATATCCTGCCAATAAAGCATTTTTGGATTTGGATTTGGATTTGGAGATGGTGACAGAGAAGTGGGCAGAGTTTGAATCAACAGCTACTTTCATTTTATCTGACAGCAAATATGGTTGCTTTGGATCCTGCTTCTGATTGTGCAAAGGTTTCAATAGGTTATTTTATTGCAAATACATTACCTTACATGTTGTTTCGTGGAACTCGAAGTAGAGGCTGGAGAGAGAGAGGCTAGCAAGCGTGCATTCATCTGTTTTGATTAAAATGTCTGTTCGAACATTAAGGGCTTGATTTACTAAGACCTTTGGCATATGCAAAACCAATAGCATGACCTATGATTGGCCATGGTGTTTGTTTTGTACCAATCATTGGTTGTGTTATTAGTTTTGCTTGTGCTAAAAGGTTGTGGTTCTTAGTAAATCAGGTCCTTAGAGTATTAAAGTCCAACAGCTTTCTATGTTATACAGAATGACAGAGGCATAAAAGTCTGTCAGAGGCATGAAAGTATTCCGATTTAATTTTGGGGTTCTGGTTATGATACATTCAGAAGAATATCCTGGCTTCACAGTGGGTGTCTAGTGCTGCCCTTAACTTCCAGGTATATGACACTTTGACTCATCATTAATGTCTGTTCAATATTGAAGAGAAATATTAAGATGACATTTCTTCAAAATAAAGACGAACTATGATTCCCACACCAGCCACTAGTTTTACTGTTGGCAGTAAGACTCAGTATTAATGATCCCCATCCAGGTGTGAAAGGATTCTTTTGTCAAATTGCTCGCCTCAAAAGTGACGGCAATTTATCTTGGCCTTGGAAAAAGTTCCCACAGATCAGTTGACATCCAGATGGCAGTTTCAACAGAGACCATATGCCAGTGGCGAGCGCGCTCACACTGGAGCAGTTCTTATGGACTCATTCAACACCTGGACTCGTGCGAAGACCGATAGAAATTAGTCCCTGCATACAGAGGTAAGTATAGGCAAGGGGATTTCAATCAATCAATAAATAAATAAATGTTGTTAACAAATAGATTACAAAAATAAACAAGTCAAAATAAATCCTTCACATTTTTCCCCCTGAACTGCCTACTTGTCCTTGAAGGCTACCAAGGTCTTTTTTTCTGAAGACCTACTAACTGACGTGTTATTAAATCACACCAAGTATCGTAAGTAAATCAAATAAATGAGTCCAGCTCAAGTCAAGTAACGGGGGAATTCTGGTTGGTCTGAAGTCCAAAAAAAAAAAAAGTGTCTTGCGCAAGAAATAAGTTTTCCCTGCCTCCAATTCCCAGCTCTGTTAACTGGAAGCTTACATAAAAAAGATAATTACATGTATCTGTCAGTCAATCAGGTTTACATGTATAAACGGATATAAACAGTCTATCACTGAATGTAGGGAGTTTTGTGAGCGAGCTTCTTGGGTGTGTGAAAGCAAGAGGCATCTCAGACACAATAGCACATCTTGCCAAGCTTGCGAATGCTGAAAGAACGGCATCTTACCTAAGCGCCAGTTCTTTGAAGAAATACTCAATTGTCATGAGGTTAACATGTCTGAGTGAACGTGATCACATTGTGGCATAGAAAGAAACAAAAGCAACACGTGTGTTTCCCCAAATGTTTCCTAAATTTTGCGACTGTTCCCCAAAATCGGTTCGCTTGACTGTGAGTCGACGCCTCTTCCAGGGGAACTGCGGGTGGGCCAGCCGCGTCTCTGAAAACGTTCCCGGTGCGCTTCGACGGATGACACGTCTTCCCTGGGCATTTTGAGCAATGGAGCTGTGGGTAATATATACATTTACAGAGGTTTTGACAGGCTTGACTTATTTCCTCAGGCAACCAAGGCTGACAAGAAGGTAGATGAAAAGAGCACAAAAGACGTGAGAAAATGAAAGATTCCAAAATATATATCTATATTATACAACCAAGTCCATGTTCAGCTGGGACCCAAAGCAACTGAACAGCTTTTTATAAGACATTCTTTAACATAAAAAAAAAAGGTCATTGCATGGTATTGTGGGATATTGCATAGCCATCGTCAGAACCCTCTTTATTACGTACAATAGGAAGCATTCCTCATTAGCATTAATTAGGTTAAATTAGCATGTGTGATTAAAGCAAAACAAAACAATGGCAATGTGTGGTTGTTAGGATCGATACGCTATGTCACTCATTCATCACGTGCAATTAGAATGCCGCGCTATTTCCATCAGGACCAATCAAAGACGAGTCGTATGGCTCATACAAACTGGGATTGGGAAGGAACTTCTGAATTTTCAAAACTAAAATTCTCCTGCACAGAGTATATCACACTGCGCGTATGATTTTCACACAGTAACAGTGGGGGTCACTAGAGAGCAATGAGATGTGCCTCCTGGCCGAGTGAACCCACCCTAACCCCACGTGAAGCCACTGCACATTTTGCATCACCCTGCGGGGCTAGCGCCCACAGACGGCACTGACAGTCACACTTCCATCCATCCATAAGCTGAAACAATGCCTTAGATGGGAGATTTTGAGGAATACCTTGAAATACTAGAAATCCCAGGCATCTGGTAACCCTGCCTGCTTTCTATTCTGGTGGTCTCCTAGGTTTGTCTCTAAAACTCAACCAGATGTACTATCATTAATTCTTTATGAATTATGGAGATTAAGTAATAATTTTACATTTGTTTTCTTTCAAATTGTACCTTAACCCTTCAATGGCCAGCTCAACCGTTTGGTAGAGCACATTTTGATTCTTGATATCTTGATGAAGAATATGTTGGACTTAACTCCACCTGATTGAGCCATCTCTACCACGTAAGCCAAATGGTAGAGATCCATCAGGTGGAGTCAAGTCCAACATATTTTTCAAGATCAAGACTTAAAATGTGCTCTACCACATGCTTTTTCATAACCTCTATACATTTTGCAAGCATGCTACTATAATCTACATAAATTATGCAAATGTGCAAGCATTACAGTAAAACAGTCGACAATAGCAAAGTTCACAGAATTTTATTTGTATTTTCAACTAAAATAAAGAATATAAAACAAAAAAATTATAATTGTTGTTGAAGAAAAAAAAAGGTAATTTACACTGCCTCAGAATCCTGTCTCTGGGTGGGGTCAGGCCAGAGATATTCATCTATATCACAGGAAATGTTTTCCCGGGCCACGCAGCGGGGGAAATCCCCCCTGGTATGCCTAATCCAAACCTGGCAAGACTCCAAAGCTATTTCCCCGCAAGTCTCCCCCATAGCCTGGAGAAGGTTTTCCCACTCATATGGATTTTGGTCATACACTTTAAACCACCATACAAAAAAAAAACTCCTCTATGGAGTGAAGGAATGGGGAGTACGCTGGAAGAAAACGACAACTTGGGTTGTCAGTGAACCAGTTGCGGACCAGAACAGCGAGGTGGAAACTGACATTGTCTCAAATAATTATGTAGCAGTGATGTTCTGGTCACCTTGGCTCCCTCTGCTCCTGTTGGAATAGAGCATGCCATCAAGGAATGTGAGCAGATGTCCTGTGTTATGTGGAGCCAGGGTGGCATGGCGGTGGAGGACCCCATGATGACTGATGGCTGCACAAAGAGTGATGTTGCCTCAAAACAGGCCCGGGACATTCACAATGGCACGATGACCAATAATGTTCTGTTTCTCTTCTTCCTCATTCACCTTCTTTCATTCACAATGCTTCTCTTCCTCTAACTCTTTTCCATTTTTGGCATCCATCCAAAACAAATGAACTCATCTGAAGCCTTTTTATTAATTCCGAAGTTATGATTGTTGATTGATTAATTTAGCGTGTTAGTGTTTGCATCTTGAGGACTGTGTGATAATTGTGTCAAGTTTTTTTTTATATTGAATGGTAGTGCGTTCTAGAAGAAAACATGAGGTTACCAATGTTTTATGAAGAAACCTCTGTGTTTGGTTTTGCAAAAAAGGTTTCACAAATCTGCACATTTTTTAAAGCAGATGAGTAGTGTTTATAGTTTTAGGAAATCAGTCTTTATTTTTGTAGCTGATGTAATGGTTTAGGATGTTCTGCTCATTGGGAAATGTCTCTTAGCTGTTGGGAAACACTGTAAAAAACAATGTTGCTGAAATTATAAAGCAAACTGCCATGCACTATATTTTAATGCAGCTCCATAAAAATAGGTTTATTTTTCACTGATTAATGGAATACCAGTAATGTTCCCACTTGCCAACAGAGCAGTAGGCGGTGCTTTTACGCTGCTATTCTCATTGAATGAATCACCTTAATGGCATGCAAATTTTAAAAAAAAGGCTGTCCCAATGGTATTACAGGTGGTTCCAGTCCCTGGTTTCTGATAATAAAAAACTTGAAAAAAAACTCTCATATCCAATGTTTATGGATCTGAAAATAGCGAACCGGAATGGCATCCACCCCCATCTCTCTGGAAAATTGGCAATATCTTTATGACTAACCCCTAGGGTTGTACACTAAAGTGTGTGCCTTTAAACAGTCAAAAGCCATATTTCTTGTGTGCTACTTACTTGTAGAGAAGTACATAGCATGGGAGGCCAAGGACACTGTAGCACATCGCAGTCCCCTGCAATGAAACAACATTGCTTCACTTTTTCTTTCCAACTACACACATTATCACTTTGTGGAATTTCATGAGAAAGGAAAGCTATTCTTCCGCCCCAATAACTTGTTTCTCATCTGATTAAAACGTCACGGTTATTGGCTCTTAAAAATAAATGGACAGAGCAGGTGGTTGGGTAAAAAGAGGTGAAAGTGGAGAAAGTGAGTGAATTTGTATTGTGCTCTACCACTGAAGGGGCTCATTCTGAATGTTAGAAGTAATTTATATTCACAGATCTCCACCCTCTCTTAATAGCAAACCCTTAAAAAAGTAATATTGCTTATTTATGACTGGATTTCACTTGTCTCATTGCTACATTAATAATAAATAGCCTGGGACAGACATTGACACGTACACACCCAAGTAATCTGACATACATTTATTCTTTACACTTTGTGGTTGAATGCATTAGTATTAGTTTATTCACTCCGTTTCTAATTTTGTTCTGTTTATTTTTGTTGACTATAACTTATAATTAAATAATGAAGTAATACATTATTTATTTCTTTTTATTTCTTTTTTCGCACATTAGTTCCCCTCCAAGTTTTTAAAAATGTTTTTTGTAACAAATCGTCATAAAACATGAACCATAACATTTACATACATCTACATGTTATTACTTATTACACAAGACTGGGTATGCCAGATCTGAGGCATATGGCATTTTCTAAAAAGGTTTTGCTGATATTAAGCACAGGGAGGAAATTCAGTCATTCATATGCACTGCAGCAAAAGCACATTGGACATTACCGGGGGGGACACATTTGATATGGACACAGAGGCCTGGATTCAATCAACATATGACCGTAACTTTGACCTACTAATGTATACAAGTTCTTTATTTTTTTCCCTCCATAAACACAGCTTGCAAGTTAATTTGGGTGATTGCAGATCTTGCCAAACTTGTTTGGGAAGTAGAAAAAAGTCAAAGTTAAGGACGAATTTAGATTGAATGCAGAGTGAGTTTATTTTCTTTTTTTTTAACAGAATCAGTGACTGAAAGTGAAGTTTAATCTCGCTATCAAGATGGGCAACTGCTGACCTGTCCTCGTAGAAAACACTTGGTCAAAAGCAAGACTGCTCAGCCTTTCTGTGAATGAGGACATGGCACATTTCATCCCTAATCCTCTTTAGTGTCCCTCCATCACTAATCACTCGAGTCTCTGGCCTCGGCTTTGACTGCAGATAAAGGTTTTGGCTGATAAAGTTTACGAGACAAGCGGAAGCTGTCCTCAGTGTTCACAGTTGTAACAAAGCTGTGCTTGACATAGACATTCTTTTTTCTTTATGGATATGGAGCAGCATTAAACAGGACCTGGATTTAATCAACTCCTGTCCTAAATATTTGACTTAAAACAAAATACATATTTTTTCTTAACAAACATATTTTGGTGATTGCTCTGTTAGTGAAGTCGAACGCTACCATCTGGCAGAGTATCACCATTGAAGTACCAATCCTTACTCCCCTCCTCTGCTGTAATGACTTAAGCCTTCATGCCCATTACTAGAAGTAAACAAACCTGGCTTTGAGGCTAGTGATGGCAAACTTCTGCATAGACAAAATAACATATAGCTAGTTTTTTTGTATATTGTAGTATCACGTTATTCAGGAGAGGTCAGCACAATGTCGTCAACAGAAGTGGTAACCAGAGTAAGCACTTTCTTTTCTGGGAAGGTTTGTAAGCATGATGTTTTCTGTCAGTGTAGTCTCTCAGTTTTTGACAATCTCTGGCATAGTAGCCCCGCTTATTTTGCTTCTACGTCATATCCCAGGGTCTACCTTTATGTTTTATGAAAACAAAAACATAAACAATAAAAAATATATAGTTTATTGCCAAATGGTTATGGACACTAAACATATTTAAATAAAAATAGTTTACAGGAATTATCATGTTTTACATCACATCTCAAATGACTATTGCTTGCTTGAACAAACTATTTGTCAGAGAGAAAAGTCACATTGCTTTGGTGTCCCGCTCTTCTGACACAATAAATCCATTCCTGTAAAATGATCTAAAACTGAAATTCCACCACACCCCCCCTCAACTCCACCATTTATTTTTATTTATTTATTTATTTTTCACAGGGCTAAAGTGGATTACAAAGTAATTAAAAAAGGAAAATTGTCTCACATAGAGATAACACACTTTGTGAGAGAAAATTTTCTCTTTTTTTTTAAAATTCTCTCATTAAAACTCATATCTGCCTTTTTTTTTGTATTCCAGTGAAAAGCTGCGAGTTCAAATGAAGTAATGAAGTGATAAGAGCGAGGGTGGACAGTTGCTGAATTTCAAAGTCAAGACAAGGTAAAAAGGAAAAGAAAACTGAGAGAAGAAAAGGAGGACATTTTTCAGTGCAGCCTGAAGCATTTTCTATTTTTTTTCTTTTTTACCACAGTATAAAAGGTTCACATTGTCCTCTTAGTATTGGTGAATTCAATGCTGGAATCAAAACCAAATTCTTACTTTATGATTGCATTGTGGCTCGTACATTTTAAAAACCATGTTTGTTCTATATATGGAATGTAAGAACTATGGATATATCCACATGTTTGTGCTATCTGGACTAAATAAGAAAATCTGATGCCATCTACACTTTCAATAACGGATATGTTAATATATAAGACTGAATCTTTTTGGCAGTCAAAGTATCATTGAAATAAGTCACCTCTCATTCAAGTACTCTCCTTGGAGTTTGACAAGTTTCCGGATAGCTCATTATGGAAAGAACTGGCAGGGTATGCCAAGATTTGATCTTGGAAGCAAATATTTATATACTGCAGTCAACACAGACTCAGTTTTGCTTCTCTTCACCTTCAAACACATTGCAACCCTGCTCTCACTGAGTCCGTTTACACAGCAAATAGACACCATATGTATCTTGGGTGAACTTGAGACACAACATTGTAATACAAATGAATACCAGCTGCATTATTAATAATAACAATAATACCTATAATGTAAAACAGTGCATGAAGGTTGATAAGGGGGTTCGAGGAAATTAAGTCTTCGGGTGGGTTTTTAGTAATGGTCTTGATGACCTACAGCCAAAACGTGATATGCCACAAAACATCCATCAGACGCTAGTCTCTCATTGCTAACTGGGGGTGGGGGGCTATAATAAAATGAATGGACATGGTACTGTAATGAGGGAAGAGACACAAGGCTTATATACCACAACAGATATTGTCATACCTCACCCCCCCCTATATATATAAACTAATCTCTGCTATGTATGACCCAGTATACTCTGCCAGTATGACCCAGTATACTCTGCCAGTATGACCCAGTATACTCTGCCAGTATGACCCAGTATACTCTGCCAGTATGACCCAGTATACTCTGCCAGTATGACCCAGTTTACCACAGTAATTTTCTTCCCATGAGGTTAATGAAAATAATAAACGATAAACAAGTGCTCCCAAAGGAAACAAATATACCCCAAGTTTATTTGCTAAGCTGCACAGAACTGCATGTTCTCACTTCATTCTGTGTTTAATCTAAATAGACAGCATGATTGAGAGGGAGAGTATTGCTTGTGGCTACTGGAATGTGGCTTAAATATTGATGCAAACCTAAATTTAGCACGTTAGCAGTAGAACTCCGCATTTTCTGACTCAAATCACTCTCCCAATAAACCTGAAACTTGGAAGGTTTTTGGAACTTCGAAACAAAAGCACATTTAATAATTGCCATAATACTGACTTTGTGCCACATAGTTGACCTCACATTTGTACTCTCAGTTGTTGAAATGTTCCATTTGAGTCATAGAATCATGACCCAAAAGCACAAGAAGAATGTTAAGGTTTGATGCTGTACATCTGAGTGTAAAAAAAATAAATATGGCGTGATTAATTATAAAAGAATAGTATAAATACATGGACAGTATATGAACTGGCACACAGAAAAATACATCTGAGGAAATTAATATCTACTGGATAAAGGTTGCTAAATACAGCTACAAATGAAGGCATCTGGGACTCGTTTATTTCTCAAATTGAGAGACAGTATTTTGGTTACTTCTATGACTGTGAATGTTTTTCTGGTGAGGGAGGATAAGGGTCAAATGGAGATGTATCATATTCTGTTTTGTTACAGCTTACATTTATAATTAATGTTGAGATTTATTTGCAGCGGGGCCCATAAAAACCATGAATGCTAAATTAGCAGTATGTTTAATTTTTTCTTCCTGTTCATGCAAACACTTTTGGAGGCTAATTTTATTTTCTTGTTTTGTCAATGGAATGCTTCTAGATAGCATGAGCCTGTTTGATTGTGTAATGCGTACATTTCACTCGCATATATTTGGTATCTCTCAGATCTACACAAAGCTGCTCTGAATGGCTTTAAACTGATAAGGCTATTATTGAATTATCTCCAAATTAGATTGCTATCATTTGGGGCAAAATGTTAATTACTTCATTGATTTTGCAGGAGGCAGCGTGTTAATCAGATGTGCAGTGTGACACTTTTAGGCAACTCCCTTTTGTGTTCCGTTCCTCTGAAAGTCAAAGGAAGACATCAAAGTGGGACAGATAAGCAGCAAAGCAACAAAGGACACCAACGGCATGTCCGTGTGTGTGTGTGTGTGTGTGTGTGTGTGTGTGTGCGCGCACGCACGCGTGTGTGTTTTTTAATGTGAAGAAACAGATCGTATCACAACACATTACACATCCAGAAATCAGGCACACATGTTTTATCAGATTGTGTGATATCTGTGATTACACTGAGTATCAGTTCCACCAAGCAGAATGTCAATAGTTGTATTTTGGGTTGACATAATGAAGAATGGTGGCCAAGAGACGTGTTTTGCCAAAGACTCCGTCTGCAAAAGATCTCAAGGGAAGCACTGCGTGTTTGTCTCTGTGGTGGCATTGGGCAGGAGTGGGAAACAAGCCATACCAAAGAAGGGACAGGAAATTGTTGGCTGTGTGGAGGGGCAGGGGTCATTTAATGTGTTTTTTTGTTTTGTTTTTTTATTTATTACTGATTTGACCAGGATAGTGCACTCAGTAACAATAGTCACTCTTTTTTAACTCATTCAGTTAACTCATTCAAGTCGACAAAAACACGAATGTGTGAGAGTTTGTGCAGAATAACGATGAGCCAAACGCGACAAAGGAAAAATGGCATAAAAAGTCCTTGGCAGTAGCCAAAAAAATAACACACCCCTATAAAACGGGCTAGCCACGTAAACACGGGCAGAGGAAAGAATCAGAATAGCGAACGCTAAAAATATAGCGAGAGAATGACAAAAAAATATTACACCTTCAGAACGTGACTATAACGCCCGATAATTGGTGAAATAAACAAAATAAAAATAAAACTCACTCTCAGAAACGAGAGAGTGGGAGCGAAGGAGGTGGAAGAGAAATAAAAAAACTGAAAACTGAATTCCCAAGGTTTCTAGGCCGAAGAATGTCTGCAAAACCAAAAAAATAAATCTTCTTTAAAACAGCAGTGAGACTTAACCCAACTAACCCTGAATTTGTGAAGGCACGAAATGATAAAGAAGCATCCGGAAGCGGAAGAGAGAGGCTTACCTAACAGGTAGGAGAACAGGTGAAATGAATAATTAGTGGGGAAGAGCAAAGCCCTGAGATGGAATGTGGAAAAAATCTGATAAATTGCTAACCGGCGCAAAGAGGACGAGAACCGTAGCAAACGAGGGAGGAAAGTCACAAACCATGGCAGAATGGTCTAAAGTTCAGAGGGCAACTAATGTCGACCACAGCCATCTTCACACTGCTATACCGGTAAAGAATTCCGGATTTGAGTCGCAAAAAAAATAAACAATGACAAATTTACACTGACACATTTTTACCGGCTTTTTTTTTTTTACATGGTTCTAGATGGAAATATTTAAAGATATATTTAGCCTATGTTTTAAAAATCATCTAGTATAACAGACCACGGTGGTGCAGTGGTTAGCACTGGCGCCTCGCCGCAAGAAGGTACCGAGTTTGAATCCCGGCCAAGGACCTTTCTGTGTGGAGTTTGCATGTTCTCCTACAGTCCAAAGACATGCAGGTTTGGTGAATTGGAGGCTAAATTGCCCATCAGTATGAATCAATACTGGAATAGAAAGTAGAGTTAATACAACTTCACAAATGCTGTACGCAGAACCACGCTTACCAGTAAGTCGAGAGAATGTCCTTATTGCACGCCACATTTAAAAAAATATATATATATTTTTCTGAGAGCTTCCTTGAACTTGGCTCTTGAGCAAATAGGCCTAGTTGGTTCCACTGATGTGGTCCATAAAACTGGAGACTGCCTTGGATTTCGAGGGTGATGGGAGGGGAGGGGAGGGGTGGAGATGAATCAAGCAGTAAGGATAGGGGGATGTGACCTTGTGCACGATTCTGTTTATGATTGTTTGCTGCTGAGAGAACATAACGATTACACCAAGCTCGGATTCCTCCCAAAGAAACGTCTTCCAAAGCTCCCATCTAAAACAACTACAGTTTATGAAATATTCATAAATGGCAACTGCGCCCAAGTGACTCCAAGAAAAGCTACAATGATAATGATAACAATAAATAATTATGATGGCAATTACAATCAACAGTCAACAAAACACTCCCCCGTGACACTTCATTGTGGGGGAAATTTGATGGGGATGACCACAGAGAAATCAAGAAACACAACAGAAGCTAAGTAGGCTTCATCTGTCCGCCAGGTACACTGTGATACGCATTTAAAAAAAGAAAAAATGCTTTGTCTGTATGCACCACTTGTCGGGCTGACTTGTTAACCTTCTCAAGAGTAACTAATGAGAAAATACAGAAATCATCGGAGCAATCAGTCTATTTTTAAGCGTAGCGTGCAGAAAGCGATGCTCTTTATTCCGAGCAGTTAGCGCGGGACGCCTCTGAGGAGGTTGTCTGAGCAGTGCAGCAGCGGATAAGATGATCAGAAATCTTTTGTTAAAAAAAAAAAACGAGAAGGAAAAAACGGAGAGAAAATCGCCTCGAGCTGTCTGAACAAATGAAGACTGTCCGCCGTAATTTATACGGCAATAACATCACGTTACGGGCATGCGCTGACTGCGCTCCCGCTTCTAATTCGTCTTTTAGTCTGAACCATAAAGATAACAAAGACCTGCGCTGCTTAAAGTGTATTAGTTTGCTGTGTATGGTTTTCATCACCGGCGCCGGTTCTGCATTGTTTGCTAATTTCCTGATGGCTGCCATCAATAAAATGATAATTTTTTGTGTGTGCATGCGGAGGTAACGTTCCCCCCTTTTAGAATGACTACAGCAAAGAGGCCCAGGAGTCCCTAATTTAAATTGATGAGCCTGTGGCTGCACATTTCATTAAACCCATGACTAGACTGCCAAAAGGCAAATACCATATTGGCAATATTTCCACGAAAGGCAGAGCAAGAAAAACAAAAAATACATTCCTCCGCGCTTTAAGTGTAACAGAGGGAAGTGGGTTATGGAGCACCAGCTGGCTTTAATCAGCACGGGTCGCCGTGCTCAGCCCGAATCGACTGTTAATGGTCAGAATAAATTGGGATGGCCTCTTTTGTGTCTCGCTACAAGTTTCATTAGCTTGGAACTCGTTTAATGAAAATGTTATTAATTGAGCTTGGACTGGATGTCGGGGATAAGCAAAGTGTGGGGTAACCTAAAACACCAACGGTAACCATGGGAGCCTCTCCTATGCAGCACATATCACATGTAGTGACAAGTGGGTGAAGTTTTTTTAATCTTTTTTTTTTTTTTGGGGGCGGGGTGGCAGGACAGACACTGATAATGCTCCCAAGAAAACGACTTTGTCATAACATTTGAATGACCGACTGGTAAGACGTAACTGACCTAATTGTTGTTAGTGGGTTATTTTCAATTATAACACTGCACCGTAATCGGAAACTAGTCTTACGCATTCACCATTACATGTAGAATCGTCTTCTTCTCACATGCGCGCCGGTACATCACATGGTCCTAAGTAGTGACTACGATCAGAACACGACAGTAGCACCATACAAGCATTGCTAGATTTGCTTAGTCATTGTAGATAAACTTGCGCTCAGTTGGTTGGAGGGTTACAGAGCCCGTATAGCTCTTTTTGAAGGACGGGTTACATAACCAAGATCTGCTAGTCTTTATGCAGCGTTTAAATGAAATCTGAAACCAATCAAAGATGGCAATTTACTTTAAAGTGAAAGACAATGATGCCCTTACCAAAGGGAGACACAACTGGGAATTCATTAGATGGTAGACGCGTCACTCAAAAAAAATAAAAAACTGGGCAGCAGAGCTGAATGAATAGATTGAATGCAAGTTGGCCTGGATAAAAATGACTAACACATTCGCTCTCATGCAGATCAGCTCTGGATAACAGCGTCTGTTAAAAGTAAACAATGTTGAAAGTGAAGTAAAAGGCTGATATCCCATCCAGGTTTGAACCCCCTGTCCACTGCTTCGTTTCAATAGTGTCACATATTAGGCCACCAGACCTAGGAACACGTGTCAGATTTTCCCCAGATTTTTCCCAGTCCACTGCCAGAAACAATGCGGTTTCTGAAGCCTTATTTTGTCACGTTGCCACCGGCCGAGGTCGCCTCACGCTGCGCTTTGTGCTCCACTGTCCAGGTGAGCTTCTCTTTGTGCTGATGTGTCACTCAACTTCACGCCGTGCTGCCTGGAGCCGCATCAGTCGAAACCCCCGGGTGACAGCGGGCCGTTTCACGGTCTCGGCCCCCTCACTTCCTGGGGTCATTGACCCCCCCGAGGAAATAGCGCGGGGAGCCTTTCTCTTAGTTATCCTCACTATCTTAAATCTAATAAAACCGTCCATTCCCCATCAACCATCCAACCCCCCCTCATCCGATCCATTGCAGCCACGGGGCAAAGGTCTCATAGTGCCCTGCGTCTCCCTAGATCTGTCACCAACACCCCTTAATAGCCTGGACAATTTGATGGCTTCCTTTGCTGAGTACACTTATGTAACCTAACCATGCTTGTCTGAACTTGTGTATTCACTGCCCATAATTTACATGTGGATTATGAAAATATATTCATTTAGAGCATGGTAATAAATGATACACGGGTCTTCTTTAATTTAAGCCATTATTGGTGTTTGTGTAAAGTTGACATCTGGAGTTATAATGTTTTAAACAGAACAGATCTGGAGTTATAAAGCTTTAAACAGAACATATCTGGAGTTATAAAGCTTTAAACAGAACAGTACAAAATTAAACCTCTGCACAAAGGGGTTAAGAGGCATATCTGAAATGTAACTTGAGTGTTCAGAACGCACCCGGTGAAACCTTTGCCCACCCTTGCTGCGAGTTCTGTGTTTTTGACATGACCCCTCCAGTGAACCGTGGAGGTTCTTTTTCCCAGCATGCCCGCCCTCCTGTCGGAACAGGCGCCAAGATCCCATACTTGGCTCAATCCACTGATGTGGAGGTGCGAATGGCTCATCGCTCATTATCACATAAGCCCGTTTTACTGAGACGTATCATACCCCCTCACTCTTGTGTAATTGCCTTGCTTACACACAGGACGCCGCTCCGCTGGGACGCATACCTCACAGTGCAGCGATTGCTATGTTTTATTCATTTTACTCTATGGCCGGTCACTAAGAGGCGAGGGTAAAACTTGCCGGCGAGCATTCTTGTGTGGACTGCAGGTGTTTGAGAACTTCTCATTAGAGGTTATATATGTGTTGTACTGGCATCCCCCAAAGAAGCAGTGGTAGTGCTGTAGAATAATCATTTTTAATTGCTCTTAATTATTATAAATTATTTTACTTTCCTTTTTGACCATCGCTGTTCATTTATTCTTGGGAAGAAAACCTTGTTCACTGCATATTAAGGAAGTGAACATTTATGAGCTTTTATAGATCTTTTAAGACATTGGAATGTGATGAATACTTTACTCTCCACACAGTTACATTTCAGTTGCTAAGCATATGGGCATGGCATAATATCCACGGAAAGCTGATTATTCTAAGACAGCCGAATTGTGAAATTTAAAATGCTATACATAATTTAAACGATGCCTTATGCATGATAAAAACAAAGATATCTTGCTCATACTTGAAATCTGACTTTTATTCTGAGCTGTTTTGCAATTTAAATCAAAGACTGAAGCAAAGCAAAGCATCCTACATTTTATAAATCTGTTCATTATATTGACTACACCACGGAAAATAAACATCTGTCTTAACCAGACTATTTCCTGTATGTGGATGCTTTGTCAAACTGTTGTTTTGATTTAATTTCAACACTAGCGATATGTGATTGCCTGCAGACGAAGCACTTGTTAAACAGAAAATACAAGGTCTGGACATCGGCAAACAGTCTCGCATTTCAAAAACTTGTCAATTTATTCAGAGCAGCAATCGCATACCGAAAATATTCTACACCGTGGTAACAACTGGTGGCACTGATTTTTCATATGTCACTGGTAAATTTAAGAGTGACACAAAAACAGCTTTAAATTACTGCTTTGATACTGACAATGGAGAGAACCCCTCTGAGACTTCCTTCTTCATCAACTGACTAATAATAAAAAGTAACATTGATTATTATTTATTTTCATCACAACCACAGTTTGGAGAGTTTATCAATGACTAAAACTCTTGGACCTGAGTTTGTGAGGACAAAGCGTAACAGTTAGATTTACCATTAAGGACAAAGTTTCACAAAGTTAAGGACAAATGTTGATTGAATCCAGGCCATTGGTGTGCATGCACACAGGGGCTTAATAGGAGTTTGATTAATAGTATCACTGGAGTCACTGGAAATCGATGAGAAAACCATGACTCATAACATAATATGTCAGGGTGCAGTAGGGACTCAGGCGCAGACAGCACGTCAAAAATAAATCAAACTTTATTGGGGCAGAAAAACCAGAACAACAGGCAAGATCGTAGTTAAGAAGACTGAGGTCAAAACCAGAAAGACACGGCAAAAGTACAGAAAGTACGCAAAACAAAAACAAAAACAGGAAACAGGCAAAAAGCCAGAAACACAGGTGGTCAGGTAGCAGGAAACGGGTAACTGGGAAAAAGCCAGAAACACAGGTGGTCAGGTAGCAGGAAACGGGTAACTGCGAAAAAGCCAGAAACACAGGTGGTCAGGTAGCAGGAAACAGGTAACTGGGAAAAAGCCAGAAACACAGGTGGTCAGGTAGCAGGAAACGGGTAACTGGGAAAAAGCCAGAAACACAGGTGGCCATGTAGCAGGAAACAGGTAACTGGGAAAAAGCCAGAAACACAGGTGGTCAGGTAGCAGGAAAC
The DNA here is from genome assembly GCA_022702515.1 of Ilyophis sp. 1 JC-2022. NCBI lineage: Eukaryota > Metazoa > Chordata > Actinopteri > Anguilliformes > Synaphobranchidae > Ilyophis > Ilyophis sp. 1 JC-2022. Next base: position 9,925,491 of record CM040400.1, on the reverse strand, counting down.
GGGTAACTGGGAAAAAGCCAGAAACACAGGTGGTCAGGTAGCAGGAAACAGGTAACTGGGAAAAAGCCAGAAACACAGGTGGTCAGGTAGCAGGAAACGGGTAACTGGGAAAAAGCCAGAAACACAGGTGGTCAGGTAGCAGGAAACAGGTAACTGGGCAAAAACCAGAAACATAGGTGGTCAGGTAGCAGGAAACAGGTAACTGGGAAAAAGCCAGAAACACAGGTGGTCAGGTAGCAGGAAACGGGTAACTGGGAAAAAGCCAGAAACACAGGTGGTCAGGTAGCAGGAAACAGGTAACTGGGAAAAAGCCAGTAGCGAAACAGAGGAAAAACAGAGACGATCTCGCAACAAACACAAGACAGAGTGGAACTTAAATTGCATTGACTAACGAGCAAACGAGAGAAAGGTGAACAGCATGGCAGGTAAAACACACGGGTAATCAGGAGCTGAGACGGAAGGCGGGGCTGACACAATGAGGAAGTGGAAACCGAAAACACAAACACACAAACAAAAACGAGCATGACCGAAACAGAAAAGAACATTACAGACTCAAATACTGACATAATATGATCCTAATCATTGTATGATCTTGGAAACACGGCTGATTTCTCCTGCTCTGAGAGGGCATGATGTCATAGGAGAGAACAGCCCACATAGCACCTTCTGTTCATTGGAGGAAAATTAACCAATTGCAACTCGGCTACTTCCTGTCCGATTCACAGTAAGGATGAACAAGCTGACCTGCGGTGATTTGGTGTGTATCTGAACTCGTACACACACTCCTGGCAGTAGCATAAAAGCCCCTTTGGAACAATGGTACTCCCTTGTGGTGATTTAAATCCCTCCAAATTGAAAATCAATACCATTCAATGAAAGGCACGTGTTATTTAACCTTGCAGGCCACTTTTTTTGGAGGGTGGGGTTTATATTTTAAGCAGGTCTGATGTCCAGGGATTTATTCAGAGTTCATTAAGCGTCATCCTAACAGGTCAATCAGAAATGCAAGCTTTGATTTCACAGTCCGCTAAGCTCTGGACAATCACAGCGTTTTGATCAATGAGTTAAATTATGGTATGTTATTCCTGTGAGTTTTTTGTTTTATGTCAATCGCATCCTCGTCATCTTTAAATATTGTGACAGAATTCACTGTCAAATAAATAAAAAACCAACAGCAACACCAGTACGGTTAAATAAATGCATACCGGTATACACATTTAATGTTAACAGCCAAGCAAACAAATGCAATTAGCCTAACACAACATCACCAGTGTCACTGTGTTTTTGGGAAGCATTCTCACACAACAGGGCTCTTGGGAAATTCAAGCCATCTTGATAACATTTCGATATCGCAACTGCTAAGTGAAACAGATTTAATTTCCCCATAAACACGCCGCATATTTCACTGCCAGACAGATACGCGGGAAAGACAATTATTTAAAAAACAGTCACTGAAAGGTTGCAGGAGGAGAGTTATTGACCTGGTATGGACACGGACGTGGTGTGTGCACTTGGCGAGACTTTTCCACTCAAGTGCAATGTTTCACACACACATGACATCCCATGAGATTACATTCCATCTGTCCATAAATTCACTTGACCTTCTGGGGATTAACATGGAATTTACGACCAGTTGTCCCTGTGCCCTTTCATACCAAAACTCCCTCCATGTGCAAATTTCAGTCTCTGCAAACATTTGGCATCCTGCTTTGTGCTACATTATGCTATATTTGCTCTGTTAGTAGATGTTCCAAATTATGCCTGTGGCATCATTATTGAATTTTACTTAATTATTTCTAGTCTCGATCAATCGCAGTCCATCACGTGTGAATTTAGCATCACAAGGCTCCGAGACTGCCCAGAATCTGCTTAATTCTGAGCTATAAAGTGGTCCTAGGTGTGCTTTATTTCATGAATAGCTTGTATTAATGAATTGCCCATCATTCATAGTCAGGTGAATTTGACAGGACATTATATACAGGTTTATTATATAGGGAATCTTATAAAGCCCATTTTAGAACACAACCCACAGGTGACAAATACTGCGCCACTAAGCACCTGTTAAAATGACCGTCATTGGAGTCCGCTTTCGCTAAAATCTCCATGGCTTCCATGGCAGGTTGGTTGTTGCTTTCTGATTGCTGATCTGGATCTATGTTGACAGATGTTGATACCTTTCACTCGGTATACCCACATAACCTGATCGTCCCACCTGCCTCCCACATCCGCCACCCACCCGTTTCATCCTTCACCTATACTCTCTCTCTCTCTCTCTCTCTCTCTCTCTCTCTCTTTTTTTTCCACACAGACTGCTTCAATTTAGCTCGTGTCACCGATGTGGAGGCTCTGCCTCCGCTGCTTTGAGCAGCGTCCTGATGAAGATGGCAGTTTATGCCTTGCCTGCGCGTGCGTTCAACCGCATCTCGGTTTCCTTCCCTCCTCTCCGGCGATTCCCATTACGTTGTTCAGTAAATACACAGCACTGTTTTTTACCGCGGTACCACAGCTCTCAAAAACAGTCCCCTAAACTCACATCTTTCACCACAAAGATGCTGCGTTTTTTTATTCTTTATGTGTTTATAACTTTACCGGTTTAAAAAAATGTGTGAATGAAATAGTAAGTATTTACCATGTATTCGTTTGAACAGTCCTGTTCACTAATCGGTTTATGGCAGGGAAATGAGAGTCGAATCAAACAGACTCGCCAGCAAAGGCAAACATATACAAGTCATTTGAAGACTTATGAATAATGAGGACATGAATAATAGAATGTAGTTTTATACATCTTTACTCTTTGTTTCTTTACAATCCAGAATGATGTGTTTTAAAATAAACAAGGCGTCTGATTTGAAGCTTGATATGCATGCTTTTCTGTTTGGGAGAACAACAATGTATTTATTATTAATTATACTCATTTCTCTATCTACCATGTGTTCATTTTACCATCCACAAATCACTGCGTACTTAGAAATTCAAATGTATACACTCTATTTAAATAGCATGATATAACAGGCTTATTGTCCTTAAAAACATATAAAACCTATGATGGCCTTGCTAGACATTTCTGGGAAGTAGTTGTAAGTAGTACACTGTAAATTGTTCAGTCAGTGTCAAATCAACTCAGTGTCAGTAAGTACATTTTACTCCTGTAGAGCACACCAGATCCCCTTTGGTCTTGTATAAGCTCGATTAGAGTTGACAAAACATTGGACATTTTACTGTGTAAATAAGTAGGTCAGTAAAAAAAATAATGAAGGAAGTTGTTTTCTGCAGAATAAAATGTTGTGATAATTTGATCAGGAAATAGGACCAGGGCCGTCTTTTTGGAGGGCCACCGGTGCGAACGCCCAAGGCCCCGCACTTCACAAGGCCCTGTGGTGAGAGGGGAAATTAATTTAAATAATAACCATTTCTTGTTTTTAATAAAATCATATTTAATTAAAATAGCCTATATCTTCATGAAGCACACCCAGACACGCGGCCTAAATGGCGTTTTGGAAAGTTGACGTTATGCGTGAAGTAGCTATAGGCTTACGTCCGTATACGCTATAGCTACATGCAGCCTGCAGCTAGATATTTTTTTCAAATTCGCTTAAAGTTGTTTTTTTCGAGTTGGGTGGCAAAACGGCAAGCTCAAACAGCAGAGGCCGAGACAAATTCAGAAAGTATGCTACAGCTTAGGAGCGTAAAAAAAAGAAACAAAAAAAGAGATTATTGGAGGAAAAAGATAATTAAAATTGAAAGTTTTCTTGGATAGATTCATAAAGAAAAACGTGGAGGAGGAGGAAGAGGAGGAGGAGGTCATCGCAAGTGTCTGTTTTTAGACTCAGATGTCAACTTCCCTTCACTTGAATGCGCTCGTCAAGTTATGTTCATTACTAGGGATAGCTGCTACGTTGTGGGAAGGGTGTGCTTTGTCTTATCTGGTCTGTAGTTACTTTGATGACGTTTCTGTATGCACTTATAATATGTTGCTTTGGATAAAAGCATCTGCTAAATGACTGTAATGTAATGTAATGACACACGGAAATTACTCTGCAATGTTAAAACACGTCGAACACGTCTTCACAAACATTGTCATAAATGTAGGCCTTCTATAGCCTAATGGGAATGATCAGAATCATCCGGAGAAATATGCTTTAAAAAATGCCGAATCAAATTCTGGTGGTGTGACTTCCATCTCTTAATATGCTGTCAGTAGCCTATTTATAAACTTTTATTTATATATTCCACCCTCTACCTGCTTTTTATCTCTCTTTACAATGAAAAAGCTAGCGTTCAACATCGTGAACTTATTTTATGATCCGTCTCAATCAATAGAACAACCTACAATTAATGGTTCATATGACCGTACCACAACCGACAGTATTATTGTTTTAATTTTAATTGGAAAAATTATGCAAAAGTGTTGGTGAGTTAATGACATAATTTAATTTCAAGGGTGAAGTAATGGCATAGCGTACTCATTTTTCAATTGGTTGGTTGTATATGGTTGGTTTGTGCAATGTCATAGCCTGTAAATTCTTAGTTCATCGTTACATAATAGATACTATGACGGGTTAGCTATGACGTCATCATGTTAACAGCTGGGCCCCATGTCGATTGACTCGCCCCGGGCCCCGCCCCCCCATGAGAGGGCCCTGAATAGGGCAGTGGCAGTGTAGTATAATGGTTAGGGAACTGGGTTTATAGCTTTCCAACTGTTGTTTTGATTGTGAGGCGGGGTGCTGCCGTTGTACCCTTGAGCAAGATACTTAACCTGAATTGCTTCAGTAGAATCCAACTGTATAAATGTACGGTGTACATTTAACACCCTAGGGTGTTTATATGAGAACACAGTCTCATATAAACACCATAGGATGTTACATGTCTTTGCAGTGTATGTGTTTTTGCTGTGTGTATTGTAAGTTGCTCGAGATAAGAGTGTCCGCTAAATGTAATAAAAGCTAATGAGATAATTCTTACTTGTTGAATTTCTTTGCGCTTTGGAAAACAGTATCCAAAAACCAACTATCTCAGTAATACATACATATACATACATTATACCTTCTTAGATAACCAACTGTAAGCAATTCCAGGGATACAATTATTATTAAATTTTTTTTCATTCACAGGGATTGACACTTCCATAATTAAGGGCGTAGGAACTGTAAGCTTAAACATATATTACAAAGTGGATTAATCTCGTCTGAATCACATTAAAAGTGTGATTACTGTTAATTTCAAAACGGCAGGTTTTACCTTTTTGATCCAAGCAAGGCTTAAGTTATTGTGCTTAAAGGTTCAGCTGCCTATAATTAAACACAATAAAAAAGAGCACATTTCCCAGAATGCCCTTGATGATTACTGATTTCTGAATATAGGAGGTTTGTCTTGAAGCATAACTGTACGCCTTGGCTTTAAACAGGTGGGAATAATGGTAAATTCAGAAGCATTAATGCAATGGAGAGAATACATTATGTGTGTGCATGCATAATTTCACATGCACAGCTAAATATATTCTACATTAAGTGTACCAATACCATGTATGTTTCCGCACCACCTACGTCTATGGGTTTTATTGCACAGGGAGTTCTGCTGGTCTGCGAAGAGAGCAGCACTGAAACACATGTTTGTGTTCTACATTCAGGGAAAGATCTGCACATGGTATTTCAGGTCAAGGTGAAGCTAAACAATTCAAACATTTTGGCATATTGCCTTTATCTGTGAAATTGTTGTATGCCCGATTGCATTCTGTGATAGCAAATGGCTGGCTTATAGTCGTATAAGCCACTGCCATTTGGCACTGTAGATTTGGGCATACAAGTTATTTCATTAGCATAAAACGAACAAATTGAATGTGTTTTTTACTGAGTGTAGTTACTGAATTCCTTAGATCTACAAACCTTTGTTTTTATCCTAAAGGGCTAAACGTGAATGCATTCCATATATATTTTAAATGGTTTTGTCCATTTCGATTCCATTCGCGGCACACTTAATGGCAGTTGGAAGTTTTTATTTAGAAGGGATTGTTCATCATTCTTTTTATTTGAAGAGAGACTCCTCACATTGAGGCGGATTCTTTGAATACTTCAGCCTGACTTGCCAATACTTTTAACAGTCTAGCTTGTGTTTTGTTTACTGAAACTATGCTGTGAAGTATCCCATTAGCCCCGTATTCCCGCTGAGATTAAATTTGTATCACGCACCACAGCTCCCTGTCTTTTACTTTTGTCAGAACTGTATCCAGGCATTGCAGAGATGATTATAGCTCAGGGGGGAGAAATCACATTCCCGGAAATTAAATAGAAATAATCCCAGGGAGCCCCATCTCATTGACGTCCTTTTGTCTTTTCTTCCAACCCCCCGTCTATCGCTGAGGTGATCTTGTGACTGACTCGTTTCTTGGCGAACTGGTGTTTTTTCGGTATGTTACCACATCCGCTGCCTGGCGCTGCAGCTTGAAGCTGGCCTTCAAGATGCAAACAACCAAATAAAGCTAATTTCTCTTGGTTAGAGTCCCTCGGTTCAAGCCAAACAAAGCAGGCGTCATTTGACGACTTGACTGCCGTGGTCAGTAGAGTAATTGTGAGGTCCCTTTAGGGCAGTGGACCCCAGCCCTGTTTCTTGAGATCAACCATATGTCTTCATTTCAACCCTAATATGGCACACCAGATTCTACTAATTAGCAGCTCAACAAGATCTCTAGCTGTTGAATGAGGTGTGCTTTGTTGGGGTTGGCGTGAAGGATGGTAGCTCTCCAGGAACAGGGTTTGGGACCCCTGCTTTAGGGTGAAGATGTAGAGGTGCAGGCAGACCTTGTGCCAGAAGATGAGGGCTTTTTGCATGAGCAATGCTTACTGCCAGCAGTTCTGTTGAACACTGGCAGTGTCAATCAGCCTGCTCAGGACGAGAGCAATATTGTGAAATGTGTTATGAAATTACTTAGCATTTGCAATAGGTGGAGCTGCAGGGCCTTAATTTATCAGAAAAAAACTAACTTCTGGCTTTCGAGAGTTCGAGGAGTTTGAGAACACTGATTTATAATTTTGTAAAACCATAAAACATTTCGGAAAAAAAGTGTTCTTCAAAAGGTTGAAGTGAACATGTCAAGAAACAATTCCAGTTGTATGTGTTTACGTTCAATATGACTCTTTGTCCTTTTTTCTTTCATCTTGTCTAACATGTGGAACACAACTGACAAGTGGCTCCTGCAACCTATTGGTAACAGCCAGGACACAAAAATGTGTTTTGGTCTACCTAAACATAAGAGATATTCAGCCATCTTGTTAAGAGCCTGCAGTGATATTCCCGGGTGTAATTTGGAAAGAAGACAATGTCGATACAGCGTAGTAGATTCAGGCACTGTGGAGACACAACTTCAGCTAATTATACGGTCACTGATGTGCTATAGCATGGCTCCTGGCATTCTCCCAAATCTATTTGAATAATGCATTGTTTGCTTTGCCCAACAGGGTGGCACGGTAGAAAAAATGTGTTCATTTTTCATGTAATCAAAATTACTAAATAATATTGTTTTCAATATTATAATGACGTATGCATCTTTAAAAAAAATGTAACTTGCTGATTCATGATTGGTAATTTTTTTTAGTTCCTTCAATATTCATGTCACATTGCTACTGTCATTGGATAATGCACTTCTGAAATTCCTTAGATCCAATGTCTCGTTCTTGTGGAAGAGAAGACATTTGTTATTTTGAGTGATTTGTATTTATTTATGCATTTATTTGTAGGCCATTGAGGCTGCCTTCTTGGTTGTGATAATAAAAGTAATACAAGTTTTAAAATATATATACTTGAATTGTTCTTAATTTATTTATTCACATATTTTACTGTCCTATGTGTCAAACTGAAACAAAGTTACATCCCCCTGTGATAAAATAAAACAAAAACAACAAAAAATGACAAATGTTGGGCTCTATGTACAAATATAAAATGTGCAAATCCGTTTTGAATGGGTGATGGAGCCTACTTGAAATATGATTGGCGCACCCAAATAAACACTTAACCTGGAGTCAATTTCCAGACGGTTATTGACGTATTACAAGGTGAATATTTAAAGTTACAAAAAGAAAAAAAACACTGAAGAACATTATAGATGACTGCAGGCGGGAATTAATTGTGATATCCACTGCAGAGTCCTGAGAATTAACGCACAGAAACAGCCAAAGACTGAAGGCTGTTAGCAGTGACCTGTGTTGATTTTGAGGGCAGTATGTTATATTGATAGAATAATACCCTTCACACATAAAAGCAGGATTTCAAATAAACACAGGTTGCAATCACTTCAAACTCCAAGTGACTGTGCAATTCTTACCAATTTGTATAAATTGACTTAGCAAATTTAGCTTTTTGATTAATTCCCCTGTTTACTGGGCACTGTGTATAATATCTGTTATTTTCTAGACTGATGAGAGTATACTTGAGCACAGCTACCATGTTCTGAACTGTTTAAGACATGGTAAACATCACATGTTTTGTGTAACCATGGTAACTGCTGATCATTCACCTTTCAATAGCATAATCAAAAATTTACTTTTAGTTATAAAATACTGACAAATGCTGTCAGCCCATGAGAAATAACGAGACATTTTCCAACATTATAATTATTGTCACAGACAGAAACTATATTGTGTCAATGAGAATCATGGGGAGCCTTATGGCCTGTCTGTTTTTTATGAAATAACTGTTAATATATTTTATTGCACGTAGGCAATAGCATACAGTGTAATAACACACAAATGGCTTAAAGGCCAGTGAATATGTGGAAATATTATTCATAGCCCAAACGAACTAGCTAGCCAGATCATTAAATATTCTGCACAAACGGTTATACATTTATAGGCATTTAGCTGACGCTCTCATCCATAGCGACTTACAATTACTGTTCTGTTTTCTAAAATGTATTTAAACAATAGTTTATTTATTGCTGTGCCAGAGTGGGAATTCTTTTTATGGAATTTATGTCTGCCTTTCAGAGAATTATAGCCTCAGTGAAGCATTAGCAGCATTACAGACTGAGCACAATCATTGCTAGTCTGCAGTTATACTTATCTATTTTACAGGAAAGCATATTTTAAATGTTTTTTGTTTTTTTTCCGAGAGTGAAACAGACGTTCCAACAGAATGTCTGGTCAACTGCCAAACGGCACATTAATTTTAACCGCTTGCTTAAAAGAACCTGCACTCACCAAGAACTTTGTCAGAGCCTATGCTCCAAAAATGTTAAATCAAAGTTCCATTAAATATCTGGAGAAAACAAAGTATAAATTAGTTTGAGTAGTTTGTTATTTGATAGCCAAACAAACAAACAAAACAGTTTTTATCAATTCCACAGGCTATAGTTTGATGAATGCATTATGATACCCTCCAGAAATTTACGAACATTGTCAATATAACTGAAACGCAACCAGAGAGTTTAAAGTGACGGACAAGGAAAATCTCGGATGAAACTTGAACTTCGAAAACTCCATGAGAATAGCCTGGAATTGATGTTTGACAATGCTTCATTGTACAATCAAACAAAATTTGTTAAACAAGCAGGCTAATTTGGCATTTTCTAAGCTGAGACGGAAGCCATATTCTGGTAACTTATTCTCAGCTGTTGCAGGTACTTTTAACAACATTTTACGCATATATTTTAAAATAACAGCACTGTCAGGAATTACCGAGAACCTTGTTGATGTTAAACCCAAATGTAAAGATTATTATTGTGTATATCAAAACGCGTCATAATGGTTAGTCGGAATAATATTGATCATACTATTGATCCATATAGTCTATTCATTGCTCGCACTACACACGAACAAGCGTGTCTGTTTCACCCTCATATAAGCAATCCACAAAGGTGGAAAAGCAGGCTTTTAAAGAGAATGGAATATGACATTTTGATTGGTTTATTGTATGTTACGCTCAAGACACATCTATACTTAATGAAGAGACTAGGTTATGCCGTACTTAGCGCTCAAAAAACACGCCATCTAACCAGCAAAAGTGGACTTGGACATGCCCTAAATGCACTTGCACCATGCGTTTAGACCAAGCGCTAAGTTTGCCAAGAGCCCATTATGTCTTACTAACTCATCTGCACTTAATTCATATGAATGCATAATAAACTGTGGGCAATTTAGTTTAGGTGGTGCAGCTGAGTTTATGAATGTGGCATATAAATGATTCCACACATATGAACTGTTAACTAATGGCGGCAGTGTGGTATAATGGTTAAGGAACTGGGTTTGTAACCGAAAGGTTGCAGGTTCGATTCCCGGGTCGGACACTGCCGTTGTACCCTTGAGCAAGGTACTTCACCTGCATTGCTTCAGTATATATCCAGCTGTATTAATGGATACTATGTATAAAATGCAAAAAAAGAAATGCTGTGTAAGTCGCTCTGGATAAGAGCGTCTGCTAAATGCCTATAATGTAATGTAATGTAATGCTTTACACTAATGCTTTACAAATATGAGTTATTATAATGAGTCATTATTAGAAAACATTTTTAAATAGATCATTTACTAATGGTTTACAAATTCTTTATAACGGAACCTAAAAATAAAGTTTTACCGATATTTGATAATTTGCTTTTGACACACATTCATAAGTGAGCTGAGGGAGGAGAGGTGAGCTGTGCTTGCGTGTGTGTGTATGCATGCGTGCGTGTGTTTGCATGTGTGCGTGCATGTGTGTGTGCATGTGTTTGTGTGGAGGGGGCTGGGCCTCCCTTCAAGAAATGCTTGATCCATCTCTACTCTATTATACAGTATTAATAATTTAAAAAGTCTAAGTCTGCAGTGAACTTCAGGTGAAACCAGAATGTTGGAGCCAACTATCTATAATGGAATCAGATGAACTAAAAAAGAGCTGACTCAATTCCTTTTATGACAGAATAAAATGTCTGATGAATCACCAAAAGAAAGACTAAATCATTATGTTGGTATCTAATTCAGCCTCTCTCTCTCTCTCTCTCTCTCTCTCTCTCTCTCTCTCTCTCTCTCTCTCTCTCTCTCTCCTTCTCTCTCTCTCTCCTTCTCTCTCTCTCTCCTTCTCTCTCTCTTTCTCGCTTCATCTTTCTCTCTTCTACCCGAAAAAAGAATGGAAATCATTTCAAGATGTGCTGCAAGCAAATATTAATTTGCAATGCATGAGGCCATTGTAATTTTTCTGAGTGACTTTGTCTTGCTGACCCCTTTTTTAATGACCTGAAGTGATGAGCCATGCAGTGTTACTTCAGTTTCTAATCGAATGCAGCTGCCGGTCAGACAGGAGCACGGCATGCCGATTTAAGCCCATACAGAACCGTGCACAAGTTCTCATTGCCATGCACATTTTATCGCCCCACAACTAGCAACCATGACATTTTTCAGTATCAAATGGTTGATCTGAACAACCTACCTTGAAGGGGTAGGGGGGTGGGTGGTGGGTTGTGTCAACATCTTTGACTGTGCTTGAAATATTGGGGAAGCTGTGTGCCCTTAAACGATACCACAGCCTTCCTATACGTATAAAAAAGTAAGCTTAGAGATCTGTTAATACATGGCACTTGACTATATATTTTTGTCATTGTTGACACATATCTATGTGTGTCTGCAACAGTAAGCATAATTCTAACACACTTCTTCGTGGAGCTGTTGTTTGATCTTGTTTCACAGAAGCCGTTAATTGTACCACACCAGCTGAGGTGCGGTACAGAGACCAATCGTTCTTCTTTATTTTCCACACATGAGACAGTTCTCATCTTTCATGTGCTTATCTCAATCCGCTCAATTTACGACTTTTTAAAGTTTATTCACAGAAGTCGTGTGAGGTAATGCACTAAAGCTACATTACAAGCAATGAGTATCTTTATGTAGCCTTCATGCATGATATGCATAATCCAATGGGTTCAGGGTCAGGTTATGACTGCTTCATTTTCTTATGGCTGGTGAATTGAAGGTCACTTTAAGTGAAAAAAAAACCTTTATAAATATTTTATGCATGCTTTATAACTTATGTCAACCAAAATAGCCTATATCTGAATACCAGCCAAAATAAGACATTTATGAATGCTTTAAAAAGTGCTTATAATGCGGGTTGAAGAGCTTCCGCATATATCAACGCTTAAGTTACAATTCCATGTAACATTGCTTGTTTCAGTGCCTGCATAATACAATTTATTGCACATGTTATAAGGTATTATAACAGCATATCAGTGCTGTATACATGCATATGTAGTGCAAATTGATATGGAAAAACCATGCACAAGTTGCGATATAAAAACTTAAACTTGTGAGGTACACAACGCCGTATTATAACATATACAACAATAACGGAAAGAAGAGAATTTTAGAATGACATCACATACAAAATTAATTTATAAACAGTAGAGGATGTAAAGAAATGATTGTGTGATTTTAGAGAAACTTTCCTGCAACATAATGCAGGAAAATAACACAGGTGGTGATCCAACTAAAGAAAGAATATCCTATTAACACAGATAGAAAAAAAGGTGGAAGTTAGGCAAAATGAGCCAGTCATGGGAGTGGGAGGAATAGAGATGAGTGAGCGTGGGAAGAAAGAAGACCACAGAGCGTCAGAAGGTAACTGTATTCACAATTCATTCTACTATAAGCCCTACTGAACGCATATAGGCACAACAATTGTTTAAACATTTAAGAATTGCGTTTTTATACTGACTGCTAGCTGATGACTTCAACCCTTCCAATAAAACAAATATAATGTCATATTAGCCTATATCTGAAAGTGAGAAGTGATTAGTAGACACATGTTTTGAATCCTGTCTCATTCATACTACAGCCTGACACACTTCTCATGCATCCTTGCTTTCTGTTTTTATTTACATTTTATACACTGTCCCAACTTTTTTGGAATTGAGATTTATAGTTTAACTTAGAGTACTCTGTGACTGAGCTGTAAATCATTGCTAGAAATGACACCTGACTGATTATTACATACAGAGATTGTGCACAGTATTTGAATAAGAGTGATTCCATCCAACAGACTCCTATCACATCGCATGGGCTATTCCTACATCCAGTACAAAAATTAGATTTTTTGGGAACTCTTTAAAATTAAAGTTCACTTGTCAGAATTAGTTTATGGTCACTCTGACTGTCCAGTCTCAGGACGCCCACACCACCCTGTAAGTCCTGCCTGGCGGCTGCACCCATGCAGGGCCGAGTTTAGTTAGTCCCCTGAGACCCTTCTTGGACAATTATGTTGGTGCTAGAGGCAGATTTCTCTCTGGGGCGAGCAGATAAACTAATGGTCCAGTGCAATTATGGGGACACCAATCTGTATAGGAGATGCTACACCATTCTATATAGGAGATGCTACACCATTCTGTATAGGAGATTATACACCATTCTGTATAGCAGATGCTACACCATTTTGTATAGGATATTCTACACCATCCTGTATAGAAGATGCTACACCATCCTGTAGAAGAGATGCTACACCATTTTGTATAGGAGATGCTACAGCATGTTGTATAGGAGATACTACACCATTCTGTATAGGAAATGCTACACCATTCAGTTTAGGATTTGGCTCCATGGTTAAACCGTGGTATTGACTCACTGTGGGAATTGACGATCCCTTAATATAATCTCGATGAGGGTCCCTCTGGCCAAATTCCCAAGTTTGTCTTCGTAACCCGCCTGTCTAATTGTGCCCCGCTGCAACTGGCTTAATTATTCGTCCATCTCGACCTCTGCTGTGGTGTCAGGTATCGGACGCAAAATGAGTGGGCAGGTGTGTTACAATCTGGTTGTTTTTGTCATCAACACTGTAAACCTGTCATTTATGAAAATGTTGCAGATGCTTGCATTGGTGAACTTTATGCGCTTACGGGCAGCCTTCGTGGACTTTGTAAAATGCACTGCCTGTGACAGACAGAGAGGCATAGCAGAAAACCATTGCTCATACAGTGGTGCGGATCCATGCAGGAATCTGTGTTATGCAGGAAGTCACTATCAGTAGAACACAGAATAGAGCATTTTCAAAAATGTAAGCCTTCATGAACATTAGCTGCCATTTACGCGTACGGTAATTTATTACAACAGAACCTGATTAAATCTCATTTCATAATTTGCTCCGGACAACCTCCTCTGCAAGGTTGACAGACATACTTTACTACCCAATATGAGGCATGGAGTGTTTTGGCATAAGCAGTATACATGACTAATTTTCCTTGTTCTAAAGTCCATATATCATATTCACCGTGGTGAGGATCTCAGATTCCACAGAAATTCTCATACATTTCTAGGTGATAAAATAATTTGAAAGCACCTTAACAGCAGAAAGTGAGGTAGCAGGCCAATTTTATCATGTAACCTGTCCTTTCAACTTGACAGTCTGAATTAGCCATATGTGCTACACAGTTAAATGTAAAGATATTGGGACAGTAACACATTTTGTTTTGTTTTTGCTCTGTACTCCAGAACATTCAATTTGAAATAAAACAATGGATATGAGGTTAAAGTGCAGACAGACAGATTTAATTTGAGGGTATTCATATCCATAGTAGGTGATACATGCAGGATGTACAGTCCATTTTATACATTGTCCCCCCATTTTATGGGAGAAAAAGTAAATAAAAACTATATAACTGATGATGGTTGTTTTTACTTTAAAGCAGGTTGTTAGCCTGTTTTTTATCCTACTAAATCAGTACAGATTTACCTAAGTTACTGATCATGCTCGTGAATACAATGTTCTGTTCTCGAACACGGCCCTGTAATGGCAACATGTAGTCCCGCTGTTTCTCGTTTTCAACCTTGCCAACCGTGTTTTATTGTATGAGGCTTTTATCTTTTGTTTGTTATAGGACAGGAAAGCAAATTGAACATTTTCCAGGGTGCACCTGCTGCTCTTTTTTCTAATATTACCAAATTATCCAGTCGGGCTAATTTTGTTTATGGTCGTCACCGTGGAGACGCATTCATAACATATACTTGGAAACAGTGGCGGGCCGTGCATTTCACACCTAGGCCTTCAGTGATGTCCTACACAGTCCTACCTGAATTATTCCACCTCTTAATACCATCATTATGACGCCATGGCTCTAGAAACTATACATTTAGACAGAAACGCAGTATAACCGGGCGTTGCATCACCTTAACATAGTCAAGTACAACAGAGTTATATGAATATTTCCGAAGCATTTATAATCAATAAATCCGCATTTACAATTAAGAGTGTTAAACTACCAGCTTTAAGATCGCTTGGATACTGTCAAAACTTTAAAATAAAAGGCGCTTTTAAGGGATTAGTCTACAAATGAAGATAATAGACTATGGGGAATAATTTAATACATATTTGTGGAAAAAATATATCAAAATTAAATTTATATTCTGATGATGTTTAGGCCAGCAGAGAAGGCCTTGCTGGCCCTGACGGCCCGCCACTGCTTGGAAATGTCTGTTAGATTTGCGGCAAGAAAGTTGCCATCGATCTTTACCAGAGTTTGAGTGGGTTGATATCAAGACTGATCCAGGACTGCAGGCGATCCTCAAAAGGCCACCAGAGTTCGGTGCTCTATTTCGACTGGACAGAGACTGTACGTGTATGGAAAAAAGTCACGAATGTGTATGCCAACAAAGCTTGGAGTAAAACAGCTGTGATCTGAGAGCTGTGATTGCTCTGCGGACGTGGAGTTGCTCACTTTGTCTTTTAGACCCAGATATCTACTGTGTGAGTTTGGTCAACTCAAAACAGCTTTGTTCCTACAGCTGTTAGACTGCTTAATTACACTGGACATCTCAAGACAGCAAAGGCAGATGAGGAACCGTTACTGCTTTTGATGCTCAATTTTTCATCATAACGCTTGGCTGTATTCCACTCGACTCTTACCTTCACTTTAATTAACTTAATTAATTAAATTAATTCAATGATTCTATTGAATTTCTTTATTTAACATATTTGTTTGCATGTTATGGGTCTGCCCCACTGTCTATGTCTTTATTATTGCTGGTAACTACAACTGATGTTCCCTCACAGGAAAATAAAAGTTATTCTATTTTATTCTATTCTATTCTACTCTATTATATTCTATAGCTAACGGTACAGTGCAGAACGTTATTTAGTTTCAATGGGTATACTATTAGTATGGATATGTTTTTGTCGGAGGGATTTTTCTTAGTTTACACATCTCCCAGCAATGGCAAACAAGGGCCATCCACATCCATAATGAATTATAATTTTAAGGAGATTTTGTAACATAATGTGTATGCACGGACCACAAGGAATAGTCCCATCTTGAACAGTAACTTCAGCAAAGCAAAAAAAATAAAAAAAAATAAAAAATAAATAAATAAAAGACTCAACCCTCCTCAGAGATGGCCCCAGCAAAGGAAGTGGCACACATGCATTATTTGCAGGAATGACCTTTATTTGGTCACAAAACACAATGTACGGTATAGCCCGTGGTCATGCGCTTTGTATGAAAATTGATTTCAATTTAATATCAAATAGACACAGAGTGCTGTGGAAAACCTTTTATTCGCCTCAGGGTGCCAATTAATATTTCATCTCTTTGTGAGAAAGGTTTTGCTTGGTGCTGATGGGCAGCTGGCAGGGAGGTTTGAAAGATCTCATCACATGGAAAGTGCCCTGCCAGGCTAGTGCAAAAGGCTTTCTGGTCTGCAGTGGAGCAGAACGACAGAAAATGATCTATATTATTTATTGCACAGTAAGTGGTGTAAGGACCTGTTAAACCTGACCTTTCTTTCTCCTTTTTACCTGCGAGCTTATTTATTTATCAGCATCATTGTTGTATTATTTTTTTTTTTCTTAAAATAAAAAAAAGGTCCTTGTGGTTGACTGATATCTCATTTGAACATCATGAAGGGTGAATAATGGTTTCCGAGCAGCTTGTGTGTGCTTCTCTTAAAGAAGCTTCCAGAGACAATAAGGGCCAAGTATACTAAACGATTGGGCCTACAACACTAGCATAACAAAGTGTCTGCCTATGCAATCTGCCTGAAGGGTGCTTCCACTTGACACCAATTAATTATATAATATTTAATGGCGAACAGGACTAATGCTGGCTCATATGTACGTGTTGCTTTACAATTTCAGTAATTAACATGAAGAGTGATGTGCTACTACAGATCGTGGCTTTTATGTAATGGTAATATGTTTTTAAATTGTTGTCAAATCATACAGGTGTTAATTCTTAATGCAAAGGACAATGCGCTAACGCTAATGAGTGCAACTGTGTTGCATCTTTAACTCATCAAAGTGTTTTTTTTCTAATGGTCTAATCTAGATTTGTTTCTCTTGTTTTCACACAGCTTTTAAATACTCTAAATTTGCCATGTTTTAATTAAGTTCATTGCAGAACACGCTTATATATTTTCGCATTGTGTCCAATTAAATACTTGTAAAACAGACAATGCGACACTGTAAACAGATCACAGCAAATGGGCCTAACCATTGTACATGTTTTCGCTCGCTTTTCCGAAGGCTAGCAAAACATCGTGCTTTATATGAATGTAACCAGAAGCAGGAGAAAGAGGAGGAATGTGTTGAATTGCACGGATCATATGTTTGTGATGTTTGAACGTAATGCATTTTTAACAAGGTTGTGAAGGTATACACATCTACTTATAGGAAAAGAGAAAGAAAGATAAAAAATAGTCAAACATTGCCGCTGCTAGATCTATGGCTTGTGAAATTATTGTGCAGCCCCAAAAGATCGGGACAGAAAACAACATAACATCGTCGCCATTGATCTAAATCAGTGTCAGGTGCAGCATGCATACACACATGTTGAAAGGTGGATATACGTAATAAATAATTTATCAGCCAAAATTGATTTGCATGTCCAATATTTCATCATTAAGGGTTGTTGCTGAATGCTAAGTGGCGGTATGCGATACTTCTGTAATAATTGTTACAACGGTTATTGTATAAAAGTAGCCAACCTTCTTAGTTTAGCAGGTTGCAGATCATCACGTTAAGACTATTCTGTGGTCTGTTTGCTGGCATACTTTCAAGGGGGATGAGGATGGGATTAAGAGATAAAGAGGTTGTTCTGTAATCCGCTTGGCACGGACCAGACATTCCAGAAGACTTTGAGAGTTTCTGGATGCCACGTCCATATAAAGAATCGAAATGGGGGTAAGTGTAAAATATGCAGAAGTTGATCGCAAAAAACCTGAACCCCCCCCCCCCCCAGAGAGTAAAGAGGGTAATCTCTGGAAAACTGCAAAAGTAGAATATGACTGGTCTAGGCCCCTTTCTACCCACCCCGGTCAAGCGCTTAAAAAATACCAAGCAATCTTCATGGATGGAAAATTGGAAATACTAAAGGAAATTAAATAAATTGCATTAACTCTCCGTGCAATCTGTGCAAATAAATATAACTGTGCTCTTGCAACAGCCGCATTTGCACATTTCCAGCTTGCGTTTTCGAAACAGCGCCAAAGGTCTCGTCTCTAAAGAGTTTCTTCTTGGTTTCCTCTCGAGCAAAAGCCTGTCCTCATTCCGTCACTGGAAGTGATGACCAACAATTTCCTTCTTGATAAACACACAGCACACACAAACACGTCTGAATGCACAGCGATTTTTGCAAGCAGAGGTATTGTGTGCCTGGTCAATGTGTGTAAAAACCTCACATGAGATGGAGATATTCAGCCCCGCTGATGCCAAAACATTGGGTAGGATCCAACAATCCATACATGACCAAAGAGAGAAAGATTTATTAATTAAACCACATTTTGTACTTGACATTTTTATAATGTACAATCAAACTATAATCAGACACTTACAGTACGTGGTCATTTTCAACACAACACACCACGCATGTCTCGCAAACAACAGCAGGGAAATAAACATAGGGCCTGTATCACAAAGCAGGGTTACTGAGTTAGCTGGATAACAGCACTAAAAGTAAAGAGTAAGCCCAGAACCGCTCTTTTTACTTCAGTCCATGTTCCAGATTTGGGAGGGTTCCGGGTTTTACTCAGAGCAGTTATCCAGCTAACTCAGTAAGCCTGCACTAGACTTTTGGCCATTGGGTATTTATATGTATTTCAATAACATTATGCCACAACTTTGAAAAAGTTCCTCTAAATGTCTCTGTATACTTTCTTATTGTCCCTAAATTTCTGTATACTTTTTATTTAAACATTATTTCATATTTTATTAACATATATGTATCTGGGAATGCAGCGATGCCCCTGGAAATACATAATGTTTTTAAACTTTTTTAAAAAGCATGAATAAAAAGCATTGTGTTTTATATTTGCAAAGCAGAATCACACAGCATAATGATGAATAGGATATCCAAAGGCATATGTCTCTATTGAACATAATTTAATTCAATTTCCATGGTAATCAGACAATTTCTCTGTGTATTACACAGCGAACCCAATTCCTATCCTCAGAACATCCCCAGAGCGTTAGAGAAGTTAGGTTTAAACTCTCCTAGCATCTTAATGTTGTCCAGTTGCCTGGATGTCCTCTTGATCTTTCTTTTTAAGTCACAAATAACATTGTAGGAAAAGTCTTAGAATGTTATTACATTTTCCTATTTAAGTAAAATAAAAAATTTGATTGTGGTCATTCATCATTCATACTAACTTTATCAGTGTTAGCGAAGATGGTGAACAATCTGTCATTTCAATGCTTAGATGCATCTATAAGTATTATTATGTTTTATTTCATTTTTCAGGACTAAATAATGTACTGTGATGTTGTTAATAAGATTCTGTGAGACATGCCTGGTACGTTTTACTAAAACTTTGACAAAACTTTGTTTTGTTTGGTAAAATTGGTTCTGACCAAGAGCATAGGGGCAACTTCCACCTTGAGTGATGTAATACCATCATTGGTCATGATGTCAGAGCGAAATCTGGATTCACCCATCATCGTGCCTGTGCACCTTGCTGACGAGCTGTCACATTATTAACCAATGGGAAAACAGTGAGCCAGATGCAACATGGTCTGAGAGAGAATGAAATGTGACCAAGCTATTGCCAAACCTTTTATAACCAAGCAAATATGATTCTGTTCCCTGCAAGTGTTATACAAGGACAGTAGAAAAGAGAGACAAGTGCTTTATATTGTCCTTGTGCAAAACCATAACAATATAGAACCTGTCACTTCTATTTCCACAGACAATAACACTGTGGCATGCTGTTCCGGTATGACAATGAAGTGACAATCAGTCAATTCTACAGTTCCGGAAAGCATAACAATGTAGCAATGACCAGAGCAGGACAATATATAATTGAATTATATTAAGAGCTATGGGTGGTCCATGGTGACTCAGCAAAGTCTAACTGAAATGTGGCTACTGCCATGAATTCTTGCCCAAACATTCATTGAACAGGGTGACATTGCTCAAAGCAATAATCAAAGTAAGTATCTAACTTGGAACTTTTATGAAAAAGAAGGTGCACTTTTTTGTGTTATTTATTTCAGAATGGGTTTTATACTAAAAACATGTTTTTGTTATATGCTTTCGCAGAGACGTGCCATATACCCTCTTCATTCTTAAAGTGTTAAAAAATATATTTCCAGCTTGCACAAGACATATTCAGTCATTTATTTATTTGTTTAGTTATTTTTTATTTATCATTTTTGCCACCAAATAACACATGTTCTGCCAATAGGTCTGTATCACACAAACACATTTTTTTCTGCAAGAAAACATTTGTGTGTTTTTTTTTTTATATGGACCTTCCACTTTTATTCCCACACTGCGGGATATTAAAGGTTATTGTTATCGGATGTTATGAAAAGCCTGGGCTGCTATGGATAGCAATCCATACATGACCAAAAACAGAAGGATAAATAAATTAAGTCACAATTTGTAATTCACATTTTTATAACGTACAATCAAAATAAAAACAGACACTTACAGTACATGGTAATTTGCAGCACAGCATGCCATACATGTCATATAATAGAAAGAATATACTCCACGGGGCCTATATCACGAAGAAGAATTACTGAGTTAGCTGGATAACCGAGTAAAACCCGGAACGGCTCTATTTACTTCAGTCCATGTTCCAGATTTGGGAGGGTTCCGGGTTTTACTCAGTGCTGTTATCCAGCTAACTCAGTAACCCAGCTTTGTGATACAGGCACCGGGTTTGGAGGATGTTTCCAGGCTTACTGTGTGTACTGTTATGCAAGACAATACACAGTTTTAGGGCCCATAAGAGCCCTTCATCTGACTGATCAGCACAACTGCATGTTGGTCGCTTTACAATCATCTTTTGAAATGGTTAGATGTTTTGAATATTTAGTCAGTTCAGCAAGAATTTTAGTGCTACTCGTTGATCAACGATTCCACAGCAGAAGGGCGGTGAAGTGAGTAAACATTGATGCACTTAAAAAAATGCATTTAAATGCTATTTATACTGCACTGCAGCTCTGAAGGCATTCTGCTGCATGTAATGTATCACAGTCCACATGTGTCTTTTCTCACCAATGCTGGGGAAAAGTAATATTACATTGATTATTATTATTATTATTATTATTATTATTATTATTATTATTATTATTATTATTATATATATATGTTTTCTTTTTAATTGAATTTAATGAATTTTTAAAAAACTTTATTTGTGTTATTGAAGTTATTTAACCTAAGTTTATTCCGCAGAACTTCATGTGCGTATTGGTTGCGTCTATGCCGGCTTGATCTGTTTGAAAGAATGTACTAAATTAAATATTTGTTTTATGGGGAAAATAAAAGCAATTACATGACAAAGTTTGACACGGGATCAGGGAGGATCAGAAGGCTCAGACAGGCATTGCCATTGCTGTTTGCCCCTTCTGCAATTACTTCATTTGATTGAACTCATCAAAGCATAGAAATGCTCAAAATTAAACTGATTACTAACAACGTGCATGAGTGGCTGTCTCCAGGAAACAGGCTATTGCATATTTAGCTTATTTACTGTGAGCAATTACATGCTTGAGAATGCGATGGCTACATGCTTTATACCTTGCTGCAGGTTGCTGGAAGTAGTTTGTGTGCCAATCTGTTCTGTTAACTAAACGGATATAGACCAAATATCTAAAATGATAACTCTTTGCAGACTACTTCATAACTGTATGAATTAAGCAATACATGCAGTATGATTTATTATCTATGGGGTTAGCCGTATCTGGAACTTTTTATAACATCTTCCAGTGTTAAATCAACTTTAATAGAACATAATTTACTCAATACATACAATTTGTTTTAGACTTACACAGACTGTGTTAAAGCTTAATTGACACAAATCATTTTTAACACTGATCATTAGTGTTAAAAGGACGATCCTGGCTTGACGAATGTGGATCAGCGCTTTGAGCATGGAAAAATTATTATTATTATTATTATTATTATTATGATCAGCAGAACGGATTTAGCAAATGCAGAGAATACAGTAGATTAAAGTAATATAACAAAACGTATCATTCCCAGGTATGCTTTGAAAAAGTGCTTGGATAAAATCTTACCGTCAACCTCATTCTAACCTCGCCATCATGGCAAAAGCATGAATGTTGTGTTTTCGAATGCAATGTCCCAACAGGCAAATACAGATGGTAAAAAAATAAATAAAAATAAATGATATATCAATTAATTGATGTATTATGTCTTTTGAATTTCCAGCTACAGTTCATGAACGGGCTTCCTTCCTGCATTTACTCTTTAGCGTAGCGTTCCCACCCATATACACACTCAGTATCCTGCGGCAGCTGCAGGATCATTATGCTAGCACTGTATGCACGCTGAGCAAAACAATGTTGAGATGTACGTCACTCTTAATTCAGCTAGGCCCACTGACATATTTAGGAAGCATAATCATAACCCC
Organism: Ilyophis sp. 1 JC-2022; assembly: GCA_022702515.1. Lineage (NCBI taxonomy): Eukaryota > Metazoa > Chordata > Actinopteri > Anguilliformes > Synaphobranchidae > Ilyophis > Ilyophis sp. 1 JC-2022. The sequence continues at coordinate 9,902,674 of CM040400.1, read as the reverse complement.
CCCTCCTTCCCCGCAGACAACACAGGTTTCGGAGGTAAAGATGGTGAACAGCTGTGAGGCTGAGGGCACGGGCATCTTGAATGGCATGAATTCAGAATCAAAAACTATAGATCTAATTAAAATTCTAATTAAATTAAAGTTGAACGGCTGTTTCCTTCAGTTCATAGTTTCAAAAGCATCCTCTAATGCTTTTGAAACTATTAGAGGCCAGCATAGCTAGATTAATGGTGTAGGAAACATGGAAGAATGGCAGCTTTAATGGACTAGACTTGTCCATTAATGGACACTAGTCCATTAAAGGACTATCTAACTTGTAATCCATTGGATGTGATACAGGTAGAAGAATCTTACAAGTGGATCAGTTTCACATTCTTATGTATATATATGGACTATAATTGGGTTATAGTATGATTTGTGAAGGGAAAATGTGGTGACATTTTTAATTGTTTTATATTTTATTATATATATATATATATATATATATATATATAATACATTTGCAAAAATTTCTAAAAACATGTTTTTACTTTGTCATTATGGGCTATTTTGTGTAGAATTTTGAGACAAAAAATGAACTAATTCTATTGTAGAATATGTCTGTAATGTAATAAAACGTGGAGAAGGTGAAAGGGGTGTTTTACCAAAAATATTAACACCCCAACCTGTCATATGCAAACTTCCCAATACTAAATGTTTGTGAAAAATCAGCTTTTTTTAATTTATGGAACTTCAATGAAAATAAGGTGATGGCAAAATGGAAATTAATCTAACACTAATTAAAACATGAATGCTCTAAGGTGGAGAAAAACAATGTGTATTAATTGTTTTATTCTGGTGTCATAAATGACACTGTTTGAAAGTGGAAGGGATGTAGTTATCATACTTTACTTGAAATGGTTTAGGGGGGGAAACCGATAATTGCACTAATATTTTAATGCCAAAGAGTTAATAACAAATGGCTTTGTAAAACCAAGTAGGATTTTGCTCAAACCTACAAAACGATGTTGTCTGAGCTCTGTCGACAAAGATGTATCCTAGATGGCATTAATTACCGCCTCCACCATAAACGACAATTCAGAAGAAGAAACAGCATTTATGGACACTGCTAAATTGCCCAATATATAATGTCTAATGCGTTATGACATTTCCTTGCATAACTCTAATTGTTTGCAGGTGTGCAGATGACAGCGTTATTTATAATTATGAGAAAATAGCCAATTTCACACCTACATTTCTGAATATAAATGTATATAGAATTGCAGAAAAACTATTTTGACTAAAATGCTGTGTCTTAATTACTGAATACATATTCAGTAACACACACACACACACACACACACACACATACAGACATGCACAAACACACTCACACACACACAAACAATACAAAAAAAAAAATACTTCATTTTAAAAGTAATTATATAACTGGAAAAATATAGTTTTAAAAAGAACCGTGCTGTGTTGGCTAAAAAGCTTTCCCTAAATATATGTGGTTGCATGATCTACACGTAGCAAGCATGCCAGCTCTAGAAGTGGACAAGCATAGCTAGGAACCATATAATAAAATTAAGAATTTTAACTGTCAAAATAACATTTGAGAATATGTTTTTATTTATTTCACATCCTCCAAAAATAAATAATAAATTATATGGGCTTTGTATTACATAATCCACCTATCCCCAATAGGGACCATATATAGGCCTACCCTGTAAGAGTTGATTTAACACTGAATATTTTTTTTACTGTGTATTGGCAGAAGGAAATTAAAACTTGACATTTATGCTTAATTATTTTTTTCCCTCAAAATTTTTTTTTAACTGTGTGTGGGTCACTTTGAATCCAAATGAAAGTTGGCTTGTCCTCATTATGGATTCTTCTGGTGGCATTCTCCCCAACCAGTGCACAACCCATAAATTGAGCAAGAGGAAATAAGCAAAGATAAGATCTGATATGTCACACAAAAAAAAAGCTAAATCAATTTATGAACAAAAAGTTATTTTTAAACGATGTTGAATTTGCATTGCATGCTTCACACACAGTTAGTTCAATAGCAGACTTTTCAGAGTCTCATTTGTATCATGAGGATTTTTATTAGGGAAGTTGTGTTCCACTCAAACGAGCCCAAACAAGCTCAGTTCATAATCCACATGTGAGGCGTGACATGGAGTTGAAATGAGATATTTTGTGAGAATGCTGAGATGCTGAGTATCACCTTTGGAGGGTAGTGAGAGGACATTCTATAGGGCAGCATAAAGGACACAACTAATAACACGACCAATGATTGGTGCAACACAAAGACCATGACCAATGATTGGTGATGTTATTGGTTTTGCGTGTGCTAAAAGGTTTTTCACACGCTAAAGGTTTTAGTAAATCAAGCCCATGCTTGCGTCTAATAACTCGTTGTTTCTTTGTTAGTTTGGTATTTAGTCTCCTCTGTTTCTGTGTTTTCTGCCAGATCGTCTAGTGCCCTGCATTCTAGTGCCCTGCATTCTAGTGCCCTGCATTCGTGCTTGTCTCAGTCTTTCCAGCGTTTGATTCCTGCCTGTTCCGAGTTCCTATTCTCCAGTCCTGTTCCTGTTTTTCTGTCTGTCCAGCCTGCTCCTGTCCTGCCTGATCCTGCCCAGCCCTGCCTGTCCAGCCCTCCTGCCCGCCTGCCCTTCCCCGTCCTAGTCTTGCTCCTGCCCTTCGCCCTCCTGATCCCCTGCTCTGACAGATTCCCCGGTTCTGACCCCTGCCTGTTCCTGGACTTTGATTTTGCCCATCATGCATTTCTCCGTTCACTGGAGTTTGACCCCTGCCTGGATTTGACTACGTTTCTGCCTGCCCTGTATTGCACTGATTGCTGGACCTTGACCCATTTCTGTCTGACCTCGAATAAAGCCTATTCCCATTACTCTGGTGCTCGAATAAAGCCTATTCCCATTACTCTGGTGCTCGAATAAAGCCTATTCCCATTACTCTGGTGCTCGAATAAAGCCTATTCCCATTACTCTGGTGCTCGAATAAAGCCTATTCCCATTACTCTGGTGCTCGAATAAAGCCTATTCCCATTACTCTGGTGCTCGAATAAAGCCTATTCCCATTACTCTGGTGTTTACGATTGGTTCCGATCCGTTTGCGTAACATATTGCTACAATAGCTCGATGTGAAAAAAAGTGGAATCTCAGTATACATGTACCTTTTGCAAAGTGGAGAAATTAGAAATCTTCAATTTCTCTTTTCCAATCAATATTTCCTCTTTCAGTCTAACAATAGATGGCCACATCAGAAATGTGGATTGCGAAGAAGTACACTCAAATGGAGAGCACGGTAATGATGAATGGCCAGAGTATACTTTGGGAGGCTGAGGCTCCGCTGAGCAGTGGCAGTTCGGTCCGGTGATGCAGTCAGGGAGTTGGGTCAACAATAAACTGCTGTTGTGATTTCACACCTTTAATGAAATGCAGCGAACTACGAGAGACTATTCCAGCTGTCATTGTACTAGTCTTAGGTCATATCATTATACACAACTGCCCAGAAAACACAGAGGGTGAAACAAATGTACTTGATATCAGCTTTTAGGAGAGTACTGTATTCTGCGTTTGCTTTGATAAGCTCTGGTGACTTCCACATTTAATAAAGATTCATTGGTTGTAGTTGTCAAGTTGATCCCCTGTAATTTCCTTTATTATTTACCATTTTGGGACCTTTCTTTTTTAAATTTTTATACTACCAGCTGTTATTATTCCATACATAACATCGCCATGTTTTTAAGCAGCAATAAAGGCAAACTCCATAAATACTGTGAGGTACCACGGTCACCATTTTACCTGAGCACCTTCCATTTTGTTAAGCTGCCAAATGCATTAAGAGAAAAAAGTGACAATTTAAAGTTAACATTTTAAAGTTTTTTGTAATTTTTTTCATATTTTAAGAAGACAGGTGTAATATTTAATTATATGATTCAGACAGCCGTGCCTGAACCATATAATTAAAAATGCACGTTCTATTCTGTCTCAGGTGTAAAGGTCAAGAGCCATCCCATTTAAAGAGTGTTTCCCTGGAAACAAGAAGTAGAGATTGCACAAACATCCCCACAGAAGCACCTGCAATGACTTGCCTAAATGTATTAATTTTTTTTTTCATAGATGCTATTTGTTCATAGCCAAACAAAAGGTCATTTGACAGAGCGCATCTATCATCTACATACAAAGAGTACATTTCTCCACCGCAATATTCTGTATTAATAGCTTTTACTCTGCTAGGACTCAATTTAACTATACTTCTAAGTCAAGGATTGTATTCATAACTTGAAGATTGATATGTGTAGGAAGTACACTGTGCGAGGGAAACCAGCACTGATTTATGCGGCTCGTCTATTTTACGATGACACGGAGAGACGACACAACGTTTCTTCTGCTTTTCTGTACTGGCCTCTGAGTCGTTGCTTTGAAAGAGGGCAGATGCTTCTCCCACATTAGTTACATAGCTGGGAGCGTTTTTACCTGTAAATACGTCCGGACATAATTCTTCCAGTCAATCTGCTGCTTTGGCAACATTAAAATACTAAAGCAACAGTCTAGGGTACTTATTCTCCATGTACAGGTCACTTGTGATGTCATTCAAACCTTAGGGATACATGTCCTTTTGGTACGGAACAAAATGTTCAGTGTTAAATCTATTTTGACAGAGTATATTTTAATCACGATACATGCTGTTGCTGCTGAACTGATATAAACTCATATTATTTGAATTAACATTTTTACTGTGCAAATCTGTCTTGGGCCTAGGATGTACTAGCTGATATTTTGTGAAGATTCTGCAGCTATTTTAAATCTATTGCCATTACTGAGGCTATTCTGCAATAGAGCTTGTGCTCTTTGAATTTCATTATGCATAATCATGACTCATACCTGTGCCTTGCAAAAGCTAATTATTTCAAGATATAGCATATGAATGAATCCATCTCATGACTTTCATATAATAAAACATATTATAAATTATGTGAGGAGTCAATTTCCCAGTGATCCTTATATTTATTTATTTATTTATTTGCATTACCTGGTACGAGTAAACAACAAATGTTGTGTTTTGATTTCAATGTTCCCAACTAAACATAATGACATTTGCCTTATTGGTGAATGCCAGCTAACAGCATTGCACCTTGAATATGTGCCAGGGGTAATACACATACACTTGTAAATGAAATCTGTCGTCATAATATGGGCATTCATATGCTGGAATATTTTTCAATAATAATACAGAAACAAATACATTTAGATTGACTATGCCTTGATGGCTTGCACCCTTAAATAGACGCTTATTTGGTACGGTGTATAAAACACACTCTACACTCCAGAGCCACATCCTATCTAGCGTTTAATTGTTTTCTGTGGAATCACGGATTTCCAAGTATCATAAACTCAAGTCAAATTAATTGTAAACATCTCAATATTTTTTCTAACAAACACGCTAATTATTCCTGATATGTTGGTAAGCAAAAGTGATGTAATAATGCACTGACAAGAATATCAAGAATATATTAGGTATCATCCACTGCCACAATTTTCACACAAAAGTAAATATCAACAGTATTTACTCTGTATTTATTGCAGACCTGAACTGTGCTTTAATTGACCATCAGAGTCTAAATATTTAGAAAATGAAGATTAATTAAGCGTGCACATATTAACATGGTACTCTCCCTTGACCTATTTTTTTTTTTACAGCGAAGCAACTGTTATTTATTTGTTTGAAGAAAACTAATTCCTCACACAAACCATAAGAGATGATATAGCCTGAAGTTCAATTAAGGGTGGTGTGAGTACTGAGTACTGTGAGCAGCTTAATTTCAGATTAAAGTACAGAAGGTATAGAAGGTATAGTAAACTCCACTCAGATGACGTCAGTTTCTTGAGATTCAAATGTTCCCTTTAGGATTTTTTTGAAAGTTGTAAAAGGAGTTAAAGAACAATTGTAATGCAAATTTGACCACTGCCAAAGTCCACTGAAGACTACAAACTGTATCAGCTTACCTCACCTTCTTCCATACACTGAATATATCAGCTTACCTCACCTTCTTACATACACTGAATATATCAGCTTACCTCACCTTCTTCCATACACTGAATATATCAGCTTACCTCACCTTCTTCCATACACTGAATATATCAGCTTACCTCACCTTCTTCCATACACTGAATATATCAGCTTACCTCACCTTCTTCCATACACTGAATATATCAGCTTACCTCACCTTCTTCCATACACTGAATATATCAGCTTACCTCACCTTCTTCCATACACTGAATATATCAGCTTACCTCACCTTCTTCCATACACTGAATATATCAGCTTACCTCACCTTCTTCCATACACTGAATATATCAGCTTACCTCACCTTCTTCCATACACTGAATATATCAGCTTACCTCACCTTCTTCCATACACTGAATATATCAGCTTACCTCACCTTCTTCCGTACACTGAATATATCAGCTTACCTCACCTTCTTCCATACACTGAATATATCAGCTTACCTCACCTTCTTCCATACACTGAATATATCAGCTTACCTCACCTTCTTCCATACACTGAATATATCAGCTTACCTCACCTTCTTCCGTACACTGAATATATCAGCTTACCTCACCTTCTTCCATACACTGAATATATCAGCTTACCTCACCTTCTTCCATACACTGAATATATCAGCTTACCTCACCTTCTTCCATACACTGAATATATCAGCTTACCTCACCTTCTTCCATACACTGAATATATCAGCTTACCTCACCTTCTTCCATACACTGAATATATCAGCTTACCTCACCTTCTTCCATACACTGAATATATCAGCTTACCTCACCTTCTTCCGTACACTGAATATATCAGCTTACCTCACCTTCTTCCATACACTGAATATATCAGCTTACCTCACCTTCTTCCATACACTGAATATATCAGCTTACCTCACCTTCTTCCATACACTGAATATATCAGATTACCTCACCTTCTTCCATACACTGAATATATCAGCTTACCTCACCTTCTTCCATACACTGAATATATCAGATTACCTCACCTTCTTCCATACACTGAATATATCAGATTACCTCACCTTCTTCCATACACTGAAGGTATCAGCTTACCTCACCTTCTTCCATACACAGAAGGTATCAGCTTACCTCACCATCTTAAATACACTGAAGGTATCAGCTTACCTCACCTTTTTCCTCACACTGAAGGCATCAGCTTACCTCACCTTCTTCCATACACTGAAGGTATCAGCTCACCTCACCTTTTGTCATACACTGAAGGTATCAGCTTACCTCACCTTTTTCCATACACTGAAGGTATCAGCTCACCTCACCTTTTGTCATACACTGAAGGTATCAGCTTACCTCACCTTTTTCCTCACACTGAAGGCATCAGCTTACCACACCTTCTTCCACACACTGAAGGCATCAGCTTACCTCACCTTTTTACATACTTTTCTGTATTTCTGGCCTCTCATTGCCCCCCATTAGTCCTTCTTGCCAGTCCATGAAAGTTTGTTCCCCACACATTCTGAACACAGGCAAGATGGGACATGCACACCTTAATTGTAGAGGTACAAGGGTGGAAAAAACTCAACTAAACCGATGAAGAGTCGTGCACATTTATTTAGCGCCTAGAATTTGAATTCACAATATTGGGAGCTAAATACATGTGCAGTCTTAATCAATCAGTATTTCTGCTATTGCAGCATTTTGTTCAGTAATTAATATTGTAGTATCGTTTACATATACATTTGGTACTAGTGAGGACAGATAGTTAAACTTTATTTATACACTGTCTTTTATACACCGTGATGCAGTGCAAAGTGCATACACATGATAGTATAGTGTTATTCAGGTGCAAGGCTGACAGATGCATACTATTTATAATTTATTATCAATGCATTTTGGAAACTGTTAACTACATTTTCTTAAAATGTGTATCTGTTGTACACAAGCCTGCCATGGAGGCATAGCCAGGCAAAGCCCCCGCAGTAACAAAAATTATTTAATTCAACACAAACCTTGAGTTGGTCAGCGAGTTATGAAGAGAAGACATGGCAATGAAAGTTGTAAAAAAATGAAAGTGGAAAATAATTACAATGGTGAATGAGCAACCCAAACAGAGAGTTCAGAGCTATTACATTATCGCGAGGGTAATAGCACATTTTTTGATAGCAAAATATATTCATCATTTAGTAATTTGGTTCATTGTGTTGGAAAAGTTCTGACAGCTGACCTTCATTTTCAACCAATGACCTTCATGCAGCAATATAAAACCACTCTCTGAATTTCAATGTTATCTGATGCCTCATAATAATAAAAAAAGATGTTATCACTGTTATAATAATACATTTTAGTTATTATTACTTGGGTATCTGTGGGAAAAATGTCATAGATGTCACAAATGGCATATCAAGACTAAGTTTTGATACTAAGTGTCCATTTGTTCTGGTTTGAGAAAAAATTACTTACATTTTTATTTCTTATTATAAAATAAATGTACGTGAATGAGGTGACAATCACAGTGATGCACAAATAATGACATGTTACATGTCAACATCAGTTTTAAAGCATATTTGAGCAGGTGAAATATATTTACTCCCACCATTGTCGACCATTTGTAATGAATCACCTTAATTATAGGGAAATGAGATTTCAAAAAAGGTGAGTGGGGTCGAGGGCAGGGGTTGGCTTCTGGATTCCACAATATTTAATAATTTCCTCATAACATCTCCATTAACCCACTTTAGCGAGGCGTAAATGACAGTAATGGGACAGCTGAAATTTAATATATTTATGAATCGTCCTCAGCGTGGCAGGATTGATTGCTCTGCCTGATGGTTGCTGTGTGAATACATGAGAGTTACTTGTTTTAAAGGGCCTACAATGTCATGGTGCTGTGGCAGTCTTCAGCGATAATACTGATGTCCATTAGCTGGTAAACTAGAGGATAATTTGAATTTATATTAGGATATTAGACATATTATGTCTTGGCTAAACAGCTTCTTCAACACACACACACACACACACACACACACACACACACACACTCACACGCTACAAACGCACGCGTACACACAAATATGTATGCGGGTGTGTGTGTGCGTTTGTGTGTGTGTAAGGCTTTCTATAATCATATAATCATATAATCATGTTTGACGAAAACTTCCGCATCAGACTCGAAAAAAGTGCCACATCACTGTGCTTGACAGTGAAATACAAAGTGACAAAGCTTATCATCCCAATGGCATCGCAGTCACCACACATTTTGTTTTCACTTGATAAGCGACATGGCAATATGTGGCATCTCTCCAAATGTGTCACGTCAATGCCTAAAAGACATTAAACTTCCTGGCACCAGATTCATACCTATTTAGCACATTTTTGGCTGCAATTTAGCAGCCCATGAAAAGCATGTGTCTTTCCCTGACTGACTGGCTGACTGATTGAGGTTACAGTGTACACTTCAGGATTTCTACACTCATATTATCATCATATATACTTGGAATATGCAGCTTAAACTGTGTCTGTCACACTTAGCAGGGAATGTCAGTCTGTGGAAAGTTTCAACGTTTCACCATTCTCCAAGTGCCCTGTTGAAAATAAAAAATAAAAAATAAAACCTTTTTGCCTGTAGCAACGTTTCAAGCGTCAGACTTGGCAGGGACAATTATTCACCGAAGCGAGTGGCTGATCCAACACAGGGACAATACTCTATTTTACCTTCAGATGGTTACAAGGTGCAGCGCGTTTCCCCCACTCGCGTTTCAAAGGCAAAGAAGGTGTCTCTCTGAGGTAAAAGCACCATAGAGAAAAGATCCTCCATTCCGTTATTTTTTTTTAATTCAAAGAATCTGATTATGACTCTGAGGTTCTGAGTAATGCAGGGGCACATACCCACGAGCGTCTTCCATGTGCCTTTGGTTTCATGCTTGGCTAGAGTTGAGATCCACAGACACATACCTCTGAAACAGATTATCTAGCCTTTCCTGCATTGTAAATAACTTTATTCTCAACGCTAACATCATACCCCTGAAGTTAAGGTAAGCTTCACATAGTTATTGTTTTTTAGCGGCATCTCCTCGTGGATCACACTTTCCGTGCTATTAAAAATTGTGGACCTTATTTTAAGGACGCGTATGCAGTGAGCAGACATTCGCATTAGCAAATGAACCGGCGTATCCAAATCAGTTTTTTTTCATTTTATTTATTTGAACAATGCCAGTAAACAGGATCAAGTTTAAGTGCTTTATGATTCTCAAGGTGTGACCATGCCCTGGCCAATCAGGGTGCTCCCCAGTCTCATTATTATTATTATTTTTACTATTATATTATTTTATTATTAGCAGTAGCAGCAGCAGCAACAACAGACCACACACAACTTGAGGTGGAGAGGGTGCAATTTATTTTGGCCAATCAAATATGGGCATGCTTTTGATTGCCTGACCAATACTTGTGCTGCTTCTCCAGTTTATGGATTAACCCAATGATATAATGTACATTAATTATTATTGAAAATAGTCCAGAAAAACTTTAATGTTTATTGTCAATGTAACGTCATCTTCATCGGGCCTCGTTGATGAAACGTGAGCGGAACAAATCTGCACGTAAATCATTCGCATTACCAATTTTGGTAATTACTGGACATCGTATTTCGTATCTGAGATTTGATCGGACGTACTAACAAATTTTACACCTGCTCAAGAGCACGCGTACCACGTTCGTAAATTCAGAATGCCGGCAAATGTAGCTTCTGAGTGATAATTAGAATATGAATTTATTTGTATTTTCTGTTAAATTCACAAGACTAAATGTAGCCTTTGAAATACACGCACACACACATATAGCTCAGTATCGCTATTTCGAGCAATGGCCTACCGATGTCTACTGTTTCTAATCTACTGTCACAGAGCAACAAGATGAGAACTAACACTGTGGTCTGTGGTCCAGTGTTCATTTCCCTCCTTATCTCTTCATTTAATGGGATCAATCACCCATTACCCAGCTTGACAATTAATTAATTAATGAATGAGACAAGCTGCACAACACAAGCTGCTAACTAAAGCTGCACTATTGCGCTAGCGTAATGATTGCTTGCATGCTGCAGTCAGCAGAGGGTTCTTTTGCAGTTCAGTAACAACAAATATTACCTAACGCAGCAGCCTGTACAATGCTGAATGTAGAAGAACGGAATCTGATCTTAAGATACAATTGTGAAACAGCACATGTCTTATAATGCAACACATGGCACCACAACATGTTTGTATTTGAAGATGGCTGGTTTGTTTACGTATTGTTGGCTGAGTATATTTTTAGTTATTGCATTTCATGCTACGTGTTTTCAAAACATGTCATTTATCGAATATCTATAAACACGTATACTTTCTCTGATTTTTAAAATTTTTTATTCACAATGTAAAAGTGTTATAGAAGTGGTTGCAAACCGCTAGAAAGTACGATGGAATACTGTTCCATTCTGCATGTCCGTCTTTTAAAGACACAAACGCATTCAAAGCCACTCGGTAATAAAGCTTTCAGTTTTCACTGCAGTTTGTGTTAGCTCTGTCCTTTCAGTACCTTGCTCAAGTCATGAACAGTTACATTCCAGTTGCTATATTTTGAGTTGTGCCGTGTACCTGAAAACACTGTGCAGTGCTATTAAGTGGCTATTAACTATTGTAAAAATCCTCTCCACTACTTACATTCAATTCAATCAAATAATTTTTTTGTATAGCGCTTTTCACAGATAACTCTATGGGAATTGGGGGGTGGGACTAAAATTAGCTGTAAATTACACAGGAACAGTATGGAACACATGGTTGGCTAAACGGCTCTAAGTTATCAAGGGTCTGACATATCAAATAAGCCTCAAACCATCACCCTGCTGCCAGATTCAGTAGATGAATAACTTGAAGGGTTACGTCTCCTGACTTATTTTTCCATAGAGTCTAATAGGACAATTTGTCAGGAGAAACAACCCTTAAAGTGATACATCCATATCTACTGCATATCTGGCAGCAGAGTGCTGGTTTGAGGCTTGCTTGATACCTCAGACCCTTGATGACTTATAGCCATTTTACTAACCATGTATTCCATACTGTTCCAGCATAATTTACAGCTAAATCTAGTCCTACCCCTCAATTCCCATAGAGATCCATTCAAATGCAGAGACGTTATAGTATCGCTTGTGTTTGCCTGCAGTGGTTCCTCCTTCCTCCGCCAGCCTCCTCACTTCCTCCCACCCCCTCACAGGCTCTCAGAAACACAATCTGTAAACCTCCCGTCAGCTCTGCCAGTGTCTCAATCTGCACAATAAGGGGTCAGCACACACATGCTCTGTGACATGCTGTGATCTCACTGGGATTTGTTACACATACGGCAAGTTCTGAAATGACTGTGTTCCTTCCTGTATAGCACCAGGTCCCCGGAAAAGCTGAACGCTCGCGAATCACTCTACTGCAGCCTGACACCTTCTGCCTTGGCTCGCCCCGTCTTGCCTGGGCTGGCCACAGAGCTCGTCATCATCCGGGTATACTTCACCAGGCATCGGCCGGCATCCTGCTGTTTCTGCTTCACCCTGTGTCAGACCCTTCTCTGAGTGCTCAGGGCCACGCTAGAGGTCTCAGTGGGTGAGAGAAATCTTCTGGGACTATTTGCACAATCACTGTGAAACATTGGCGGCAGTGTTAAAAATTATTCACGGTTCACCACTTCATACCACAGGGAATTACTTTCTAACCAAGCAGAATGGGGTCTGTCCTAGCATTGTAATCAAGTGCCATGTCAAGAACCACTCTCAGATTGTATGCATTTGGAACAATATAGTCTTTCTGTTATAATTGCTGTAGTGTAGAAACGTTGTTAAATCATTATTGCCACCATTGCTTCTCCTCACGGTCTTGTCCTGTTTGAAGATTTCTCCGTACCTTCTCCTTGAGAAAAAAACCTCCTTTTTGACCTTCCATTTTGGCAGCACGCTGAGCACTGCGAGCTGAATTACATTGTTGCTGCGGGAGTCCTGTTGTGGTGTTGGTTGTGAAATGTGGTCCCGGCCTTCCGAGTTATTTAACTGAGATCGTGGGTTTCTTCCAATAATGGGAATTCAAATAATAAATCAATGCAGGAGACTGTGTGGCACAGTCAGTAGAGCTGCCAATTCAACCTGCCCCCTGGTCCGCGATCCCTGCCCCCCTCCCCCTGAGCTTAAACACTACTCTATTGTGCTATTGACCCTAAATTATTCAAATAAAAAAAACATTTAAGCACAAAAAAAAAGTTTTTAAGCACACAAATTTAATTCACAAGTTATTTAAAATACATAGTTAGTAGAACCATTGCATGCATGCGAATGTCAGTAGTGTAAATGGTTTGATGCATGCGAATGTCAGTAGTGTAAATGGTTTGATGCATGCGAATGTCAGTAGTGTAAATGGTTTGATGCATGCGAATGTCAGTAGTGTAAATGGTTTGATGCATGCGAATGTCAGTAGTGTAAATGGTTTGATGCATGCAAATGTCAGTCGTGTAAATGGTTTGATGCATGTGAATGTCAGTCGTGTAAATGGTTTGATGCATGCGAATGTCAGTAGTGTAAATGGTTTGCACAGAAAGTGAATTGAGATCAATTACAAAACTGTACCACTACTGACGGTGAGAAACACCGGCGATTGAACGTTAGAAATTGCATTGAGTTTCAGTCATTTAGCAGACACTTTGTATACAGCGCAGCATACATCCCTTTTACATTCAATCCATGTTATACAGAGCAGCGTACATTCCTTTTACATTCAATCCATGTTATACAGAGCAGCGTACATTCCTTTTACATTCAATCCATGTTATACAGAGCAGCGTACATTCCTTTTACATTCAATCCATGTTATACAGAGCAGCCTACATTCTTTTTACATTCAATCCATGTTATACAGAGCAGCATACATCCCTTTTACATTCAATCCATGTTATACAGAGCAGCATACATCCCTTTTACATTCAATCCATGTTATACAGAGCAGCATACATCCCTTTTACATTCAATCCATGTTATACAGAGCAGCGTACATTCTTTTTACATTCAATCCATGTTATACAGAGCAGCATACATCCCTTTTACATTCAATCCATGTTATACAGAGCAGCATACATCCCTTTTACATTCAATCCGTTATACAGAGCAGCGTACATTCCTTTTACATTCAATCCATGTTATACAGAGCAGCGTACATTCTTTTTACATTCAATCCATGTTATACAGAGCAGCATACATCCCTTTTACATTCAATCCATGTTATACAGAGCAGCATACATCCCTTTTACATTCAATCCATGTTATACAGAGCAGTGTACATTCCTTTTACATTCAATCCATTTATATAGCTGGATATTCCAGTGGAGCATTTCAGGTTAAGTACTTTTGCTCATGGGTACAGCTACAGTATAATGCCCTGCCTGGGAATCAAATGTATACAGTTGGAGTTGAAGTTTCCTACCCTGCCTTTCCAGACAATAGGTATTTTTTGTTCATTTTCTACCACAATTGTCGTCAGCATTTATACGTGTTGATATACTCAGGGGATCATTACACTGTGAAAAGTAAATCAATTACGGAAGCTATAGTTGATATATATATATATATATCATCTGGAGAAAAAAACCATTTGGCTCCGAATGCACATTTTTCTCTATCTCAACATGTCTATGCCGCAGTCAGAGGTAGGAGCCAGGTACTGATTTTAAAGGTGTTCACACTTATTTTTTTTCTTTACTCTGTGGTGTTCTTCTACCATAGAGTAAATACAATACATGTTTGGACCCTCTCTAGTTAAATTATAAGTAATTGTGACAGAAGATATAGGATCCTATAACACAAACTTTCAGTCAAAATGGCTAGCGATGAGGGCAGAAGTATTTGAACCTCAGAAGAGAGCAAGGCTCTGCTTGTGTTATGGACAGGTGAGAACATTTTGGCAGAAATAAAATGACTTCTCGTTAAACGATTAGTAATTGCATCAGAGGTTATAGGGTAGGAAATATGTGGGCAGTATTTCTGAAAAATGCAGAAGTAACCATCACTGCGATGCGTCTGAGATGGGTGCTTTCAGTCAAAATGGCTAACGATGAGAACAGTAGGATTTCAAACTCAGGAGAGAGAGCAAGGTTCTACTCGCATTATGAGCTAATTTTGGCAGAAATTAAATGAGCCTGGACTCGAACATTTCATCAGAGTTGGCTACGCTTCATATTCAGAGCTTGTGGAAGTAGGGCCAAACCAAAGCAAAATACTTTTGCAATAACTACTTGTCAAACCAGCCTGCTGTGTTGGAAATGGGGGAGACATAAACTATTGTATTTCACAGGTGCAATATCCCTGTCTGGTGAAACGCATCATAGTCTGAATAGCAGGTCTGATGTGATACACTGGGTGCGAACATTGTCTTCGTAGTGTTGTAGTCAATGAAGCATTAACCTTTTGGAATGCCAGTTCTGAAAAATAATGATGGTACTTATTTTTTTCTTCTTCTTTTTTTTCGATTCAGCAGTTGATCAGATGTTCTGATAGTCTAGTTAACTTCTCTTCTTTATGTTTTCAGAAGATAATGTTTTCATGCATCTAGACTACAATTGTTTATCTGCCTTAATTTCCACACCTGTGCAATGTATTGTTGATTTAAACTGAACCCATCACTGAGGCTAACGTAAAAGGTGGGCGTACCTCACGTTCTTCCAGTTTCTTTAATGAACAGTCGTGAATTCTCAGACAGCTGCTCTATTGCCATAATAATTATAAATTATGAGTAGAAAGTTTCTAAATTGTATCCCATGGTAAGAACAGAATGGATATGCCAGTGCATCCTTACCCACCGAAAGGGTTAACGAGGTGCTAATGTGATATCCGTCGGTGATGTGCTGCACCCAGTCACATTGTTCACCTCTTAACCCACACATGTGCTGGATACAGTGTCTCTCCCCAACAGCGACGTGCACTCCCATACTACCATGCTATATTAAACAGAACCGTGACTGTGACCTCCATTATTCTATTCCGGCCATTCAGTGCCATGCTGACATATGCAAATGGCTGACTCTACAGGAACTGACCCTGCTGTGGTGACATCTAGGGATCTGTGCGGTTGTCTGAGGTGCAGAAATGCATGGGAAATACAGGTGTGATTATTGACCTTGCACGCGGGACGTGACGCGTGGGGCGATGAGTTGCTGCCCTGCCCGTTGACACATCACGTTAACAGCAGCACAGGTGTGCTATTGTCAGCTGGTGCGCCAGGTGTTTGAAGACAGTTGTGAAATCCTTTCCCGCCCCGACAAGAATCACAGGCCTGGTATATCATACTCACGACTGGAGGTTTGTGAACATATGAAAATCCCCCAGTCACATCCACATTTCTGCAGGGGCAAATGGTTCTATCATATGTGACGCAATACAAAGAGATACATGCCACAAAACAAAAAGATGATCATTTGTTTGAATAATAAATTGACGTCAATAAAAAGAGAAAAACACAAAAAAAACGATGGCTGTTTTTCTTACGAGCTCATTGTGGGTATGCACAGCTGTCGAGTCACGTTCATTTGCCGTGTAATTATGTTTAATTAGTGCCTTTCAATGTGTATATATTTCACTACTGACTAGGCACAGTTTGCTGAGCCTCTGAGGTTTTCACACTGCAGCAGCACACCCAAAATCCAACTCTGTTCCAGGTCTTATCGTATCTTTTTATTATTTTTGGAAGACACCCAGAACAGAAGCAACATTAATTGACACACACCACTCCATATGATAAAGCACCTCATTTATTTTGTATTCTGTTCATTTAAAAAGGGATGCTAATTAATTTCCAAACCCCTGCTTTAGGTCTCTCTTAACTTTTATGAAATCTCAGCAAATCACCTTAATCACAATTTTGTTCTTAATATGACAACCATTGCTGAAGCATTCTTTCATTTCAAACGGAAGGGGAAAGTTGACAGAATACAACTGACAATGATTCATAGATACATTTTATTAATAAATTTAATCGTCAAACTTTCCTAGAGTGAGAAATTCTAGGTGAGAGCCATTTTCTCATAAAATCAGGCATACAGAACATAACCCAACTGAACCGTGTGGTGTCAATGTACTTCGACTCCATGTGACGTCTTATTGACTACAATATGGGAGGCATACGATTGGGTAAACCCACACCTTGTGACATATAAAGAAAATTGGTTTGTGTCCCTGTGGGTATACGCATACCTGCAGTACACCAACAATAAATAACAGGACATTCGGGAACTCGCCTACGACTGAACGGTTGTGTAAAGACTTTCAATTTTTTTTTTTTTCTTGTATTAAAATGTCAGCTATATTGGAGAACTTGATAAAGCCATTGTTTTAAAAAAGGCTTCACCTATAAAAAAGGATCAGTCATTGTTTAAATACCTACCTGTTTATTTATACATTTAAATGTCATGCATATTGGATGGTTTAAAATAATCTAGCTATTAAAAAAACAGTCGCTTGTCTGTTTTTTTAACAGCATACTGTGGGTCCCTTACCGATATCTAAAATAAAGACCGATGCACGGCAATGACTATTTTCATATCGAACCGTGCTCATGGGTAAATTGAAGTCTTTTCGCATTCTGAACTGTCTCCCACAGTAGCTGACAGGTGTGTAGGAGGCACCTTACAATCACTCCATTAAATATATAATGTTTCACCTTAGAAAAACAGATCAACTGGAAGCCAGATTGTGAGACAGACTGTTGAGCTGACCACAACTGTCATCCCACTGCAGGGCCTAGACTGACTATTGGCTGGGCTCTTTGCGGGTTTTAAAGAACGGTCTATTAACCACAAGTGGCGGCGTAGGCTGAGGTAACTTGAGAAGTGGTACCTGGGTAGTTATTAGAAACGTGAAACGGCTTAGTTGTGTCACAGGCTCTTTTCTCTGGTTGGACTCTTGAGAATATCCTGAAATACGGGATTTTTTTTTTTCAGATGGGGGTTGTCGCTCTTGCATTGCCAAATTGTTCAAAATGAATAAATAAATAAAAATATAAATAACGCATAATTAAAGCTAAATAAATAGATAAAAAATAAATACATTTAAAAATTTTGTCAAACCTGTCTCATCTACCTCGATGGATTTTATTTGGCAGTCTTATTTTTGTATTTTGTCATGATTTATTTTGATAAAAGTCAGACGGGCCCTTGGGAAATTAGAAATTTATTTTCAGATACAAGTCAAATTTTAACTGACATTACCGAAGAAGAAAAGG
The DNA here is from genome assembly GCA_022702515.1 of Ilyophis sp. 1 JC-2022. Classification (NCBI taxonomy): domain Eukaryota; kingdom Metazoa; phylum Chordata; class Actinopteri; order Anguilliformes; family Synaphobranchidae; genus Ilyophis; species Ilyophis sp. 1 JC-2022. The sequence continues at coordinate 9,884,373 of CM040400.1, read as the reverse complement.
CAATCTCCCTGTCTTTCTCTGGTAATCTGACATGTACATGTTTTTTCATAATTACATGGAGTAATTAAAAATAATAATATAATTTTATAATAATACAAAAAGATGGCATTTCTAATTATGATTTGGATTTTAGGAACGCAACCATGATGCAGTTCTAAGTTGCATCGTGGCTGGGTGGTTCTTATCCTCTCACATGTACATATGTGGGGACATTGTGGTAATGCCAGCAGAGATGTGAAAGGAGCAGAACTAGACAGGATAGCTCTTTCTTCTTCTCCCAGAAGTCTGGGAGCCCTTGTGAGCCCCGGGCAGAAGCCTCCCCTGCAAACACTGACTGGCCAGGTGGATTCGTTTTAGACACACTGGGATAGACTAACGTGGGAATGCTGCATGTTTGACGTTCCTAAAACCTCATTTGACCTGCTCGCTATTTTTTCCGTTTTTTTTTTTCTTTAACCCAGAAGGAAGGATACAATGGTTATGTGGCAAGTTTATAATTTGTCTGGGTACACATTCTTATTCGATCATCACCTGGTTTGGTGACCACACCTAGTACCATGCCGTATCTGTATTGAGTGCAGTATTACCTAAACCAAAGCAATATGATACTGAAACATTGGACTAAAAAGCAAATGGAAGCAGATTCAGAATGGATAGCATTAAAAAAATCAACACACTCGCATTTCTATGCCTTCGGTCCTTCATGAGAATATACATGAGAGTCACATGATTCATATACATTATTTAAGCATAGAATCTTCAGTCACTGATATATTAGGCCTATATCAGGTATGTCAGCTTTGATCTTATATGTCCAGAGTTTTATCTATGTTTAGAGTTCAAGGCACATAACACATATGCATAACTATCAGTCTTATCAGTTTGCAGATACATATCGCTGTAGAAGCAGGAAATATACCTGGCTAGAAATGTAAGCTCTTTCACCATGAATATTTGACACACATTTGAGATGCCTTGGTACAGCCCTGTTATATAATGTAGAATGTTTGCAGAGTGAACGCGGAATGCCAATACTTTTGAACACGTCTGTCTGGTTTAAGACTTTTCCCCTTTCAAGGTCTCATTCAAAATAAATAGACATTTAAATTTAAATGCAAAGAGAAATGCAATTTCTACAGATGAAGACATGTACAAATATGTAGACTGACAATCTAGAAATGGGTGATTATAGTCCCAATTATCAAGTTTGCAACCTGTTTTGCCTGGAATCTAAGATAGGTAACTGACTAGAAGTAATCTTCTGCTCATACACCCGTGGTTGCTTATAAAACCCCTGGTTAGCGAATACACTGCTGGAATAGACATGATTAATTCCTGATTTTTAAGGCTCAGTCCACACCAAATATTACCTGATTTGTATTATATGTGATCAAGTGTAAAGATCTTCCATCTCCCGGTCAAAGATTTTTCATTCATGTGGTGTTCATTTCTCAATCTGACATTGTTGCACATTACACATCAATCTCCTGATGAAATATGACCTTTAAAATATGCCTGTCCATTTTTCAGTCAATGCAAAGCAACCTGAGCCGGTCCCTGAGTCAGATTTGACTTGATTGATCGCTTCGCTCAAATGCGAAAGAAAAGCCAGAGTAAATGGAATGTATTTTTAAAAAGTTTTGTAAGCTGTCTCTGTGAACTTGAAAAGCAGTTTGTTTATCGTGGATTACTTTAGAATCCTTATCTTGGATTACTTTTTAAAGGGGGGAAAAACGTAATCCGTGCAATCTAACCGCGCACCGTTCACTGTTAGTAAGTACATTATTTTACCTCAAATTGAACAGTGGCGTGTGTGATTTATGCAACACACTCGCGCAGAATCACTGATCGTGCAGGTCTCTCTGCGGGACAATTATAGACCAACAGCTGCTCAGACTCCAGCCAAGAACGAATGCCTGACGAGCCCAGTTCCTGGAAACTGCGAATGTTCATTATCTAAAGTTTGACAACAATATACCCACTTGCCAGAAACGGAAACTGAAAGTTTGAGATGCTGGAACACACACAAATAACACTTAAATACATTAAGAATAAATAAATACATTAGCTGTGAGATGGTATTTCTGAATGCTCACGCATTGTACACGCTGGTTTATATACGTTCTGTTGTCACCTGTTTGATGTGGTCATTGCCTTTGAAAAAAAATATATAAACGCACTCGAGCGACATTCAACACTAATTAATATTTCCAGGAAGAGTCTGTTTTGATCCATGTTGTAATGTCTGTTGCTTTAGTCCTAAAACACTGTACATTCTTCAAAAATTCAATTATGAATCGACTATGTTCAATGACAACATTCAAACTCTTACTAATATAATACTGTCATTGTGAAACACGACTTGGCATGCCTAACGAAGGTCTATGTGGACTTATTAAATGTCTTTTTGCAAGTATATCACAGTGTGCAGGAGTTATTTTCATGTATGTCTGTATAATGAAAATTGATTCCTAACATCAACATGCAATCAGCTATGCCACCTGCAGCTGGTGAAAAAAACCAAACACACATCAAAGTATCACTGGCCACTACCTATAAAGCAGAAGCACCTCTTGCTTCACCCCCATTTATATGATGCTACCACACATCTAAATGGGGGTGAAGCAAGAGGTGTATATTAGATGAGGTGAGTGTATAATGTAGCCTAACTAGCTATCATGCTATTTACGCTATGATTAGTAAGTTAGTTAATTTAAATAGCCAGCCAGCTAACTACCTAACTAGTTGGCTAATGCCAAATATGTAAGGCATTCATTCAAGTTAACTAATGGTGTAGGCTACGTTACATACAGGAAGTGTTTAAATGGTCAGAAACGGGTGACCAGGCATTCTCAGTTTTATTTAAGTGAATAGTCAGCCCAGGAATACACATACTGCATATACAGGGATACCCAATATCCACACTTTTCAGTTTCTCAACAAATAATCAGTCATCCATTGCAGTAATTAGCATTAGCGACTTTAGCTAGTTTAGCGCCAGGGGCTGGGTGTGAGTTAGCACTTGGCTGTATCAAAACAACAGAGCCAGAGACACAGGTCAATCAATTTTAACTGAAACTTATTTTAACCCAACTGAGTATAAACCAATACCTGCATACAATATGCACAGCTGTAGAAATAACACCTCCAAAAGGATATATTAATTTATTAATCATTAAACATATACATAATATATTCACAGACATTTAAACAATGGGGCAAACCTTTGGGTACATTTTTTTAAAAATACAATTAAATACATTGTGGATAGGTCTGTTTCTGAGCTTTTTAAAAATAAATATAATATTTAAGTTTTTTGTGTACATTTTAAATTTGCCCAGAAAGTTATTGTGCGATGAAAGATATGTTTCTGACAAGTGGTGTGCTTTATAATGGTTGGTATAGAAAAATCCTGTGAGTTGTGTTTGGTCTAAAATAAATTGTAAAAATGGCTACAATTGCTACACGATTCACCCAATATGGATGTACAAACCCTCAAATTATGCACATTAACCTCATAGTCACTGTTCTGTTTCAGATCCAATGTGCTGGAGTAAAGGGCCAAAACAACGACAAAAAATGTGTCACTGTCCAAACACTTTTGGAGTGCACTGTATGTAAAGTATTCAACATTACATTACATTACATTAATTTAGCAGACGCTTTTATCCAAAGCGACGTACAGTAAATGCATACAGAAGGTCATCAAAGTAACTACAGAAAGCTTATGTGTGTTATTAAAATAATGTGCATGTATGATGTGCTATGACATTTAGTGACTTGTTTCTTTTGTTTCTCAAAGGCTGAATTCACACATTTGAGTGTAATCACACACAAGATCAGGTCGTTTTCTACCAGTCACTTTCTTTTCTTTTGTTTTTAATGATTCCTGACAGAATTTCCATTTTGACACGTGGAGTTCAGTTTCCTTTATGCAGAGGTTTCCAGGGTTTTTTCTTTCTCTCTCTCTTGCTTCCATCATATTTTCTGAGCCCAGTTCATATTTGTCAGGAGGAGTCAAAGCATCGATTTACTTTCTTTGCATTATATTCTTAGCTCTGAAAATTGACACACGAATGGCCTCCATTTAGTTTATAGCTATTTTCTCAGGTTTGCAAGCATGACACTGATATTCATTAAACAACAGTGCTTTGATTATTAATACAAGGTGTCTGTTTAAATTTTGTGGTGAAATTGTTCAGCATGTGATTTGGTATTCATTTAATTGCAGCAGGTATACCACTGTATAGTACCACTGTAAGTCCAGAAAAAGTAATTAAAACAATATAACCTTCCATAGTTTTATGAGGTGAACTGATTTACTTTCCTGTTTCCAAAGCCCAGGAATAAATATAACCTCTGTAGGGTATGCCCAAACATTTAAATTCGTGTTTAAGCCTAATGTGTGTTACCTACAAGGTGTGCTACTGTTACTCCAACCTGAAAAATGGCTGGTTCTGTTGGGGTTCTCTGTGCCAGAGACACAGAGGAAATATTGGAGGTCCAGTTGCGACAGATACGGACTCTTTAAGTGTTCAATGAACACCACTGAAACGGACAATAATCCGTAGTGGAGAGGGAGAATAATGAGAACACTAAATAACCTCACGAAAAAGGCGAGGAACTCGATATGCGAGCAAAACTGAAATAAGCAGACACACTTATCTAACTCCGTTTGTGGAGCGAACTAACAAAGACAAATAAAACTATTAAGATCCCTTTCACTGGGACCAAAGCAGTTAGAGCGCTCATAAAAGAACAAAGGAAAAAAGCGGACACGCTTATCTAACCACGTTTGTGGAGCGAACGAACAAAGAAAATAAAACTATTAATATCCCTTTAACTGGGATCAGAGCAGTTAGAGCGCTCGCAGATAAGAGTAGTAAAACAAAGGAAATAAGCGGATACGCTTATCTAACCACGTTTGTGGAGCGAACGAACAAAGAAAATAAAACTATTAAGATCCCTTTCACTGGGACCAAAGCAGTTAAAGCGCTCGCAGATAAGAGTAGTAAAACAAAGGAAATAAGCAGACACGCTTATCTTACTCCCGTTTGTGGAGCGAAACGAAAGGAAAGAAATAATCGGGTGAAATAAGCTCGTAGACTAGAGCGTAGACAGTAAAGGGAGAAATCACCTGTCACTCTCAATAAGAGAGGACAATAAAGGAGGTGAACGAAACAGAAGATAAATAATAGCGACCCAGGTAATTGGTCAAAAAAACTAGGATTGAGTGGTAGACAGAAAAACAAAATAAAGAAAACCTCTCACTCTCAATATGAGAGAGAGCACTACTAGAGAGGAAAATGGAAAGCGGTAGAAAGAAAACTGTCTCAGAGAGGACAGATAGGAAAACTAGATTAAGGAACCGCAAGTGCAAAAGAGAAAACAGAGCAAAAATCATATTAAGAAACTCTAAGCACCGAAAGACAAGTCCCGCGTTACTCCAACGAAAAGACGATGGAGCAAAGAGGTCACCTTACACCTATACCGACACCGGCTTTGTGTCAAAATGCAAGACAACATGGAAGCGCCGAGACCGGAAGATGCAGGGCTTAAATAGCCAGCGGAACCGCAGAACAGGTGTAGGCTATGAGTGCAAGGTGGCAGAAAAAACTCGGCGAGGAAGTGGAACCGAAACAGAGAGATGACCTCTGCCGAGAGGAAGCGACAACCTGTGAAACCGTGACAGGTTCCTAACAATATTTTCTGCAAATTTATATAAATTAGGCAAGAAAAATTGTTAATTAGTCAACCCTATATTGACACATACACACACACACACACACACACACACACACACACACACACACACATGCACTCACACACACACACACACACACACACACAAGCCTATCTTAAACTCAACAGTAGTAATTACAAAATAATTTTTTTGACATGACTTTTTTTTAATTCATAGATTAACAAAATACCATAAAATATGGCAGCTTTTAAAATAACACAGTATCAGCACAATGCTTAATATAAAGTAATACTCACTTCATCATGGAAATCCACTTTATTTGATCATGTTAAGCTTTGTGATTCACCCTCCTTCACATAATCACTGTGTTTTTGTAACTGACTATTGTACAGAAATAAAACATAAGTATACTGGCACAGGACTGCACCGAGGCCTCAGTGTCGCCTTGTCATGACACCTGACAGTCTGCCATAAAATCCTAACCATGCCAGTGCCGAGCGTGGCCAGAAGTGTGAAAATAAATATCTGCTATTTTTCCTAGAGGAAGTCTTTCCGACGTCAGCTGTGTCAATCTTTCAGTGTTTGTCACTAACTTTAGGCATTCAAAGTCATTTTTTGAGCATGCAATATAGCTCATTACTTGCAGAGTTTATTTCATGCAGTCTTCTTCATTCACATCCTTGACAAAGATTAATAATCGCACACATGCAGACACACACACATGCACACACACACACACACACACGTGCGCACACAAAGGAAAACAGCAATCCTACAAAAGTCAAACAGGAAAAGCATTTTATATTTACTTGGTTTGGCGTCATTTGACGTTCTTGAGTTTCCTTTGTACTTACCAAACAAAAACGCCATGCCATCACAACATAAAATGTCACTACCCTCATCATTTAATCCTTCTTGAGTGCTTGAAACATTAGGAACATATTTTTTTTGATAGGCATTTTATCTATCAATCCTTGTGGCCTTCTCATTGGCTACACGCATCCTCCATAAATCAAACACTTTAATATGCAAACAATATTTTGCAGTGGAAAACAACGGCTTAAAACATAAAACACCCATTAATTCAGACCCAGATGTTCTTGTAAAAGAGATTTATTTTCAAACACACTTGTCCCTGGGGGGAGTGTCAGTGAACAACCTTACTTGTGGTTCTTTATAGAGCGTATTAAACAATAGAGCTTTGATATGATAAATCTATCGGAGTACGGAGAAAAGAAACAAACTTCAAAATTAATTTTGTGTATACTCAACCTTTTCGCTTCAAAAATAGGTTAAAAAAAAAAAGAAGAGATGAATCACACTTCTAACAGGTTGCGGGATAACGCTGAATTCACTATAGAAGGGAAGATAATGTAAAATCCACTTTTCTCTGGTACTCTGCTTAGTGGAACTTAAACATAATTGCACTACATTCTTACACATAGTCACATGATTAAATGTTTTCATGTTTGAGTGATAAATTATTTGAAAATGATGAGAATTAAATAATAAATTTTTCACTTCCTTTCAGATTAGATTATATACTTAAAGGGAAATTAGAAACAAAAACAGTTACTGCTTGTATGTGTGTGTGTGTGTGTGTGTGTGTGTGTGTGCCCGTTTGTGTATGTGTGTGTACATATGTGTGTGCATATGAATTTCTGCACATTTGAGATCAATCACACCACGCTTTGTGTTTTGTTGGTCCTGAATTTCACATAATGATGCCCGTTGTCATGATGGCCTTGTAACTTCCTCGGTTAAGATAAATAGCACGTGTGCTGCTAGACAGCTCCTCACACAGTCAACAAATGGCTGCATCGAAATGGCTTTCACAATCAGCACATGTATCTTCTTTTTTTTATATACCCACCAGAGAAATGACAAATAGTCTCAGAGGACTTCATACTTTAGCTGGGAAGTGAACAAGGCCGCTGCAGAGATGAGCCCTGCACTGAAGGATGTATCGCACTGTTATTTACTGACACTCCAAGCTAGACTTGTTTTGTGTCCTAAAGGAGGCTTACAGGCCTCATGTTATGTACTTTGACAGCGTGGTAGCATTACTTTTTCAGATTTTTGAAAGTATATTTAATTTATATATATATATTTTTTGCTTAAATTCACAAGAAACTGTCTGTGGACCCTGAGATTGGGTTTCCAAACCCCTTTGGAGGAGAATGTTGTCTTTATACTGAAGCAATTAGCCTAGTATAACCCTCTCATTGTTATTGAGTGACAGCGTAATAGTTTCATTTGTCTTCACCAGACTAATTGAGTTTTATTTATTTATTTATTTATTTATTTATTTATTTTTCGGTCAGTTTAGCTTATATTCAGTTAGAGTCATTGTTATATACACTTTGACTAGGGATGCCCAAATATATATATACGTACATCTGTATATCATAAATATATACCCAATTATACATTTTACATTTTTTAGCAAATATCCTGCTGGAGGGCACACACAGAGCCCAAGCACACCCTCTCCCCAGTTTACAATCTACAGCGTTTTCACATCTACAACTCACCATACGGTGATGGAAATCTAACATCTTTTCACAGCTGACAACAAAAGCTTCTCATAACAGTTGACATTACCTCCTGTTATCATCAAAACCAAATAAATGTGAACAAATACGCTTCAGTTGCTAGGCAGGAGAACGCAACAGGGAGTCACAGCTGGTGGATTTTAGGAGTCGTGCTCGGCGTGAAGGCAACGTTAGACTGGGACTCAGTGTCAGAATCCTTGTTTACGTTTCGGCTTTAACCGCACATGCCACGTCCTGCTGCCCGGCTGCGCGTGAATACGTCTCTGCACCGCTAAAAAGCAGAGATGTTTTCACGGTCATAACTTATGAGAATGAGACGTCGTCATCGACCATCGCTTATTGAAGCAAGTGGCTGGTTTCCTGCACATCCTACGTCGTTGATGAGGCATCTGGGTTTAAGGAAAAATCGTTACTGTGGTTGCCATTAGAGATGACTTCTAAACATTGGGCTTGGCCATTGGGCTTGGAGCCAAGCGACTTGTTAGCACCGGGCTGAGCGTGTGGCCTCTCCACCATGAACAAAAGCAGAAAAAAAGAGTAAAAAAAGGGATGGAAGACCAGAAACCGCTGACAAGAGAGGGCGGCGACATAATGGCATAAGGAGTGCTCTGTAAATTCCTCTTCCGTATTTTATTTAAAAGCTTCTATTGAGAAGATATTTCTTGGGCTGCACTGCTTGTCACTGCTTTGGTAAGCCCTGATTAATTGCAATGGAGATGTGTCACAGGAAGCTCTGCAAGCAACTCGTGGACTTAACCCTCATATTATGACCCTCATATTATGTAGACATTGTATGACACATTTTATGTTTGAGGTCAAATTGACTCCAAAAGTTTAAACTGACACAAAAATATTGTAATATATACAAATTTACACTTTCTGTATCAACTTTCCAGTGTCGCTCGATAAAACATCTCAATTTAGAGCCTGAGGTAAGTGAAAGTTTGTGAAGTTTAAAACCTGTAAGGAAAGTTCCACCAGAATCACCCACACAAAAAAAAAAAAAAAAAGGTTGGATACATTTTATACAGCTAGCCCACACATGACCCCACACAACACCTTTGTATACAATGCTTCTTGAATGTTTACTATTTAATCCCAACAAATTAGGAAAAGTCATACTGTGTCAAGATAAAAAAAAAAACAAGGTTAACTGGTTTTTAAGTGATGTCAAACTCTGAATCGGGTCAAGTTGACCCAGAACATACTATCGGGGTTGAGTGTACTTGGCATGGCCACTTAGAAAGCTGTGCATCGTTCCGGAACATTCTGTGAGAACCATTGGGCTGAAGACCTTAAAGATAGACATGCTACTCTTTCCAGCTGAGATATGGTTTTAATGCTTTACCGTAACATATTTGTTTCGCTTGCTAAAGTGAAATGTAGTATTGAAACTCACCCAGAGTTCAGCCACTCTGCAAAACCAGTGCACCCTTTCGATAAAAACTGGAAATGACATGCTCTTACCTGGCATATCACAGAACAGGTAACTAAATTCCATTATATCACTGAATGGTACGGCTACAATCATCCTGCAACTGCATATTCTGGGTCCTCATTTCCATATGTAGCGCAGTAATTGTATACTTGATTAATTTATGCCAAACTTGTTACTGGTTCTCGCGCTTCCTGTTTGCAGAGTCACAGAAAGTTTAATTTGTGAGAACGTATTTCATGCCTTTGGGCAGACAATGTCACAACATCCTTAGGTGACCTCTTTAAAAAAAGAACTGGCAAGCTTTTTCAATTTTCCCATTATTACGCTGCTCCAAAATGTAAAGGGAACAATTATTTCTTAAAAAATAATAAATAATAACTCACCATTTTCCTTTGAATCCTGTCATAGTCGTTGCTGAAATATGTACGTACGATTCTAGGTATTCAAAAGTCCATATGAGGACACAAAAAAACTCAGGGATACTGAAGTAAAAGGACAAGTACAAGTCACTTTTTTAATAAAAGGAGAGTGAGCGGTCCACTGTCCTTTTGTATTTCTCACTTTATTCAGACAGTGGGGAAGTGGAGAGGGTCGCAGATAGAGATGGGATCACAGCGCCGATCCCACGTTGGGGAGGCAACCCTGCGGCCACGTGGGGGGGGGGTTGTATATGGGTTGAGAGTCAGCTGCCCCGCGGACCGCGCCACACGGTCTCTCCATGAATCACTTTCAGGCAGATTCACCCGCTGTTCCTTTTTGATCTCTCACACTGGAGTTCTACTTTCTGTGCTCAAAGATACCATGAGGGATTTTGAGCAGAAATTAGATTCGGCTCAGTTATTAGAAAATGCATTGACAATTTAAGTTTTATCTAAAAAAAATAAAAAGCTTGGTTTCATATTACTGGGGATGACACCATCGGAATGTTTCCTGTTTAGATGGCAAATTGACTAACTAGCATGCTGACAGTAACATATCACCCGAACCAGCATAGAGTGTTAACAGAAGGGGTGTAATTGCATTTCCCCAGAGCTATAGAGATATTAGAACAAATAACTTATTTGTCATAAATTGTGCATCATCAAAAGAGATATCATTCTGGTGGCAGCAACAACAACTTTCTATCTAGCTGAATGTTCATATCTGCAGGGACCATTTCAGTTCAATTCAATTCAAGCTTTATTTGTCGTGTGCAAAGTTTAACAGTGCAAACAGTACAATGAAAATCTTATTTACGGGGTCTACAGATGATGTAAAACTTTACAGAATGTAAGCAATGGATACAATAAATACAATAAACAATCTAGACAAAATAAAAAATATTTAAATAAAATATAAAAAACTATTATAAAATGCAATAGTTATGCACATACCATGTGCAAATTGTGTTTGTGTGTAACACACAGTGACATTCTTTATGCCTGCCTATTTATTAATAATGACATGAACGTATGTAGACATGCACACATACATACAACTCACTCTCACACGCATGCACGCACACACACACACACACACACACACACACACACACACACACACACAAACACACACACAAACACACACACACACACACACACACACACACACACACACACACACATGCACACACACATTCTCCTAATAGTTGTGGGTCACACAGCAGCCAATTTATTTTTCCCTCCAAAAGTGAATTAGTCACTGGTAGAATAAATCTTCATCTTTGGTTCTCTCATTTTCAGGGCTATTTGTTATGAAACATTCAATGCCTTAAAATTAATGGATGGAGGCAGAGAGAACAAGACGAGATGGAATTCAATTAAAAAACGAACATTATTAACTGGTTAAAGAAACCATGAATATCAATTTGCCTGTGGAACATAATTGATTGATATTTTTGCTTATCTCGGTTTTTCCTTTTGTCTATTCATCCCTATTTGCCATGTTCTTTAACACAGATCCTATTACAAATCAGACTCACATAACTCTAGGCAATGATGCTCACGTCGAAAACGCGTTGATGTTAGCAGTGCTAAGCCAGTCCCGCTGAGGCTGGATGTTTCTATTAATTTCCGATGCACGCTTTACAGATGAAACTTGCATCCTGAGACAGGGAGAACGTTGTCTGCATGGCCTCTTCATATCCATTATGAATTCTTCAGCTCCCCTCTCCCCTACCCATAACCCCCACCATCCCCCTGAAAGAGATGCCTTTCCTTTTGGCTTATTCATCTTTAATAACCGCCTTTGACTGGCTGCCTAACCTGGGCATCAGTATTCAGGCTGAATGCCATGCCCGAAAGAAACGTGACGTAATAGGACGCGATGGAGCGTGACTAACGCAGAGCCACTGTATCGCACGTCGCTGACATTCCTGTCCAAAAGGACGCCCCGCCGGTAATCTCGCCGGGCGCTACCAGCTACGTTTGCCATTTCAGAGGGAATTATGGGGACGTGAGTGCAACAGATATCTGTTTCATGTTTCTTCCAGGCATCGAGGAGGAGAATGAGGAGGTGGAGGCAGTGGGGGTGGGATCTTACAGGACACCGCGCAGGATGAAAATAGACACTTTTGCCAGTGTCCTTAAATTACGTGCCATTGAGCCTTTCTTTGGTCCTTTTTAAGTCTTTTCCGACTTTTTCGTTTTCACCGAAGGGAATTCTGAGATGCTTCAAATTCTAAATTCATTCATGTAGTGCATTTCACGAACAATAGTCACAATACGCTTCACAGAAAAGCCTGGCCTAAACTCCCACAAGAACAAGCCATAAAGCCTGGCCTAACCTCCCACAAGAACAAGCCATAAAGCCTGGCCTAAACTCCCACAAGAACAAGCCATAAAGCCTGGCCTAAACTCCCACAAGAACAAGCCATAAAGCCTGGCCTAAACTCCCACAAGAACAAGCCATAAAGCCTGGCCTAAACTCCCACAAGAACAAGCCATAGGCAACAGCAGCAAGAAGAAGCTCCCTGGTGGTGTTAGGAAGAAACCTTCGGAGGAACCAGACATCGGGCTCTATCTTGACGATCTTGGCGCATCGTCTAAAGCGCAAGGCGCAAGTGCATTTAGGGCGTCCAAGTCCACTTTAACTAGTTAGACAGCGTGCTATTTGAGCGCTAAGTGAGGCACAAAGTGCTAATGGGCGGATCCTAGCCTCTTCATTAATTATACGAGTGTCTTGGGTGTACGATGCAATAAACCAATCAAAATGTCATATCTCATTCCCTATAAAAGCTTGCTTTTCCGTCTTGGTGGATTGCTTATATGATGGCAAAACAGACATGCTCATGCGTGGGTTTATTTACTTACAGGCCGTAGGCCTAGATGAATAGAGTTGTATTTTCATGACATCTAAAGTGCATTTTCAGAACTCAAATGTCAGTCTATTGCAGTGCGCGAGTTTTCCATTGAATGACCATTCACGCATTAGGTGTAAATGACAATTTGCGCATTAGTCTTGATATAGGTGTTATCAGCAAAGTTTTTAATGGTCCCATTGTCCCGTAACAGAAGATTGTGCCCCCTGAAGATTACAGGAATTATTGGCAAATATAGCTTGATCCAAGATAGTCTATACATGTAACCTTACACGTACCATCGCACATCTCCTGGATGTTCATGGAGTGGGCTAAAAGCAATTTAATGTGACATTCCCCTTCGCTGAGGGACAAGTATGTGGTCTTTGACCTATGGACCCTTTTATTATTATGCATTTTTTTATATAACATACACAATAATAATATTTAACATTGTAATCTTGATATTTTTAGTCAAGCTTGTGCGCGCCTCTGTGTGTAACATACAGGAGGGTGTACGCGTGTTGTGCACATGCCTATGTAGATGCACTTATATGCACCCATAAAATAACATGTAAACAACTGCGACATGACTTTCGACCAGATTTTTGGTGGTTTTAGCGCAAGCACTTTCTGCTGGCTCAAGATAGAAATACTCCAAAAATAATCCTGGCCAAACCTCATCTTAAGACCAACATCTTAAGATTCACCTGTGGAAATGAAGCTCGGCAGCGTGAACGCGGCTGCAATTGCAGACAGTAACATTTGAAATTAGGGTGGGAAATTCACCATGCTCAGCCCCAACTTGGGTGCCAAATTATTATTATTTAAATTTATGGAGTCATGGTATAAGAAAAGTGGCCAGTTCCGAAAATGGGGGCAGCGATGTCAGTGTGTGGAGTTGAAACAAAGAATGCATCTTTAGGTGTGCTGAACGCTACGGCATCAGATTGGTGACAAAGGCCAGGTCAGCCGCTGGTCACCACGCCTGCAGAAGGTCCATTAAAGCATTAATCCAGATAAACATGGGTCACATGTCAAGAGCCCTCAGTGATACTGGTCAGATCAGCTCCTGGACACTCGGACACCATTAGAGCCAGGGCGGGAAAAGGATCGGCTTCAGGATTTCATGCCAACTTCTGCTCTAAATTATTTTATGAATAATGTTGAAAGAACTTTCCTAAGTTGCTTTGGCTAAAAGTGTCTGCCAAATGGGCTAAATTGTAAATGAGCTAATTAGCTAATTGAGCCAGAGTAACTGATGGAAACAAAACCTTGAATACACACCGGGGGTTCCAGGAAAGGAACTGCCCATAACAGCCGACTGTACACACGTTGGACTGGCGCTGACTGACTTTGACAGAGACGATTGTTGCACCTGTGAAAACAGATATACCGGCGGAGATTGGCAGAATGTAAATTGATGGTACGTTCAGTGAGAAGTCAATCTGTTCCAGCACTGTTGGAAGAAAACTGCACTGCTGACGGAAAGAGAGGAACCATCTTGGCTCAGACAGTGCAAGCCGAGTTGACTGGGAACGTGGAGGTGTGACTGCATGTTGCATCGCGGATGGAGATCGCGGCGTTCATCCTCGACTGTCCGCGTAGACACAGTATTCCGGCCCTGCACATCTCACCTCGCTCATTGCAATGCAATGCCTTCACACCTCCGCTCGAAAACACACATAGACGAGTCACACTCATTTGTTTGAGTGTTTGATTCCTGAGAAAATATATAAACCCCACAAAGTAACAGGGTATAAAGATAAAAAGGACAAGAAATGTCTCCAGACCATGACTGATGGGTTTTTAAATTACTTAAAACAGTACAACACGGTAACATTCTTTGATCTGGTTTGGGTTCTTTTAACAGGTGGAAGGCACTTGAAAGAGTTAAAATGGAAATCTCCTTGCAGTTAGTTTAATTTTTGAAAAAAATATAACCTTCACGATCGTGTAAAATATTCATAACCTTAAAATGCATATTTTATGGTAGCCTTCATATGAAAAAAAAAAGCCATACATCCAGATGTGAACCGTGTCCTTTAATTTTAGTACTCTTTGGAGCCTTATCTAGGGTGGGAATGAAGGAGATAAGCACAAAGCCCTCGTGGGGATTAGGAATCACTTGGGGTGCATTGAAAATAGGAGCAGCTACTAGCTGCTACAGAAACATAATGCTGCCATGTTCACACACACACACACACACACACACACACACACACACACACACACACACACACACATTTCAGCTCGCTTCAACTACCGGATTATACTACCGCTCGACAGTTTTGCTGCACACTTGTATACACTTGTTTCTTTTATTATTCAATTTTTATTTCTTGATTTATGCATTTTTTTGTTTGTTTCTTTACTGCCGTATACTTTCTATCTATATGGCCAACTTAAAGGACAATTTTTAAATATTTTGTCTTTCCTCCTTGTTACCATTGCCATACAAATGCTACAGTAGGCCTATATTTTTTTCACATGAAGTGAAGTGTGACGGTAGAAGAGCCTTTTGTGAAAACTCATATTAAATACTGTAAATGTGAATCGCACTGTAGTCATGTTGGCAACTCTCAGCAAAACTTATTCTATCACAATCCAGCTCCCCGGTTGTCAAACGCAGTTTCTCGCCACAATCATCCGCAGAAGAAGAGTGCAGTCGTGAGAGTGCAGCCTGAGGCCCTGCAGGGATATCGGTTCATCTGGTTTTATATCGGTTCATCATCTTACTCAAGCTACAATCTCTGAGACAATGGTTGAGCCCTATCTACTGTGTCCTGTGTACTAGCATAATGTGTACTGTTTACTGCATAGTATGCAGTATGCAAAAAATATCCTCAGTACTATTGTTAGTGAAAACCCAAAAATAAGCATATAATCTGGGGGTTTATATCATCTGGTGGTTTTAAGTACACTACATTTAGAGAATATTTTGCCTACTTAAAAACTTTTTCATCCAGTGTGTACTCAACAAGCATACTCAATAGTATGGTAGGGCGTTGATTCGGACACAGCCAATGTCACTTTTATGCTATTATACTACATGGCTGCTATCTTATTTTGGTAACATCCTGTTCAGTTAATTAGATTATTCGCACTAAATTGAGAGGTCTCCCTTCATCTAATTAATTGCTTCTAATAATAGTCAGTTGCGCTGCTGCGCGTTCAACGAGACTTGGGCAGGCAACAAGTTAACCAAAAAACTTCTCGAAAAAAGCACTGCATGCTAAACAAATATGATAAAGGGAGAGATCTGAACTTCAGGATAAAAAGCCTGCAGTGTGTCAGATGTGTGAGTCAGTGATGGTGACTGATCCACAGAAGCTGTTTAACAGCTCAGAACCAAATTACTAAATGACACACACAAAAAAGGGAGAAATTAATTCTGCTTGTGTCACATTTGTTTTAAAGGTGGGATTAAATATCTCGCAGGGAGAATTGTTATTAAAATCTTTCTGAACGTCTGTTTTACCACAGATGCCAATTGAGGGACTCAAAAGGTTATTATTATTATTATTATTATTATTATTATTATTATTATTATTATTATTATTATTGTTGTTGTTGTTGTTACTATTGTTGTTATTATGTATTTAAAATATCCATCAATGAAGTAGATAGTTAATATTTGCTTTGAGCAGTTCAAATCCCAGAAGGGAGAATATATCTCTTAAATCTTACAGTAGTGTTAGTAGAAACCTGGGTATTTACAGCTATTCAAATATTTGCTGGGCTCATCTGGCAGATTTTTTCCCTTCCTCTCTGTCATTCTTTCCCTGTTTGGCTTGTTTTTGACATTTTCAGTTTGTTCGGAATTGGCTTCTTTAGACATTTAGCTTTATGTTACATCCAACCGCTAATGAAGTTGGGTGATTAATTGTTTTTAAGTGCATTACATTGGCTGAAGTAAACGGTGGTTATATGTGTGTGAGCATGTTTCCGTGCTCTCCCTCCCCTGGAAATGTACAGATCTTTTTTCCATGGGATTTTCTAACAGCAGGTAATTAGATCCATCTGAAGCTGGATTACCTGGTATTTACAGAGAGACAGAAAGAAATAGAAAGAACTAGCAGCTGAAGGTAGCCTGCAGGAATATAAATAATGTTGGTACATTAAGGAGATTTATGAACCCTTCTCTTTTTCCCTTTTCCGCCTGTTTTAGAGCGCTTTCATTTTGCACTGAAATACTGGCTGGTTTGAAATATGCTTGCATTCTGTATATCAAATTAAAGGCCTCAAAACGCCATTTGTGATGTATGTAAATACTACAGTAGAAATATGTTGCAGAAACGAAGAGCTGTCAACGGGAGCCCACCGATAACTCTGTGTTTAATAATAATGTTTTGCATATTCTCTGTGTTAGCTTTCACGTCCGTGGAATAACCTGAAAATTACAAAACGGGGTTCTGATGGATCCTGTCAACATTGAGATTATAAATGTGGTTGAAGTATTCACAAAAACAAATCAAAAAAACCTTGCTAATTGCACAGTGTGATTTTAATTTAGAGTGATTGTGTAATTACCTGCTTTGGTCATTTTTGATTTGTTGTAAAAATTTTGCAAACATCCTGTCATGGTTCGTGGGTTTTTATTTTTTTTCCCGTTTCGGTTCTCGTTCTTATTTCCCGATTGAGAATCTATCAGATTTTTTCCACGTTCCGTTCCGGGGCTTGCTTTCCCACATCATTGTTTTCAGCTGTGCTTCTACCTGCGGGGTATTTAAGTTCCTCACTTCCGCTTCCCCGGTGCTTCTTTGTGAATCGACATTGCATTGAGCCAGGTATAGCCAGGTACTAGCGAACTTGTGATATTAAACGCTGTTTATGTTCACGGGGGACTTGCTATTAGCTTTTATTTCAGGTATAGGTATTATTCCTCCTGTTAGCGTTCTGTGCTATTTATTTTATTCTTTGCTGTTTTCTCGGAGACAGTTTTTTTTGTTTGTTTCGTTTGTGTTACACTCTTCCGGCCGTCCGAACTTATGTGCCAAAGGTGGTTTTTTTTCTCCAGTTTTGGCTCCAGTATTTAGCTTGGGAGATTTAGTTTGTGTTTCACTCGTTATTCGAGTTCGCCCTATTTCAGTGGATTGATTTTCGTTTGGCTGTTTAGCCACAAAAAAATTATTTGCTGCAGAAATGGTTTGACTCACTTTTTTTAACGCAACAGTCATTGCTATTGTCCAAGTGAATGAACACATACAGTCGAAAAGTGGTGAGGCCAGTTTTTAGTCAGTATTGGAAGAATACGTTTGATGTACCGACAGGTACGGTCAGAAATTCCACCCACATGCCAAAGCTGCATTTCATACCAATCAGTTTTCAACCCAACCTGAGTAAATACAGCTTGGTCCTCTTGAGGGAATGCATACAGTATATGTCATTGATAGACATTATTCAATTAATTTAGTTTTTTGGGGGGGTGGGATTGGAGAGAGTAATTAAGCAAAAGTTCTGCCCAGGTAAATATATACATATTTTTCATGAATTTACAGAATTATAAAACTGAATTTAGCTGAGAACGGAAAGCTATTATCCTCATTTTCTTTTCAGTGTGTATACTAATTAATATAGAAAAAATGATTTAGAAAAAGAGGCATAAACATGTTTTTATCAGTATCCCTCTCATGCCGCAAATTAAAGTTCGTTTAGGGAAGATAATGAGTTCAAATATGTTAGTTATACATTTTTTCATCAAACGTATGCTGACTGAAAGTTTATGAGGTGAATAATGATATTTAGAATTGTTATGATTTGCTTAATAAGTTAAAAAACTAAAATTCTTTAAAACTTTATTTTTTTCTATTTTTTTTATTAAATGTCAGAAAAATGAAGGGCTTGATTCAGTCAAACACTCTTTGTCTAATCAAAACAAACAAACACCATCTCAATATAGCCTGCTTTTCTCATACAGTGTCAGAAGTGTGAAGTGTTAGCCTATCAAACAGTAGCAAAAACACCCATCCTTCATGCTTAAAATGACTTTGTGCTCAGTACAAAGATACAATTATCAACAGTGATTTAAAGACACAACATACAGTTCCCATTTGCAGCTCATTTATTGAATATCATTTTCACCTGCTAGCTAGATATACTTGGAAATGACAGACCTGTGAAACTACAAGTGAGATACTGGTTCATTTTAGAGATTCAGAGTCAGTTGTAGGATGCCAAAACAGTGTAATATTGCAATGTGCAATTTTTTTTGGATTACTTATTTATTTTTTTATAACACAGTAATTTATGAAAGCATAAGGCTGCCATGTTAGATTTTTTTTTATTAAAAAAAAGTTTTGCATGAATCAGAATTCCACGTAATCTATTATAAAGACAAAGAAAACAATGTACTAATCAATAATATATGAGCGTAGGGGGCACAGTTTAACTGACTTGAGGTTGGTGACATTCATTTTTAGGGCAGCAAAACTTGCTGCCAACGGAAAATAATAAAATAAAAAACAATAACAATAATAATCGAACATGGCAGCATTATGCTTCTGTAGCTGCCCCTATTTTCAATGTTAAAAAACCAACAACAAACAAATAAAAAAAAACACGTTACATAGATTACATACAGTCATTGCTGCTCGAATTCGACTTCAGCACAATAACCCCACCTGAGTCATTGTCTGTCATTTAGCACAATTAACACAAGCGATAGATCAGCCTCACCACCCTTGCCTTTACTTTATTATTTTATATTGGGTTGAAAACCATAAATCAGAAAGATTCCTATTTTACCGTGGGGTGAGTTTTCTGTTCATTACCAGATTCCATTATTAAGCTACAAGGCAGTCTGTAAGTATTTGGACGGTGACATGATTTTAGTTTTTTTAGCTCTGTACTCCAGTATATTTGAAATTAAACAATGAATATGAGGTTAAAGTGCAGACTGCCAGCTTTAATTTTAGGGTATTATCCTTTTTATCCATAGTATACTGTCCAAATACGGACTGCACTGTAGATCTATTACTCTGTGTTTTTGTGTCCATTTGAAGGCGTGGCAGGTTTGAAAGCCACTGTGCCGTAATTCCAATTTCCTGTTTCAACACCCATTCTGTGATTTTCAATCGTCAACATCCAGTTATCAGGCACAGACACCCCTCAGTGAGACTTTTTAATTTCATAATTTTTTTTTTTTTACTTGCGATGCATCAGTTCACAGAGACATAGCACATTATATCTCTCATTTTATTTATCACTTTTTTCAGAACAACTGCCTGATGATGACTTCCCCGACTCATTAGATCAGGCTACGCTGTCTGTGTCACAGGTTTAGCAGATGTCAGTAAGTATATGGATCACCATGGTAACTACAGCCCTATGCAGGACACTGAAGGAGCTGTGGGTTTGAATCTGAGACCATATGTGACACAGGCTTTTCATAAAAAAACAGCAGCTATTTTGCAACTGACCATAAATAATTTTGCCATTTAGAAAAGTGCCTGCAGTGTACCTGCAGACTTGACAATCTGCTTTGAAATGGCTTTGTATTTGGGCAGTTCTATGGCAACAAAATAATCATAAGACTCAGGTTTAAAGCTGTCAACCATATGCAAAACAAAACAACAACAAAAAAAATAACTGAAGGAAAGTCTCAAAAAAACAAACAACTCTGTTACTACTTTTTCCAGAAAAAAAGGGGGTTCTCTCCTTCATGTGAAAAATATTACACCTCCTTCATGTGAAAGAGATTACACCTCTTTCATGTGAAAAAGATTACACCTCCTTCATGTGAAAGAGATTACACCTCCTTCATTTGAAAGAGATTACACCTCCTTCATGTGAAAGAGATTACACCTCCTTCATGTGAAAAAGATTACACCTCCTTCATGTGAAAGAGATTACACCTCCTTCATGTGAAAAAGATTACACCTCCTTCATGTGAAAGAGATTACACCTCCTTCATGTGAAAAAGATTACACCTCCTTCATGTGAAAGAGATTACACCTCCTTCATGTGAAAGAGATTACACCTTCTTCATGTTTAAATCCTTCACATTCTCTTGCATGGGGTGCCCGATCCATCTGGTCTCTCCAAATCATCCGGAAACATCTGCCTGACTGACCTCTGACCTTCCCACCGACTCCTCCGCTCAGCTCATTCTCCTGAGTTTTTACTTTACTGAGCACAGCTCCTGTCAGTGTCTCAGCTCTGCTTCTGTCACGCTGCGTCCCTAAACGGCACTCCTCCTGTGTGGTCTCATATGTCCCCGCAACCCCCGCCCGGACCATTACTCCCTCTAGCTAGAGCCTGTCTTGCTCTTTTCTCATCTAGGCTCTTAGTGTTCGGGGCGAGCCGCCTAACACCACCAGGGAAGAGGGCTATGGCCTATCTCTGGAGAGAGAAACTGCTCTCTTGCCTGGATTTCCCAGACCTGGATTTCAATATATTATGGTAGTGGTTCCCACAACCTCTTCTCGGGTACCCCTCAACTGGGTCCAGGTATTTGTGTTCCAACTCAAGCTAACCTGATACATCTAACCAAGGGCGTGATTAGTCCTACTCTAAGGACAGGTGTGCTTGAGATAGAACACATACAATACCTGGATCCAGCTGAGGGGGTACCCCGAGGAGTCGTTTGGGAACCATGGTGATATGGTAATATGGAATATAGAACCAAGGTTGACCATCTAGCGCTGTACCACTAAACGGGGATATTTTGAAAATGTAAGAGTGTATTCTTGGAGTATTAGGTAATAGTAAAATACCTGTAGTACATTGCGCTATACTTCAACTAAAACTATTCAAGTTATAGTCTTTCACGTGGCATAAAAGCATTTCCACAAACAATAAGAAATTACAAAAACAGTGATCATACTACATAAATAAATAAATAAATAAATGTACCACTGCTTTTATGAATAAAAGTAAAAATAAAAATTAAATAGCACCATTTAATAGTTAAATAGCACCATTGTTGAAGCCATGTGAAAGAACCCCTATTGATCACTAAAAATAATGTGCTTAGAGAGACATACAGATGCAAAAATAACACTGTTTAGCTGCAGAGATGTCGCGGAGACTATTGTGTGATTTATTGTGACCATTAAAGTGAAGGACGAACAAATAGAAGTTATTAGTCCTCTACTCTAAGAACAAAAACGGCCCCTGGAGATAAATGATAGTGAGTCAGTGGCTGTAAGGGTATGAATCGAAATTAGTAGAGCTGGACACTTTCAATGTACATTGAACTTAATACTTCATACATTATCATAAATCATGCATATACTGGAGACAAATTTGCTAACTTTAATAAACAAAAATCTGATGACGACATTGTTAGATGATTAAAAAAAAACAGTATACGCTGAAATCCTTTTTTTAGTGTGGCTTCTATTTATTAAAGCAAAATTGGCTCATTTAAGCAGTGAAAAGCTCTTACAGTCAGCTGCTGAAACAGTGGGAGCTGTCATACACAAAACCAGAGTGACCTTGTTTTTGTTCGGATGGTTCATGTGCAGTTGTGTTCATGGTCCTCATCATTTTAATTTTCATTTAAAGTGCGTTCAGTATGTAGGGGTGTTTCTGCACAGTAGCCTGGAGCTGTCAAGCGTGACTAATCTTAAAAAAAACAACTGTGTCATTTCCATCTGTTTAGGTTCAGCTTAAAATTACCAAAATGAGTCATAAAAATAAAACGTATATAAAGATAGATGGATACTAGTATGGCAAGATTTGGAGATAGAATTTAATCAATAAAGCCTTAATATTTAGAAAGAAATCAGGCTCTGATAATGCTGGAATACACACTAGTCACTGGCTGAGTGTGGAACACACAGTAAACAGTTATGACCTATAATAACATTATGAGTACGTGGGTAGAGCTTGAATGTCCTTGGTACACCTCTGTATGCAGGAAATACATTCGATGCATTTCCCCTTGTTGCACTATGAATAGTGAGAAGTTATGCATCTTTATCTACCTTTTCACGAGTGGTCAAATCGGTGCGTCTACACCCACAGTATGTTTATTTTCATTTGAATGAACAACAGAATAGGTATGCGTTCACAATCAAATCACTTGTTATTCATATGTATGCTGACAAATGTAGTGACATGCAAGAAGATTTGCATTCAAGAACACGCTTTCGCAGGCAGTCAATAACTAGCTTTTAACAAAATTGGCCGTTTTAGTCCATTAGGTAGATAATCTTGATAATGGGTACAAATCGATCACAGGGAGTGCTGAGCACCTGTAGGGCCATTGTTTTCTCTAGTTGTAATGTATACATACAACAGCACATCCTGCATGGAGCAATCCATCATACAAGCATGTAACCAATGATAACTTTCTGTCAGCAATCGAAGAGGGAATACTTATCAAAGCGGCTTCAAAGCTATCTCGCCGGGTGTCCATTTTTATTAAGCAGCACATGACGGCCATCATTGTGGAAATGAGAATGCAAAGCACGGAGCGCTACCTGACCAAAGCGGTGTTCCGACTGGCCCCAGGGCCCTTTGCTAAAAGCACCCAAGTGTATGCTTCAGACTTTTGATCAAAAGCCTTTTCATAGAAGCCCATTCCACATTTTCTGTGGCATTTTTTGGGCCAGATTGAGAGCAATTTTTTCATTCGTCCATGTCAAAAGAGAAACGTGCATACCAACTGATGAGTTTGAGACATGTTTTAAGCATGTGGGAGACCCCTTTAGGTTTCAAAGCCTAGCATGGTTAACCTGGACCTCAAACATTAATATTAACAACAACAATAATAATAATAATAATAATAATAATAATAATAATAATAATAAAACACAGGGCCCTGTATTGAAGCCCTCACCTTGCATGGTGGGAAATACAGTGGATACATTGCTGGAAAAAAACAGTGGATATGTCGCTGGAAAAGATCATCATTACAGAGCATAAAGCACGTTACAGTTACCATAAAGTAGCTCTGAACACAACTGCAATGCCTATTTTTCTCTGTCCAAAACCAGGCAAGGCCATCGAAGCAGCTTACTGAAACCACACAATAATTACCAGGCAAGTCTGGTCAAAGAACAGCATTCATAACACAGTTCTGGCACTCACACATAGAGAGAAAGAGAGAGAGAGTGGAAAAACAGTCTCTAGATTCAATCTAGATTCTCAGAACAAAAAATAAATAAAAAGGGGGCTCCTTTTAAGCTTTGAATAATGGGGTTCATGTGTGTATAACCAGGTGTGGGGTCACCAATTGGGAGCGGGTAGAGCCACCGATGTGGAAAACACCAACCTTTCACTTCTTCTCTCACGATATATATAACAAGGCTTCTACACTGTAATCTATTCAGTGTCAAGTCAAGTGTGCCAAAGTGACACGAGTACAGCTTACCGTGATAAAGTGCATCCAGATCCCTTTTGGACTCTAACACAAACTGTGTTAGAGATGTATCAACACTGAGCATTTGGCTTTTACCTTTTCCCTGTATAAAATGGTATTGTGTAACAGTGGGGATCACTTGAAATAAAAGTCACCGTGAGAGAGAAAAAATGAATGCAAAGAGTATCTGCCATTGTACTTGGTCCTGGGTTAGATGTGAATGCTCCCACATCGCTTACACAGGCTGATACCTGCTATCACAGGACCATGTCACAGGATGTGGTATCTCATGCAATTTTGCATACAATTTGTGCCCCTTGTTTGCCAAGTACACAGAGTCTTATTTAAAATGCAAATTATATGGAAAGGAACTCATTATGCATGGCTCTGGTGTTTTGCAACAGGAAAATATTTGCATATTTTGCTGCAAAACTGTGAAAGCAGAGGACTGAGCACGCCGCTACGTGGAAAAGCTGTCATGCTTTATAAAACGATTCTTTAATCACATCTAGGTCAGCAAGTACCTGGACTTGAGTTGTTATTTATTTATTTCTTATTCATATTATTTAGTGTGCATTTTTGCTTCTGTATGAAATATTCAACAACTTAAAAATTTAAATATATTTTTCTATGTAAATTTATAATTTAAATGCAGTGAATACAAATCTAATTGTTTATTTCTTTTTAAGAGCAGCTCACAAGATTTGTATAATACATTTCAGCATGAAAGGGTGATATTATTTTGTGAAGCTGACTCAAATATTGTGCGATAGTGGAAAGTAGTCGATTGGGCAATAATATCTGTTCAAAGGCTTTTTTTTTTCAATTGTCGGTACATCTTGATGCCATTAAGATGTACAGACAGGTGACACACTAAAGAAAAAACCGACATAAAGTGTCTTAGTTAGGTGTTGGGCCACCATGAGCTACCAGAACAGTTTAAATGCACCTTGGCATAGATTCTATCTAGCATAGATCCATCCTCTCATCTAGCATAGACTCTAATCTCTGGAACTGTACTTGAGGGATGGAACACCATTCTTCCAAAGTATATTCCCTCATTTGGTGCTTTGAGGATTATGGTGGAGAGCGCTGTCTAACACGTCAGTCCAAAATCTCCCATTGATGTTCAATTGGGTTGAGATCTGGTGACTGCGAAGGCCATAGTATATGATTCACATTATTTCCATACTCATCAAACCATTCAGTGACCCCTTGTGCCCTGTGGATGGGGGCATTGTCATCCTGGAAGAGACCACCCCCCATCACCCATCAGGATAGAAACGTTTCATCACAGGATAAAGTTGATCACTCAGAATAACTTTGTATTGATTTACAGTGACCCTTACCTCTTAGGAGACATGTGGACTCACACAATGCCAGGAAAATGCACTCCATCGCATAACAGAGCCACCGGACCACCTCACTGTGGGGGTTTTTCCTTTAATTTGTCACCCGCCTGTATCTGCAAACATATCGGACACAAATCCAACCTAAGCCACACATACTCATCATGACACTTGTATTCACCATGGACAGAGGAAAAATAATGAACTAGCATGGTAATAAAGCACGAATCCAATTTATATGTCAAAATCAAAGAGTTACACTCAGGTTGATGTGGGGTTGACGTTGAATATGAGAATGTGGGTGTAAACAAAGAGATGCAAGCATTACCCAGAGGGGCTGTGTCTACGGAATCAGCCGCCTATTTTATGTGGCCAAAAATGAAAAGTAATGGAATTTGGAAGTAATAAAAACAAAGCGAGAAAGTGAACATAAACAAATAATGGGAAAACATGATCAAAATACATATTCCAGTGGACATTTCTTTAATCAGACAAGCTCAAGACAATCACAGAGAGCCTATTTTCACCAGAGGTTTTCCGGTCAGGGGGGTCTACAATTGCACTCGCCACACACAACCCCCCCCCCCACCCCTGCAGCCACGATATCGCAATCTCCCCTACACTCCTCCCCCGATCTGTGTGTACAATCCCTACTCCAATCACAGTCTTCACCAATATATCACCCTTTTTGAGTTATAATGGGGGTCTCCTGGATGCCATTGTGCCTGGTGGGGTTCAAATGTGGTCACATTGCCTGCAATAGCTTATATAGTTGGAACTCCCAATGAATCTGCACAACGTATAGTTGTTGTTATTTAATTAAAATGTGCCCCTTACGGACAGTCACTGGGGAATTCGAGACATCTCTTTAAAAGCCTGCACGCTGGCCTACTGAAGGAAGGAGCCCTGTCTATGTACTAATGTTGTCTTTAATCTACTTTCTTTCCCATGGTTGTCCCCGTGCAACCCCTCTTACCACCAACACACCATTCCAAGTATAAGTGTCACCTCCGTAATGCGCTTCAAAATGTTCCTGGTGTGAGCAAATCCCACCCAAATCCCACTCAAATCCCAGATTGGCAAATGGCAGCCATTGAGACTAAAGAATAATTGTACATGCATTTGAAAATGTCCCAGACTCACCCGGACTGTATCTGCATTGTGTTGATGACTCATCTTGTTTAAGAAACCATTCTTTCATAAAGGAGTACCCCTTGTGTTTTTAAATGGCAGACCCTCAAGAGGCACAGTAATAAAGTCTAAATAAGAGGTTGACAAAAACAAAAACTGTCACATTTGAGGAAAAATATCGAGTAAAAAAAAAAAAAAAAGAGACTTTTTAAAATGTTTACAAAAATCAAAAATTTCTGTAAAATCCTAGAAAGCACTCGCATCTCGCAGTTAGTCAGTGTTGGTCGGCAAACCCCCTTTTAGTGTTTGTCGCCAGAGGCAGATACCCCGCATGAGCTCTTTAAAGTGTAAGTACTGAGACACGTCCCACTGACAGCCTCTACTTCAGTCCTGACACAACCACCCTGAGCTCACCCCCTCTCTACTCCTCCTACCCCCACCCCCTACCTGAGCCAAGGGTGGGGGATTCATCCGTCCACCGCAGGGGACGTCTCTCACCTGGAGCCGTGAGACGGAAACGAACGACGGCTTCGCTCGGCGGCGCTCTGTCCACATCCTGATTTAGCTTCCAGCATCGCTTGCCTCCTCATGAATAATGCACCTCTCCATTCATCTGCCGCGACCTTTGAACCCCGCACAAACAGTAACGCAAATCAAATCTGCCCGGTGGAGTAAATGGAGCCCGGATCACAGACCTGCCAGAAACAACACGAGGGTGGAAGGAGACGGGAATGGTTTTGGAAAACCGCCAACATGAATCTAATGGCCTACCCTACGGAACTGAAAAAGAGCACGCAGGCCCACCAGGCATATATTTACCACTCATAAGTGTGCGGTTCTAAAAATGTATTAAAAAATGTGATGAGTTGAGGCTTTCTGCTTTCAAAGTTTTATTTTTACTTCATTGCATGTGTGACAAATTCATTTTTAAACACTGTTAATAATGCATTTACAAATATATTGCATGCATACAGTTTTGTTTACCATGTGCATAAAAAGTAGTGATTCAGCTAATATGTGATTTATAACAAATATATGGGTGTTAAACATTAAAAAAAAACAACTAAAGCTTCCTTTAATCTGCACACTTTAAAAATACTGTTCGCGTGACATTATATATACCACTTACACATAAAATGTACCTGCATAGTGCTGAAAATCACTCAAGGATCACCTGATTTCCATTATGTTATTCTGCTTTCAGAACTGACTGGTTGACTACAGTACAACAGAGAAAACATTGATATTCTCCTTTTGAGACATATGGTGGCTATTTGCTTATAGTGTCATTACTCAGAAAAAACATGCCCTTTGGGACCAATATTTATCATTTAGATGGAATTGTTTTTCACTCAACATATTTTGAGTGTGAAATATAATAACTCATTACCGCAATATCGATGCAAATATCAACCTATTTATAAATATAAATATTCGTATGCCCAAGACAGAAGTCATAAATTTTTTTGTTTATTCTTATACATTTTCTTTAAAAAAAGCAACTTTTCCTTACGTAGTAGTATACCAATTTTAACCTAGTCTATTTACTTATTGATTGACAGTATTTTCATAACTCTAGGCAAAGTGTGAAAAATAACTGCACCAAAATATTCTTATTTTTCTGCTACTGCAAATGGAGCTTTGAATGCATATGCTTGTGCATTGACCTATAGATTTTATAATTATTATTATTTTTTTTTTTTTGGGGGGACGGGGGGGGGACTTTAAAAATAGATCAAACACCAATATCCTGCATATACAACTAATGGGGGCACAGAGTTGTGCCTCACACATCTACACCAGGTACAATGCCTCCATTGCGTGTGTTTCACCAAGAGACGCTGAAAATTTCAACTGACATGATGTTTACGCAAATTGTATTTCTAAAACACAGGTGCAAATTCTAGTTTTGTAGAAATGAATGTCTCGGGTGGTGAACCAACTCAAATGCAGACAAGGTACTTGATGGTAAGTTCAATAAATAAATGAAATATGTGCTGAACCACATGTAAATGTCATGACGAGGCTGACCTATAATAATATTTAAAAAAACATTACCAACAGGTAAAAACTTAAATGCTCACAAAGTATGCCTGGTAGGTGTTTTTATGCACAAAGCACTCATTACTTAAAGAAGGATCTGTAAGTAGTAAGTACAAGTGACTGAAGAATTAATATTAATTAATAACATCATAGCTGAGTGATTAAAAAAAGATGTCCGCTGGTTCTATCTGTCAAACCTTGCTACAAGAGCATGGCACAGTGAGGAGGTGACAAGCGAGGTGATCAGCGGCGGATTTTCTTTTGCAAGCCATAAATGCAGGTGGGCGATTTGTATGTAGATGCTCGAGGGCATCTCATTATAAAGTCTCTCAATGCCTGAAGAAGATGGGGCCGGCTGAAAAGGACTTTCTGCTACACGCTTTTATCGATGTGGGTGTTGAGGCCGTCCGCTTTGGTGATTACTTTGTTTTGTCGTGGTTTTGAATGCCGCTTATGTGTTTATTGGAATGGTTTATTGTAATATTTAAATCTCAATTTTTCTTGCTTCTTTCTTTTCTGTCTGTTTTGGACCTCTTTGTTGTACTTTTTTTGTGCAGACTACACCTTTCCGCAATTGTAAACGAAAATACAAAAATAAAAATAAAACTGGTTATGTAAAGGATGATTGAGAAAGACAGCAGAAATAAACAGGTATTTGATGATCACCAGGAATCTAAGAGATAATAAAAAAACAACACTAGAGAAGATGAAAATGAAAGGCGAGGCAGGAGGCAGCACTGTATGCTCACTGAAAAAAGATTTACAGGATAACAAGTGCCTGGACTACACATGGAACATTATTAAAAATGAAACATTATTAAAAAGTTAGTTCAGCCTTCAATCCTGAGGCTTTTTGTTAAAAAAACAAAATATCATATGTGTTATATCAGGCTAAATGTATGTTTGTTCATTTTATTTATCTTATTTTCTCTTTCCCACAGTGTGGCGTTAGCTAAGCGCAGCTTCTTCCAGTGTATCTGCTTTTGCATAGCTCTCTCTGGTGACGAGCTTCTTAATGAATCCTCAAAGGGTTCAACTGCATCTCTCAGCACCCAGACATTAAGGGAATCCTGGGACATTTTGCAGAAAAGAACGAGTGAGAAAGAATAAACCAATGAAGATGTATGCACGGGCGAGACGAAGACCCATCTGATCTGTCTTTCACTGCGCAGAAAAACAAAAAAAAGGGCCCCAGAGGGAGACCAGTTAGCATAATCCTGGAGCTCTTTCAAATGGGACTCTCAAATGGACACTCGATTTTTCAACATTTAAAGAAAGGGTTTTTATAAAAAGTTTTTTTTTTGTTTTTTTTTGCATCAAGCCACTTGAACTACATCTCAATGGATTTTTTTATTAACATTTTTTAAGTTGCTTTCTGAAATTTGATTATGACTGGTGCAGTGGGTGTCAATTAGTTGCATTTTACCAAGACCTCATTTTAACAGCAGTGCACCAGCATTGCGAGTGACAGGGTATTGCATAGTTTGTGGTAGTGTTTGCACCACACCACACACGAGAGTCAAATGATTTAAAAAAGCTATGCCTGAACCAAATAGATAAACTATGTTTAATATTTTCTGGGATAGGATGATGTTTATTTCAATTCCGCTCCACTTTAAAAGGACAAAATCGCTGGACAATTACGTCGGTGAATTTGGAGTAAACATGTTTTATATTAAAGTGTGTTCCATCCTCTGAAGCTTCAGCATGGCGTACATCTGTGTACATCTTATCTGTCTCCCCACTGCAGTGGATAACTTTATCATCAATAACTTTAAAAGGTTTGCTTGCCTAGATTTAACAGAATTGGCCTTCATGTTCTCTCAGTGGTGAGCTGAAAAAGTGCAGCTGTACTATAGAGTGGCTCGCTGTCCCTTGAGTTCCCAGTGGTATACAGTCATGTCTCATTTGATCTTCAGGGGTTGTGGCTTATCATTTTTCATCCATCCGTCTGTTATATAACCCGCTTATTCCTGGCCAGGGTCGAGGAGGGGCTTGAGCCTAACCCAGCATGCATTGGGCGAGAAGCAGGGATGCCCCCTGGACAGGTCACCAATCCATTGCAGTGTACACACACCATTGACTCACACACTCATACCTATGGGCAATTTAGAGTCTCAAATTAGCATTACCTGCATGTCTTTGGACTGTGGGAGGAATTATTGCTATGAGGCGACAGTGCTGTCCACTGCGCCACTGTGCCACTGCGCCCACTTATAATGTTTCCTAACTCAAATACAAATGAGATGCTTAGCCCATGTGTCGGCCTTGCATCCAAGCACAAAGGGCCTTAAGAGAGGGTTCACTGGCCTCCGTGCTCTGAAAGCATGTTCATCGACTCATGGCCCGGTAAAAGAGGGAGCATGAGCAACCAAGCTTAATGTTTGCCTTCGAGGGTTACTCAGCTCAATTACATCTGCACCCTGGCGTCTGCAGCAGCCCGGGGTCAGAGAAAATAATACGATTAATTCACCGTGTCTTCGGAACGCTGAACAGTAACGCCAACGCCAATAACAACAACAACAACAACAAAAGCTTTTCAGATAAGAGTGTACCTTCCGAAAAGCGGCACATTTTCACATTCGTGACAACTGGCAGCTTGCATGTCCGCGTTTCTGACACGGGCAGCGCGGAGCTTGCACACTAAGAGCTCTTTGCTATCGGCTATCCTCAGGGCCCAGGCGTTTCGGGCAGTTCTGTGGAGAGCGTGCCGACGGGCGCGAGCCCCTGTGCCAGGGCGAGGCACGGTAAGCTTTCGCTGGCACTGCGCCCCTCTGCCGCCTTCCAACTCCAGGGTATCTCCCTTGCTTTCTCGCCTTTCCCCATGTCTGGTCCCGTCACACCACAAAGCCTTACTGGGGCAACTTCATGACAGCAAAAACATTAGCTTCGCATGCCATTTTAACATGATAAGGGAAGCAACTAGCACCTGTTCAGAAGAGAATTGGATACAGCAATTAACTGGCTTTTTTTTGCTTTGGTCTTTTGCATGTATGTGTAAATGTATAAGGGCTCTATGGATGCCAGAGCCAAGATCATACAGACATACAGTATGTAGATGTATTGGCAAGGACATTAAAGCACATTCTTTACAATTATTTGATGATACACTATGTTCAAATGTGAAACCCAAGCACGATTTAAATGTTTTTCATGAATGCAATATTTTACTTTACTTATCCACATTGCATGTTCAATCTTCTTAGCTATATCATAGATTCTGTCTCCCAATTTGTCTCCCAATGAAATTAAACATTATCCAGCAGTCAGACATTTTAATTTGCTTCAGAATTTGATTTCTAATAGTAAATTACATAGTTGGTAAAGCCTAGGCCCACCCCCCGAAGCATTTTTGAATTGTTTATTCTGTGAGAAATAATTATATTAATTCACATTGCAAATAGACTTACTACAGTATATGTTGTCTGCACAAAAAACTAAAAAGGTAACACTTTACATTAAGTTGCATCTATACCTGTGTAGGTAAATCGTAACTAATTTGGTAACAAGAGATTATTACTGAGTAACTCCAGCGTAGGTAACATGGAACAACAGTTAGCGGTATTCATAATTACACATGTAAATATTTTTAAATATTGTATTTAAACTCATAGACCATATATTTATGATACACAACAAATAAACCTAGCATGTTAATTTCACCATGTGTCTTGATGATATGGAATGATTTAATTTTAGCAGGAGAGATGGAACAGGGCTGGCCTTGTTTCACATGTGTAATTAAGAATACCCCTAACTGCTGTTCCATGTTACCTACATTTGAGTTACTGCATTGGTTACAATTTAACTACACAGGTATAGGTGCAACTTAATGTAAAATGTTCCCCAAAAAAAACATATACTGTATATGTCCCCTGGAAGAAATAACCAATTGTTTTTAAGGGTGACTCATATAACATGCTGTGCAACCATCTTTCAGGAAATAAGCAGCTGTTCCTGTAAGCTTTAAACCCAAAACCTCTTTCGTACTTGCCCCTCAACAAGACTATCCTGGCACGGTTGAACGTCTCTCTTTGGACCCAACATCTTTTCAATTTGTACACAATTGTACAACTGAATACATTGAATAACAGACCGCAGGGTAATGGCAGCAGTTCCATTCACTTTCCATCTGATAGAATATTGTGGACACCATCCAGCCTCTACTACCTTCCAAGCCTACGTTCATACATAGTCTACTGTACGGAATGGGCCATTTGCTTCTGGCAATAATTCAGGTGCATCAGGCCCGTTGGGAGGTAGTCTGGAGAACCCTGAATACAGCCAACCAGGGAACACTTTTGTTGAAATGTTCAACCTATCGGAAAGCAAGAGAATAAAATGTGAGGATCATTGTGAACAAAAGGTAGAGGCACCTGTCACCACTCATTATACAAAAATTAAATAGAAGTGAAGGGCAACCATTTTAAAAACTATTGAGGCAAAATGTGTTTGGGTTTATTCATAGATGCCTGACAGAAACAGATGGTTTGTAATTTATTTTCAATAATAGTGTAATTTTGCAAACAGAGTTGTAATTGTACTGTTAAGCTGGTTCCAGTCAAATTTGAAAAGGACAAAATGCACTTTCACAATGAAGTGGTGTTGACCATTTCTTCTGGGTTATCTACTCCGAGACACATCAAGGATTACCTCCTGTAATGGGCACAAGTCTATGAGCATCTTATATATTGTTTATGAGGAAACTACTGATGCCTTTCAACTGAGTTCATTTTAATCGGTAGAGCTCACTTATTTGGATGAAGAGATGACACAATTTGTAACGTGAAACTTTTAAGTACATAAAACTAAGATAGAGATGTTGTTATGCATAATTACAATATTATATAGCCAAGTATTCTACGGTCATACTTAGTCTGTCTGGTTAGTGGCTGAAGACTGAAATTCCACTGGTGGTCTCCTTTGACCTATATGTAATGGCTGGCTACGTGTCTGTGTGATGTCTTTCAAACACTCAGGGAACTCAAACCGAGGTCTTGACCTCAGTTTTATTCAAAATTGTTTACCTCTACTAATAGCACAACGAGAGACTGGCCTCATTGCAAAGGCGAGTCCCAGCCTACCAGGGTGAGGCATGCCGAATGAGTGCACTGACATCATCACTGACATCATCATTACGGTTCACCTGTTGTCTATTGACTGCGAGGGATGGAACTATTTATACCAACACTTATTTTCATTTTAATTTACCACTGATTGTGATAATGAGGGGAAAAGGAGGTTCTTCACAACCTTCTGGAATGCTTATTTAGTTCTCCTAGTGAATTCAAGAAAATACTGTCTGCTGGGCATGCCCTAGTTTGTCTTCTACACTAAGTAATGGTAATTAGTGCCTGAAAATGACCCCATTTGGAAGTTTGGGGCTGTTGCCTTGATGTGCAGAAGATGTTCTATGGACAAATAAAATACTATAATAATCTCTGTTCCAACAATTAGTTATTTTTGATGGTGTACATTTTATAAAATAGTTTGACAAGCCACAAACATGCTTCTATCCACTGAATACCAAACACACACACACACACACGCGGACACACACACACACACGCACGCACGCACGCACGCACGCACGCACGCACGCACGCACGCACGCACGCACGCACGCACACACACACACACACACACACACACACACACACTGAGCTGTTAACTGAGCTTCTGTTCCTGTTTAAAATGGAATGAAGAATTTAAATGGTGTTTACAATTTTTTTTTTGTGGCTTTTTTTGGAATAATAGGTACTCCGTAAAGTCATGCAATCTAAAATGACAACCCACTAATCAGTGAAATCTCACCCCCATTATAATTAGCTATGAACATGGAGGAAACTTATTTTGATGGCATCAGCATACACAATCTACTTTAAAAAGCCATGAGCCATGTCAAATGAGGACGTAAGGTCAGAGACTGGCTTCCTGTCAGTAAGTTTAATTAAAGAGAAAAAACATCTAGAATATGCTGGGTGGAAAAAACAAAAAAATTATAATAAAATAAAATTCCTGTTCAATTAATGAAGTCTTAGAGCACAGCATATTGTTATGTAGTAGACAATGCTGAAGCTTGCCATTCATATAGCGGGAGCGTGATTTTTGCAGAATCTCAATATTAAACCAATACTGATTTACATCTTGTCTCTAATGATTTTGAAGAAATACATAATTCATTGGCACAACTTACATTTTACATATCCTTGCACAAATAAAAGCATCATTATGGATGCTCGCGTGGCTACAAGGTTAATGAGCACGCTAAAACACATACATATGCAAGTTATGGAGATGAAATTAGATTACGTGATTGTCTGCTGATGATTTTAAGTGACGTCTCATAAGACAATTATCTCTCTGGAAACATTAAAATGCACCTCCCCTCTTCCAAGGAATGGCTCGCCAACCAAAGTTAGGGGGCAATACGATAAGCAGTTAGTAGCCTTGCCTCCTGTCCCAAGTGGACCAGCACTGATACAGTCTATATAAATGAGCAATATTTAGTGCATGTGAATAAATGTAACCCTCTGAATCATGAACAGGTGAGAGGTCAGCATATTTGTATTGTTTTTGCTTGTTTCCTCCCACTGAATGAGTTAAAAACCATGTTTCCGTTCTCTGTCCGAGTGTTATTGCGTACACAACCTACACCCAGATTAGGGTGAAATAAACAAGAAATATTGTGTAAACAATACTGATTCCGAGGCAGAAAAAAAAAAAACGAAGCGATTTGAGTAGAGCCGTGTCAACAACCGCCTTTGGTAAAATGTAATACACTATTAATAGATTTAATTAGTAGCTAGAACAACATTTGTAAGACACGTGGAGTGCGTGGGGGACTATTGCTAACCTTTGCAGGTGCTGATCTTGCAGTGGCTTCGATGTGCACATGGATGGCATACCGGGAAGAATATGACATGGCCTGGGGCTTCACGGCATAGCCCAGAACCTCCATTCAGGGAGTCTTGCTTCCTCTACTGGTCTACAGGCTTCCGGGTAGCCTCTGCTGCTATAATAATTCACAACACCCGTACTGCTGAGCTCACATACTGTCACCAAGTTCCCATGGTTACTTCTGCAATGCCAGCAGTTGAAGTCGTAGTAAATGGCAGAGAACTTCAGCCGCTAGACTTTTGTACAGACTGAAATAAGGTTACTACTTTATAGTTCTGGGGTATATGCTAAAAGGGTCATTTTGCCTCTCCAGTCTCCAGTGCAGTGATGGGCTATGGTTAACTATGTGTGGGAGGGTGCTCAGCCCACAGTGGAAATTAATAAATTAATAAATAAAGTGCTAATAGATACTGCGTGATGGTTGTGCAATTGTGTCTTAGGTGTAAAATATGAGGCGAGACAACCATATTAGCCCATCAGACAATGTGTCACTCAGCAAATTTGTAGAAGAGTGAATGACATCTGTCATTTACTTTGAGAATAGCGAATATTGCAGATTAAAGTTTGCATTTGTGTTACATTAGAAGCCAAATCAGTCGGGGTGCCGGGGTCGATGTGACAGCAGCATAAAAAAATCAATAAATATTTTATGCCATATTTTTATGACTTTTTTTTTTAAATAGGCAAAACTAGGGCCCATTGGCAAATTTCATCAAAACTTTTCAGAGCATGCTAAAAGTGAAAACATGCTCAAAACAAATATTATCAACCTTTGATGACAGTAGAAAAGAAAAAAACGAATTATTTATTTTTTTGAAAGGGCATGCACTCTTCTCACAATTTAATACCTGGCAAACTCTCTCTGCCCCTTAAATAGCATACTTTTATTTTTCAATTTTATTTTTTATAAAAAAATATTTTCCTCTTTCAAACAGCACATATCAGAACAAACCGGTTTCAAAGAAAAAGCACAACTTTTCTGTTGACGCACATTACTGTAGTCTACGCTCAGGGGCCGGGGGAGAAAATAAAACAAATGTCTCTTGAACAGATTAGCTGAGAATGTGCAAGTTGTGCGTATAAAGTGCTGAGGCTGTGCGGTGTGCAAAATGCTGAAAAAAACATCCTGACCTTTGTTGTATCTTCCCTATAAAATGAAGGATGTCAGAAAGGTTCAGCATTGT
This sequence comes from Ilyophis sp. 1 JC-2022, assembly GCA_022702515.1. Lineage (NCBI taxonomy): Eukaryota > Metazoa > Chordata > Actinopteri > Anguilliformes > Synaphobranchidae > Ilyophis > Ilyophis sp. 1 JC-2022. The sequence continues at coordinate 9,847,481 of CM040400.1, read as the reverse complement.
CCTGATTATTTTTTTTTTTAGTTGTTGAACAATGTTGAGAAATGTAAGTATTTGTAATCATTCTGACAATGATGTAGTAGTAACAACAATAGTACTCGTAGTGCTATTATGAGCAGTAGTACTATTTATCGTGGTACCGCTTGTCTGTAATGGTCTTGAAATGTAATAATAGATCCATCCTATTTGTGTTTTTCCCCCACATTCATTAAACAATGAATCTGCTCAAGTCAGTCATTTGAAATGTTTTCCAAGACAACTTGAAATCTCTTGTCTTTTTTTACTGCAGTTATATAATCTTTTTGTATCAGCACTGTGTGGGATAAAGGATCCGTTTGTTGCAGAATGTTAGATACAAGGACAGACAATGCAGGTAGACTCAGACTCCTCAAAGGTCAAAGTCACCCCTTGTAGCACATTTATGTCTAGATCTCCAAATGTAAAAGTTTAATTTGTATTGATGGATAGATAGACCGATTGATTGATTGATTGATTTATTGATTGATTGCTTAAAAAAATTGCTTTACATGGCTTCTCGTACCATAGTTATGCTGATGATACTCAACTCTTCCTCTCTTTCCCTCCCTCTACCCCACAGGTTAAGGAGAGGATATCTGCTTGTCTGGCTGACATCTCTGAGTGGATGGCTACCCATCACCTGAAGCTCAATCTTAACAAGACAGAGCTCCTCTTCATGCCATACAAGTCTTCCCCACTACATGACCTCTCCATCACTGTTGACGGGACCATGGTGGCTGCCTCCCGCTCTGCAAGGAACCTGGGGGTGATTCTGGACAATCAGCTGGACTTCAAAAAGCACATCAGGGCGACGGCACGGTCCTGCAGGTTCCTCCTGTACAACATCAGAAGAATTTGACCGTACCTGACCACCTACTCCACCCAGCTTCTCACCCAGACCGTGGTCACCTCACGCCTGGACTACTGCAACTCCCTGCTTGCAAGCCTACCAGCCTGCACCATTCTGGCTCTTCAACTGATCCAGAACGCAGCTGCCAGGCTTGTGTTCAACCTCCCAAAATGTTTACATGTCACCCCCCTGCTGAGGTCACTCCACTGAAAGTTCTGACCCTGGCCTACACTGCCGCCAATAGAACAGGCCCCGCCTACCTGCAGGACTTAATTCAGAACTATGTCCCTGCTCAACAACTTCGCTCTTCTACAGCAGGGTGACTCGCACTTCCCTCTCTCCGTGTCAACGGCTCTCACTCGTCCCGACTGCGGAGCTATTCCACCCTCGCACCTCCCCATTCCCCTTCGTTCTACTCCAACCCTGCCTGCGTTCCGTCGTGGCCTGAAGACACACCTCTTCAGACTCCACCTTGACTGATATACTAATGGCGGACCTCTCATGGTACTTGTTTTTTGTGTAACTGTTTGTTGAAGTTTATAATAGTATTTATAATCGAATTGTAGTATAGCTGATTTACCCACAGCGTACTGTGAACTACATGCAATGTTCATTGCTAGGGATAGCTGCTACGTTGTGGGAAGGATGTGCTTTCTTATCTGTTCTGTAGTTACTTCGATGATGTTTCTGTCTGCCCTTATTGTATGTCGCTTTGGATAAAAGTGTCTGCTAAATGACTGTAATGTAATATATATATATATATATATATATATATATATATATATATATATATATATACTCCTCAAAAAAAGTTTGGAAACGTTATTTCGGTCGATTATTCCTCCCCTTTAATAATACCAATTGGTATTGTATTTTATATCGTTGGAAAGCCTGATTAGTCACCTTTACAACGAGGTACAACTTGTAAGGATCATGCATTCGTGGAATGAGCAAAACAGCTAACCGTGTGGGTAGCGGCCCAAAAAAATGTGCCAAAATCCCCTGCAATATTCTTCTGTTGGTATTCACTCTCGTTTTGAGCTTCAAGTGCTGGCAGGTGTATGCCAGTCACAGGTGTGGAATGGGATGCACCGAGGAATGGGATGCCATCCCACAGCAGTGTGTGACCAGGCTGGTGACCAGCATGAGGAGGAGGTGCCAAGCTGTTGTGGCTGCGTATGGATCTTCCACACGCTACTGAGGTCCCTGACAGTGTAAAATGAATAAAGTGTAAAAATGGCCAATATGTGTTGTTTTTTCCTTATTACTGTGGGAGAGTGCAATCATCCAGTCCACCAAGCAACTCAAAACGAGAGTGAATACCAACAGAAGAATATTGCAGGGGATTTTGGCAAATTTTTTTGGGCCGCTACCCACACGGTTAGCTGTGTTGCTCATTCCACGAATGCACGATCCTTACAAGTTGTACCTCGTTGTAAAGGTGACTAATCAGGCTTTCCAACGATATAAAATACAATACCAATTGGTATTATTAAAGGGGAGGAATAATCGACCGAAATAACGTTTCCGAACTTTTTTTGAGGAGTGTATATATACAGTGAGCACCATAATTCATTGGACAGTGACACATTTGTTGTTATTTCGGTTTTGTACACTTTGAGTTTGAAAGGATACAATGTCAATGATGTTTGATGTTGAAGTGCAGACTGTCAGCTTTAATTTGAGGGTATTTTCATCCATATCGGATGAACCGTTTAGAAATGATATAACCTTTTGTACATAAACCCCCCCCCCCCCCCATTTTCGGCTGTGTTTAAAAATTGCTACACAGTTCACCCGATATGTATGTGAAAAACTTAATCGTCACTGTTCCATTTAGAATCCTATGTGCTGGAGTACAGACAATAACAACACATCCTAACCCTTCTGGAGTACACTGTATATGGAACATTGGTTTCTGAGTGTTTTACATAGTTATTTATTAATTGGCGTAACTATTACAGCAATATAAGCCAGGTTTCCAGGTAATGTTAGCATGGGCAGCCAGGGAAAATATTATTTTCTTCTGGTATGCAGGAGGCCAAATGTGGGAAATATATTCATATGCAGCACAAGCAGTCAGGAGTGGTCTTTTGAAATTCACGCACAGCCTTTTGTAATCCATAAGGATCCTATCGAAGCATGCTGAGCTTTTACACCTAAACCCACCTTTGTGAAATCCTCCTGCAAGCCTTTTGAAATGATGGCAGGCACTGCCTTTCTAAATTGTTGTGCTTTTAAAAATTATTTCACAGCCTTCTGAACTTAACTTAACGTTTGTATTAAATTCCTTTTGAATATTGACATTTCAGTAAATGTAGGACCGTTGGGGCGGCTGTGGCTCAGGAGGTAGAGCGGGTCATCCGCTGATCGCAGGGTTGGCAGTTCGATCCCCGGCTCCTCCTGTCCACACGTTGAAGTGTCCTTGGGCAAGACACTGAACCCCAAATTGCTCCCAATGAGCAGGCTAGCACCTTGCATGGCAGCTGCCGCCATTGGTGTGTGAATGTGTGTGTGAACGGGTGAGTGAGAGGCCATTGTAAAGCGCTTTGGACAAAGGCGCTATATAAGTGCAGTCCATTTACCATTTATTAAGCACCCCATAGGCATGGACACTTAAGATACTAATTGGGCCTTTTATTTAGCAAAATATATTATATTTTTTAAATAATATTTAAAAAACAATCTTTTAAATAATTTAAATATGTTTTGTTATTTTGTAATGCAACATTGATACCCTGCTGTATATATGAATGTAACACTATGGTTATAATGGTTATAATCTAGTTATGTTGTGTACAATAGACAAAGAAATACATAAATAAGTAAACAAATAAATAAATCATTTAAAACAGTAATCGCAGAACAATTACATTTTTATTGAAATTTGTAAGTAAGTGAACATATTGTGCACAATGTCTTAACAGGCTAGCTAAGCTAACATCACAAGTTGCTCTGATGTTGTACACTTATCATTGATAAAATGTAATTCCTGTACGACAAATTCACAAGCTCAGGAATATGTACATAGTGGCATGTCCATGTGATGTAGGTTGTTTTGAAAGGCTAAGCAAAAGTTCCAAAAAGCTGCGTATGTTTGAGAAGGCTGGACAAGAATCCATGAAAACTGTGCATGAATTGAAAAGGCTTCGCGTGTGCACCCGTTTTCAAAGGCTTTGTGAGAATTTCTAAAGGGTACATCCGACTTTCAAAAGGCTAGGTCAGAATTTCACAAGGCCACACGGGTTTGGAACAAATGCCTGTGAATTCCAAAAAGAGTGGCCATGCATTTGAAGGAAACGGGTTCCTTGCTTTCCCCGTCATCGTTAGCTTGCTTATTTTTTCATGCCAAATCTTCAAGAACTTCTCTGCTGTTATCCATCACTATTGATTTTTTTTTGGCGGGGGGGGGGGGGGGGGTTTGCCGTGTAAGTACATGTGACACAATATGCAGTGGAGGTGAAGAATAGGGGGGCTTGTACTTCTCTTTGGCCACTGTAAAAGCTTTCTGTGTCTCCTAGGCTTAGAACAACAGGGTTAAGACAGGCCGGTTTGTGCCCACGTACTGGTGCTGAACATAGTAAAACGAAAATAGCCATAGAAATAAATGTAGCTGATTTCTGAGGGTTTGGGACCAATGCATAGATACATCGAAATTTTAACCCGGCTATATTTAACACAATTATATTTAATCTCCTAATGCACTAGAAGACCTTCAGGACCTTGGACAGTGGTAGCCTCTAATAAAATTTAGAGTAGCATTTAGCTTATTTTCAACAAATTCAGTGTGGGTTTTCAATTAGTTACAAAACATACCTTGTGTGTACCATCCTACAGATATTATTTGTAGTTACTTGAGTAAGTGGATGGATCAGTAAACGGGATTATGAGGTAGATAAATGCCACGGTGCATTAAAAAAAACATGCTGGCTTTACTCTCAGCATGTGGCTCATATTCTGCAACATTTCACTCCCTCATCAATCCACAGACATGATGAATAAACATTGTCTGAAGTGCAAATGCCATGTATCACCAAACCAGTCATCACAGCAAACAGGAAAGCCTTGTCAAGTAACAGCCCTGGTGTACTCTCCAAACAGTACACCAGACAGAAGTAAATCATCACAGCAAACAGGAAAGCCTTGTCAATAACAGCCTGGTGTACTCTCCAAACAGTACACAACAGAGGTCACACAAGCACAATCTAACAGCCGACCCCTCCCGTGTTGCGTAGACACACTATCACTCACCCCACACGTAGACACACTATCACTCTCCCCACACGTAGACACACTATCACTCTCCCCACACGTAGACACACTATCACTCACCCCACACGTAGACACATTATCACTCACCCCACACGTAGACACACTATCACTCACCCCACACGTAGACACACTATCACTCTCCCCACACGTAGACACATTATCACTCACCCCACACGTAGACACACTATCACTCACCCCACACGTAGACACAATATCACTCACCCCACACGTAGACACACTATCACTCTCCCCACACGTAGACACACTATCACTCACCCCACACGTAGACACATTATCACTCACCCCACACGTAGACACACTATCACTCACTCCACACGTAGACACACTATCACTCACCCCACACATAGACACATTATCACTCACCCCACACGTAGACACACTATTACTCACCCCACACGTAGACACATTGTGCTTGTTAGGCTTTCTCCGAAGTCTCTGGCCGCTTCCGCTCACTCCCGCTGTTTGCCGCACTCAGGTAAGTTCCACCGTACATGAACACACTTACTGCACACTCACACAAAAAATTTTACTTAACCAAACAAACAAAAATAAAATTAATTCCCTGCGTTCCCCTTATAATCTCCCAATTCCCCAATGAGTACCATCCATTCATCCAATCCTCCATTCATCCAATCATTCAATCATTCACTCAATTCCCAAATAATTCAATCATTCACTCAATTCCCAAATCATTCAACCGTTCACTCAATTCCCCAATCATTCAATCTGGCTCTGCAATTATCTCATCAACCACCGCAGGATTTCCACACATTCCCTCTCTTACTGAGGGAGACCGTGAACATGTTACAGTTACTTCTGTAGGAAACCTTTAAAAGTGCCAAACTCTCTGCGTTGTATAGGTATGGGGCATGCCTCGTCAAGCCGTAACTTGGCGGATGGCATACCTGCCATCCCAATTGTGAATACAGTTACCTTCCGACACTCTGTGGTCTTCTTCTGTCACAAGTTCACCCGTGTCTATTCCCCCCATTCCCACGACTCGCTTATTTAGCATACCTTCCACCTATTGTTTTATCTGTCTTTCTTTAGTTGGACCACCAACTGTGTCATTTTCCCACATTATGTTTCTAGGCTACTGTTCATAAATTAATTTTGTCGGCTATGTGATGTCATTCCAAAATTTTCTCCTCTTCGTTATTGTTGTATATGCTGTAATACGGCGTTGTGTACCTTTTTATTTGTTTTTGTGGTTATATCGCGACTTGTGCCTGCATGGTTTCTTCGTATCCATTTATTAGCACATTGTTATGAATTTCACCTACCGCATATGTATAGGTGATAAAAGGAAAGGCATGTTTTTAAAAAGAAGCTTCAATCATACTTTCACCAACATACATTATCCTAAATTATCTTGCTTTCAATGTTTGCTTCAATTTCATTGTTTTGTGTTGTTGAGATGTTAACTTGAATGTATATTTGTATTATATAATGTTGTTTTATTTTATTTAATATTCATGTTTTGTCTGTTATTGTTTTGTTTTATATTTTAAAACTAGCTGGTCGTCAAGATGTCAGCTAATGGGCATCCTTATAATAAACAATTTTTTTAAAAGCAAGATGAGTTTTGCAATTTTTTTAAATTTTAATTATTCATTGTTATAATGATACAATACACTTTGCTTACAGATGTCTAAAACTAAAATAGGTAAGACCACAATGCAGTAGGCATAAATAAGCGCTCAGAAATTGAGGGGGCTGTTAAAAATGTATTGAACAACATGGATTAAAACGCCTAAGCATATGTTACTCAAAATATCTCCTTTAGGCACGGCCATGTTGCTTACCATTCCATTCACTCACTTTCAATGCAGGCTGGGTGAGCTGTTTTCTTCCTTTATTTATTTATTCCTTTCTTTCTTTCTTTCTTTCTTTCTATTCAATTCAGGTAATTACAACCATCCCAAAGTTTTTTTTTTATTCACACATTGTTATTTGTAGCTTTTCAAAGCAACTAAATACAAAAACAAACCATTCAATGTTAAATGTAAAACAACCCAAAAATGTTCAAGTTTAAAAACCACCTCTCAAAGTAGAAAAACAAAACAAACCGACAATGGAACCATTTTAAACACAGGAATCATTTTGAAAAAAAAATAATTAAATGTTGATTAATTTCTAATGCAACCCGTAGGAAGCAGCCTGGGAAGTAAGAAGGGATTTCACAGAGAATTGTTACTTTGACAAGTTGAGTTGCAAGGCTCTTATATTTCAAAATGAGAGCTGAAACAATGAAAGAAATGTGTTCAAAGGGAGGAGGGAATTAATAAACATATCACATCTCATCGTGTCCGTTTCAAATGCACCGTCATACGTACCGCTCTTATAAATACAATTTAAAAAGTGTTTTTGAAATGTATATTATGGGCACATTAGCAGGTTTTAGACGTATATTTGCAGCTGTAGTGTAGCTAGAAGAAAAGAAGTACAAATGGAAGATATAAATCTTTGGGTGGCTCAAATAATGCAGCTGTCGTCAGGTCAAATTTGGGCCTTATGAAGATGGGTAACGTTTCTCAGATGGAGGATGCCAGCCAGATGACAAACACTTCAATCACTTGAATGCGTGCCTTTGCATTTTCACAGGACAGAGAAGCTACCAGTTCTCTGATAAATTGCTCTTCATGCGAGAGAAATCATTTGATATCTTTGGCAGGCCCCGTACATAATGCATCACGGAGGCCAAGGGATGTAAATGATGCCACAATTAAGTGGCTAATGTCAATGCATGAAATATAGACCTGCCGTAGAAATGGCCAATGAGACACTGAGGGCCACCGCTTGGTGGCACAGAAGCGCAAGCAGCATAACGTGTAATTGACAGCTGCTGTTTATAACAAATATTTGATTTGTTTATTTTAACAAAAAGCATGTAATAAATAGTGTCTGTACATCCCCTTCCCTTTTTTTTTGGGGGGGGGGGGGGGGGGGGCGTTCTGGTGGGTTAGGTGATGAGACCTTATTGTCCGAACCAACTGAAACCCGCCCCCATCTCATCCCTGGTCAATGTTTCAAGCCTGCAGAGCTGCTGGCTTCACTACTCACACAGTCCACATTGCTCTAGGATTCTGGGTATTGTAGTTAAACCCAAGCAAGGACTTTTCCCTTAGCCCGTGTTAGCCTAACCCGCAGGGGGCCGGCGGGCCGGTGTGTATGTATTTTTTGCTGCCAGTTGCCGCCAGTTATTTATTTGAATTAGCCAATCGTTTTGATTATATATTTTTTAATCTACAATATGCGATATGAACAGCATGAATGAAATGTGTGGTGTGTGGTGGTGTTGTGTTTGTAGCGTTTGTTTGTTTGTAATTTTACGAGTGAATCGTGTTGTGTGTGTATGACTAAATGAGCTGATTGAGCCGTGGTACTGGTGTGGTAAAAACATGCCATACACACACCGGCCGCGAGGGGAATTTGCCCACCCCTGGCCTAACCTATTAGATCCCATGGTCTAACAATAAACCTGGATATCAGAGGTCCTCAATCTTATCCAGTAATGGCCAGTGTGGATGCAGGCTTTTGTTTCAACCCACCCAGCAATAACACACCTGGTTCACCTAATCAAGATCCTTAGCAAAGACTCTAGTGGTTGATTAGTAGAATCAGATGTGTAACTGCTTGATTGGAACAAAAGCCTGCACCCACACCAGCCCTTTGAGGACCTCTGCTGTAGATTAAAACAGTGTGTAGCTGGGGATTAAGAATTGTGATGTGATCAGAAAAATCACATGTTATAAATCTACAGCTGCATGTTGTTTTTATTTTAGTTGTATTTATGCAGGTTGCACCAGCACTCTGGCTCAAAAAAACATTAAACAGTGGATCTCCAACTAAACCACAATGATCAAGTAGTGAAATACTGCAATTTATTATATTTATTTTATTATATTTAAAAATATATATAATATGGCATATTCCTCTCATGGAGGCCAAGGGCAGACCAATATCAACAAACTGAAATTAAATCAGAACAGCAGATTAACAAAACAGTTTTTGTATATTTACAATGTAACATGGGGAAAAAGATCTATTATTATAATACAGATTTTGGGTGAAGTGGCACTCTTGTAATCATATCACAAATCAAACCGTGCATGCTCATGTCTCTCTTCGGTTCACATATCCACTCACCAATCAGACAGGCACTCATTGCAGGACAATACACAAGAGGGCAGGTTGAAAATAGAAGTGCAGTTATCTATCTGACGATTACATTTTTAACGAGTCCATCTCTTGGGAGAAGAGTGGGGTGTAATGAGCTGAACACATAAATAAACACAAATGCATGGCTCTCATGTTCAAATGTATTCAACAAGGCACGAGAGGTGTGCAAGTGAAAACAGATACATTATGAAAAATATTGAACAATTTCAAGTACAACGTAAAAATTAATAACTCAGAGTTTTCCAATGTATGGCAGCCTACCCAGCCAATGCGTAACAAGGTACAAATCTAGCCTCGCTACTGTCAGGTCGTTGAGTTATGCATTCACTGTTTGTCGGGGTGTTACACAAAGTGGCCTTGTATCTAGGCCTCATAAGTAGAAACAAAAAGTAAAAGTAGTGGAAAATAATGAATGGTGGGTTTATTTTAAAAGGTTTTATTAGTACGAACTAGCTAATAGAAAGAAAATGTGTGACGTGCCGAGCCGAGATACACAAGGAACACCACAAGACGGTCTGGCCCTGAACAGAGAAACGGGGCAGACTATATACAAACTTAACGAGGACAGAAAAGGTGAGGCGACAACTAACGAGGAAACACAATGCAGGTGCGGGGAAGTGGAGAACACAAGTGGAGGGAGAGAGGGAAAACACGGGGTGGACTAACAGACAAATGGAAGACCAGGAACGGATCACAGGACATCACAATACATACATACACTCATACAAAAAGTGTACACACCTATACCTATACACATACATACAAAAAGTGCCTAAAAAGGTACAAATGCTTGTCACTGGGGTGGTATCCTGTAGATATGCTCAAATTTTTACCCCTCGCCAGCAATACATAATTAATTTGTACCTTTTTTGCTTTAAAAGGTACTTATTAGTAACCAAATAGAACATTATTGTACTTTCATGGTACATTTTGGAAAGGCATTTCTTAAAAAAGAAAAATGTACCTCCACTGTATCTTTATTTCTGAGAGTGTGTGCATAAACATTAGCTACATGTTTAGTAGTGTTTTATGTGGGTGTTAATTGTCACATATTTAAAATGTCCTCCAGAAAAATACTGACTGATCCTCTTTCTTGTCTGTTTTTCCAATTACACATATGAAATAATGGCTTACAAAACTCTGAATACCTTTATTCATTCAAAATATAATAAAATATATAGATTTTTTATTTAAATGTATGCATTTCGTACACAGCTTTGGTAGCTGGCACCAGCAATCCGGTCTATGTCTCCAGCATTCCATTGTAGGTTATACATTCATTTTAACCCTATTATGAATGTATAACGATTCAGTGTTTGATGTCTCTTAAAAGCCAGTATAGTTATTTCATCTTATTTTCTCATCTTGGCACTATAACTTTTTCTAATTTGTTGGGATTAAATAGTAAACATGCAATAAACACCATAAACATAATGCAATGTTTTCAAAAGTCCTGTACCATCTTTGTTGTGAGGTGTGGGGTAGCTGTATAAAATATGTTTTAAAATATCCAACCTTTTTTATTTTTTAACTCTGATTTATTGTGGGTGATTCTGATGGCACTTTCCTATGCAGGTTTTAAAGTTCACAAGCTTTCACTCACCTCAGGCTCTAAAATCAGATGTTTCTTCACAGATTTTAAATATTTATGGATGAAAGGCTCGTCAATTAGGAGACATGCAGAAAGTGTCAAATTTGTTCTATTACAATAGTTTTGTGTCAGTTTAAACTTTTGGAGATACTGCCCATATTACCCATATTTACATTTTTACAATGCAGTTGTGTTTAACATCTATGTTTAAAATGTAAACATTTAAGTAGTAATGTGCAAAGTAACCTGCACAGATTAAATGAGCCTCGGAGTCGACTCAGGGTCAACTCAGGGTCAACTCAGGTCAAAAATGCACCCATGCACTGACACCCAAACGGCACACCAGCCCAGTCAAATAAATAATGTGAATAAAATAAAATAAACAGAATTGGGAGATTTGGGACAGTGCCCAATATTGTCTTGCAGGTCACACTATTAGGCTGAAACTAACAATAGTAACTAGATAGATATCCATCATATCCTCTCGTTCACCTGATGTTGGCTCCATCAGGTATGCCAAACAGACACCAGGTACACCACATACAGAGTTCACATACACATACCAAAAGTCTAAATAAATGTCAGGTTTCACAATAAGGAATGGTATCGGCACGACTATGGTCACAGAAGTGAGCACACCCACAGCCACACTCGTCTAACATTTCTTTTTTACTGTCATGCTACTTTTTTCAGAAAGGGCAAACTACCCATCTCTCAAAATCACCAGGTCAAAAATGCCAACAGGCGTGTGCAATTATCAGGTGAGTTGTGCTTCCTACAAATCCAAAAATGTGGTTCCTACCTGTCACCTGCAAAAGACAAGTGCCTGGCCTGTCACCCCTGTGACAGTTATGAGCAGACATGGCCAGTTTAGCATTTGAGAGCATAACTGTTCATTTCCATAAACTAAGTTACAGATTTGTAAAATAATCTATGAACCCCCATCATAATTTTTCATAGTTACTGATGGTACTGATGGGCTAACATTTATGAAAATTAATGCATTGCATAAGAAGCATCCCTGTGCTTATCACTGGGGTTTGGGAGAACATTTGGATGGAGACACAGATTATATGAAAAATGTATTTTATGGTGAAGACAAAAACAGGCTATCAATATTTAGAAATGAACGACATCGCAGTCAATCATCAATCATCATATGCACCATAGACACAAAGACTGTATAAGTGGAAATATTGTTTATATTTTTAAATCCTATTATAAATATAAATCCTTCTATCTGAATGCCATAAACTATAATTTTTAATACAAAGGAAGCATATGTCATGAGTTTATTTTGGAGAAGTCCAAGACGAACCAATGATGACAAAATGGTAAATAGAATCAAAATATGTCAGCGTCCAAGTCTGGGATGTGTTAATGAACTGATGAGTTAATATACTAATTCAAAATGACAACCTTTTCAAAGCAAAGTGCTTAACATCTAGTTTTTCCATTTAGAAATGGAAAATAACTGGAAGACAATAAAACATCAGTCCTGGAGAGACACTGGAAATATAATTGGGCAGCTTTCTGTCAGAAAAAACAGTCAGTGTTTCTTTATGTATTAACAGCTATACAACAGCACTCATGCAAATGTACACATCTAAATATGTATGCATATCTGAGAAAAAACAACAGTGGCAGATAACATCTTTTTCTTCCTGTCTGCTAGTAAAGGTCAACTTTACTACTTTTTTAATAATAGGTATTGATTGGTATTCCACAAATCCTCCAAAAACGTCTACTGCTGATAGGGCTATATAGTAGCATCAATTGTCTGCCTTTTATCATTTATTGCGATGTAGAGCGTTAAAGTAATCTTAACATTTTTACACACAAAGCACATTTTAATGTCAAGTAGGGGCTGTTTTCAGCAGTCTTTTGTTCTCTGAAAGGGAAGATGGTTTTGGAATACTGATATCATTGCGGCAATTTCCACCAAACCACCAAGTCATGTGCAGAATATACATGTACGTTTGTACAAAAAAAATACTCTTTACTTACTTGGCTTTACTTATTAATGTGCCACTATATATTTATCAATCACATTAATATTCATGAAGTTCCTGTTTGTAATTCTCATATTAGGACCTGTCACATGAGGGATATGTTAGGCAGAACAAGATGTGTATATGATGTGACTTGTATCAGCTCATAGATTTATTGACTTTCTGTAAGATAAGTGACAGGGAAATAATAATAATAATAATAATAATACTAATAATAATAATAATAATAATAATAATAATAATAATAATATTTCTAAATTGCCCATAAGTATTAGTATGTGAGTGAATGGTGTGTGTGCCCTGCAATAGATTGGCGACCTGCTCAGAGTGTATTCTTGCCTCTCGCCCAATGCCTGCTGAGATAGGCTCAAGCCCCTCCCCCGCGAGCCTGATCAGGAATAAGCGGGTTAGATAATGGATGGATGGATGGAGTGGATTCATTGATAATAATGATACACTACAAAAGATCAGAGATGATGCAAGTATTTGCTGCAGCACTCCTACCATTCCCTGTATCAATTCCAAGTGGAATAACCCATTTTAAAAGACACGTCTGTCACTGAAATTCACGAAGAAACACATTAAAAACCACAGTTCCATAAATTCCCACTTTAGCCCCTTGATTAAGACATGCTGATTGCAATCATTCCCATCTTGTCTTGGCCTGTCTTTTTTATAATTACACTACCACATACTCCATCTCCATGTTTACTCTGCTCTGCTGTGAGGTAAAAAATACAGTGTAAAATGCAAAAAATGTCAAAATATAATTGGCATGAGAGCTAGAGACTGCCCTCAATGCATATAAATAGCTTCTTAGCTATCTGCAATGATTACATTTTTATTTAATACAATGAATAAGTAAGTACATTACTGTTGCCTAAACATTAACTGTCAGCCTTCAAGCTGTGGTTAATTGTTCATGTGATTCATTCCTATCAAAAAGCTCAATTTCATAACAACTTAAATATCTGAAAGAAATAAAGAAATAAATAAACAAATACAATCTCAAAACCTGGTAACAAATAACTGATAGAAAGTGCCTTTTCTGATTCTGTAGTACAACTGGAAGCATTGGCCTCAAGCAAAATTAGGTCAGAGTATGAATGCTTTTGTTCCCTCTATGGGTGAGATGCCACTTATTAAATCAGTTCACCGTGATAAATACACTGGCTGTTTGTTTACAGGAGAAAACAGCGCAACCAAAATACTCAGGGACAGGTGGTAGAGAGAAAACCTGTGTACACAAATACATACTGTTAATGTTTGTTACCTTTGCATCAGCTTAAACCACTCAACCATCACTGCATCCTACAAAACAGAGTTTCATGGTTTTATATGAGAAATACTCCACAGGGTCATGCATAGGCCTTTCCCCCCACTTCACTCAGACAGGGGGAAGTGGAGAGAGCTGCCGATTGTGAATGCATCGCTGTGCAGAAAGTGTCAGTGCATGGGTGCACATTCATTGTGGACTAAAACCTTGTTCAGACCCTCATCGTTATGTATGATTTTGAAAATCATCTTTCTAATCATTTTGGAGTACCCAGTCTCCCAAAACATGAATTACCTGTGAAGTAAAATATTTTTGCATTTCCTTACATCATGTCTTTTTGAATTTGGTAGGTCCTTCTTCACTGTTGTGTGATGCCTTTTGGTGTTGCTACCAAGTTATTTTGACAGACATACCCATTTGTGCCCAACTGCTCAGTGGATTCACTGTCATCCAAAACGTATGGTCTTCATACTCACCATGCATACTAAAATAAATAAACAAGCACATAATAATAATAATAATAATAATAATAATAATAAGTAATATGTGATTTTGAAAGATCTTTAATTTGAGATAATAACAGTTTTCTGAAGGCCACTTTCACTGGAGCTCTCAAGCTGTACCTACAAGGTGTGTCTCCACAGGGTAGCGAAAGGGAGTGCTAAGCAGGTCACAGCATAGCTATCGCTGTATGGATAATGCAGCGGAGCCAAAACAAACCGCTTGGTCATCATGACAACAGTAATTGAGCACTGGCGCCTAAAAGCTGGTTACAGATCGAATACACAGTGGACATGTATTGACTGTAAAATGGATCTGGGAATGTGGTCTATACAGAAAAAGAAATAAGTCAATACTCACCAATAAATAAAGGATACTCACCATATACAGTATATACTAAACTAAATAAATAAACTGCTGATAATAACAAACCATGGCATGACTTCTCTCCCAAGAACCCAATTAATAAGTAATTCAGGTTTTTTTCATATATATATATATATATACTGTTATGTACAGTATGGCAGTTGTAGGCAGAGGTGATGTAGGTGGTTGCCTAACGTGTTGCATTAATCATATGTGTCGAAATCCCCACCTCGCCCAGTACTTAATCGCTAACCACCCCCACATCCACCACCCCCACAAACCACACCCCCTTCGCGATTGTATTGTTTTGCAGCATAACGGCAGTCACAGAACACACAGAGAAAGGCTACCGCTAGACTTAGTGCTAACGCAATGCAAAACTTACTGCTTAGCGATAGCAGAGTGAGGCCTTTATCTGCAAAACACTAGCGGCAGTCTCACAGCGCTCGACTCGTGGCACAAACCGATTGCGTCCCAACGATACAGGTCAACAATCGCGAAAAACAAAAACTCTCAGTGATCGATGTCATCGATCGCTTTTTTGTGATTCAGATTAAATGTGCCTCTTACTGAGCCGGCTCCATTTAAAATAAAATAAATAAATAAATAAATAATGGCTTTTTGGAAGAGACTAATGCCGCAGCAAGAGAGACAGCAGCTGACAGTGGGCAAAGCCACACACTGTGCTATTCAGTGCCCAATGCAGTACTCGGTGCGATCCTGACCCACGCAAGCTCATGGTGTTCTTTGAAATATGGTGCACCCACCCACTCTGATCCTCCTGCCTCACCCCCCCCCCTTCCCGCACCCCCAAGCGAAAGAAAGAGATAAATAAGTAGTGTGTGGTCTGTATTGTTTTCTTAGTTAAAAAAGTTCACCATGCTCATTATTTTACAGAGAGTCTACATTTATCATAATGACAAAAGCAAGCTTTCCCCTGGAAGCACAGCGGGGTGCCTTTGGAATCAAAATGTGTCAACATAAAAAGATGCCTTTTAGTGCTTATTCTTGATTCGGGCTGTCTGATTGCTGTTCTTTGTTTCCCGCCCACGTCCCATCACCCGTCCAAAATAAATAAATAAATAAATAAATAAATAAATAAATAAATACACAAAGAAATAAAACAAAAAGGCTCCATCAGCAGCGGCAGTTTTTTTGGTTTATTGAGCCATCACAGGACACTCCTGTCTGCAGGAGTTTAAAACCAACTAAGTTCTGACAGCCATTTTAGAGATATTTCTGTTTGTCTAGAAACTTGACGTTAAAGATTTTGATACGTGATCCTTGGATGACAGAATCCCGCAGGCATTCTTGATCGGAGAGACATTTGCGTCGTCTCAATTAAGTGTTTTAAAATTTAACATTTTTACTGATCATTGTGTTCAGCGGTAGGATTTTCACATGACATTTTCTAGAGGATTCTTACCCCCTCATGGCACTGATTCATATCATGAATAAGGTGGTGAAAACACATCTAGACAGATAATGGGAAACATATCCAAGACAGGTGCACAAATTTGACATGTTTGGATAGAGGAACTAGAAATGCTTTCAAGGAACTATGTAGCTGCCAACGATACTACAGTTTTGTACATTTCTACATAACTTCCATAGACCTGCGCCTGACCATTAACTTTCACTTCCTAAGGGGATTTATACATACCGGGCATTGTTTTCACTCTTTCTGAATTTACTGCTGAAGCAGAAAAGGGTTCATAAATACAATTCTTGCACTTGGCCTCAAAGGGATGTATTGCACTTTTGCCCATATATGTATTAAGCGAGACAAACACAGATAATTTGCTCTTGAAAATAATTGTTTATTTTGATACATATTCGTTTAAGAACAGTATTCTCTGCCAGGCTGTTCATCCCTAACTGAACGTGAAGATAACGCTTTGGCATTAGACATTTAGCATTGTAAATGGGGTGGTAAATTTGTCTCTTGCAAATTGGAACTGGCAATTCCAGTTACGTGCTCTATATGTAAGTTTATATATTTATAAGTCTATTTCGGATGGCTAAATAGCAAATGACACAAATGGTAAAAAAAATAAAATAAAATAAATAAAATAGCCTCTTTTTCATAGGTGTAGTGAAACTATCTCTGAGTAGTGTCACATTATGACTATATTTCAAAATATTGAAGTGGCTGCGGTATCCTGGGTAATGTGGTCCTGTTCCATTAGCACCGATGTCTGAGAGATGACACCTATTTTGAGATTACTTCAGTCACACTGCTTCCTGAGAATGTATCACAGGATATCAGGATATAGAGGGCTCAAGTCGCTTTGCAATTGCGAATGATATGCCCGTTCTGCCTCAATTTGTAACTTTATAAGGTATACCCTTGCAAGAAAGTAATCCATTTTGTGCGAAATGTTTATGGAAGTCTTTACACATCTAAAAAAAATCATTTTAAAAATCTAAAATGTACTCCATAATGGGACTGCATGGTTAAAATGAAGCACACCAGCTGCACAGTGTGCATTAATCAGACATGGCAGAGAGTGAACCTAAAGTTAGCCTATCCTCACAATATCACGCTATCTGCTATGCCATTGTATATTTCAGTCGTAATTACACATGCACCTAGCCCGTAATGACTAGGTGACTAGGTAAGGCTGTGAGGTATTATAAGTATTTAGATTTGATTGATCACATTACGAACGGTTTTCTGTTTTTTAGTCAAAATTATTTATTTATTTATTTATTTATTATTTATTTATTTTTTGAGGTGACATTTTACCCTCTTTTGAATTCCCATTCTGCCACTGAGTAAGAACAGAGTGCAGTCATATTGTTTTGTTATTCGGAAGTTGCCCATGTCTCTCTTTGTATTTGCCAGTCAGGTACAGAAGAAACATTCTTTACAGTATTACTTTACACGGGGTGATTAACACATATCTGCAGGGCATTTTAAATATAAAAATGGTTTGTAAAAAAGAAGGGAGTTTTGCATTCACAGCATATATATATATATATATATATATATATATATATATATATATATGGGCCTACTGAGTGGCCACTTCATTAGGCACACCTACTTGTTAATGCAAATAGCCTACTCCTCCAAACAGTGAATCATGTGGCTGCAATTCAATATACAAAGCATGCAGACACGGTGAAGAGGTTTACTTTTTGTTTGATCAAACTTTAGAATGGGTTATCTAAACATGATCTAAGTGACTTTGACTGTGGTATGATTGTTGGTGCCAGACGTGTCGGTTCCAACATCTCAGAAACAGCTGCCCTCCTGGGATTTTCACACACGGCACTCTAGGGCTTACACAGAGTGGTGCGATAAACAAAAAAAACATCCAGTAAGCGGCAGTTCTGCGGGAAAAGACACCTTGTTAATGAGAGAGATCAGAGGAGAATGGGCAGACATCCAAAATTGGATGATTAAAAACGGGAAAAAACGTTGCCTGGTCTGACGAATCTCGATTTCTGCTGCGACATGCAGATGGCAGGGTCAGAGTTTGGCATAAACGGCATGAATCCATGGATTGATCCTGCCATGTGTCAATGGTTAAAGGCTGTTAGTGGTGGTGTAATGGTGTGAATTTTCTTGGCGAACATTAGGCCCATTAATACCTATTGAGCATAAACAGCAGAACATATGCATCCCTATTCCTTATATGGACACAGTCTACCCGTTTTCAAATGGATACTTCCAGCAGGATAATGTGTTGTGTCACAAAGCACATCGTCCCAAGCCGGTTCCACGAACAGGACAGTGACTTCAGTTTACTCCAATGACCTGCACGGTCCCCAGTTCTCAATCCAATAGAGCACCTTTGGGATGAGGTGGAACGGGAGGTTCACAGCATGTGTTTGTGGCTGAAAAATATCCAGGAACTGTCTGATGCTATCGAGTCAGCATGGACCAAAATCCCTAAGAAATGTTTCCAGCACCTTGAATCCAAGCCATAAATAATCCAGGCCGTTCTGGAGGCAACTACCAATACTAGATAGGTACAGTGGCCACTAATGGCCTAACTTACTAATACCTTTAGTGTGTGCAAAATCTTTTTGCACATGCAAAATGAATAAAACAACCAATGATTGGTGAAAAACAAATACCATGACCAATCACTGGTTGTTTTATTGGCTTTGGACCCACTGAAGGTTTTAATAAGTCAGGCCCTAAGTGTAGAAAGATGACTGAGAGTCACTCAGGCTCAGTATCTGACCGGTTTAACATGAACAACCACATTTTTACGTGGCTTTAAACCCAAAATATATCCAATACCTGGCCTTGCAGCTGAGTATTTCACTGTTGTAGAAGTAATTTTGTTTTTTGAGAATGAGAATAAAGAGTTGCAATAAAGACCCTTTTTCAAAAGATTTTCTTGTTTTTTAAAAGACACCACGGCTATAAACAAAACTTGCTTGCAGTATTTTGCAGAAAGTGGCTCATTTGATTGAACTGAATGTAGCAACACAGATGAGCTGCACATAACCTTTCATGCTTGTACAAAGAGAACTCGTGATACAAACAGAATAAACACTAAAAACAAAATTACACAGCATAGCACTGATCGATCATGGTGTGACAGCAAAATTACATACTTTATTGGTCAAAAATTTTAAAAAATAATATAAAAAGGGAGAAAGGGATGAGATTTTCTTAAGGGCACTGAGACATTTGAAAATAAAATATAAATAAATACAAAATAAGAACTGACTTGGCAAAGTAAATATAAGTTCCTCGGTCATTTGTTCATAAGTACTCCTGTGAGAGGGTGATGTTGGAAAGATTTATCGGGTGGCTTTCTTCAAGCAGTTGGGAAGGTGGAGGATTAAAAAAAAACTTTGTACACTCCATAATTATTGCTGTTTGAGTGGCTAATATCTCACAGGCTGCAGAGAGAGAGAGAGAGAGAGAGAGAGAGAGAGAGAGAGAGAAGGAGAGTAATTACTCTATTGCTACCCTTGTTTCTATTGATACATTAGTCAGACAGAGATTGGGGATTTCTATTGTCACATTAGTCAGACAGAGAATGGGGATTTCTATTGTTACATTAGTCAGACAGAATAATGGGGATTGTTCAAAAGCTTTTCACCGTCCGGATGGGGGAAAGAAGGAATAGAAAATTACAAAAAAAAAGGAAAACTGTTCAAACAAGTTGATCTATTATGACTTGATTAGCAATGACTCTACGAAGGAAAGGCTAACAAACACACACACACACACACACACACACACACGTGCGCACAAATAGTATGGAACAAAATAAATTCCATGTTTAATAATAAGAATGGCAGTAAAGGTTGGTGTATTGAGTGACAATGGCTCAAAAATATTTACAAAACATTTACATTCACAAGCAGTTATTCAGTCACAAGATTACATTTTTGCTTATCTAGAGTTAAGCACTACGGTAGTTATTTTACATTTGAACTTGAAATTACATTTTACTGGCAAATGCTTATTTAAAAAATGAAGAAGAGGCAGATTAGGAATCAGAATTTTTAAAAATAACATGGTGAATAGCAAAAATAAAAATCTTATCCCAAATAAGCATCTTTAAACAGCCATTAAAATGGTGGGAGGTTGCAAGAACAAAATAAACCAAGCAACCCATATTACATATATCAAACACGTATTTGAAATGCTTGCCATCCTTGATCAGGTACCAATGTGGATTGGTCTATTACTCTGTACTGGGGAAAGCATTCTCAAACAAAGTCATGGATTACAATTTATCTCCAATGGTTTTCTTTGAATGGAAGGCAGTGAATAAATGAAATTAGATTCTAATACATAGAGCTATGCCATTAACATTGAATAACACATTTCAAGCAGTATATCCGGCTGTTTTGATACGTCCTGTTCAGGCCGTATTCACTTTATTTCAAGCTATGGATAAGAAACATCAATTCACTAGCAATATAGTAAATTAAAGCCCCTTCACACATTGCTGAATCTGAAGTTATAGCACTAAAATAGAGATCAAATCATTTTTAATAGTCATTTTTTTCATTAGAATTTACTGCGGGCATATTTGAGTTTATCAAGTGAAATTTAGGAAAGCTTTCAATTGGAATTTTCCCATAAGCAGAGGATTACTGCTCAGGAATAATGGAGAGCTCTCTCTCAGAGGGAATATTTACTCGTCTCGATGCACTATCGACAGGTCACTGCTGGGAAATCACGCGGCCTTGAGGCTGTCTCATGGGTGGTAGAAGCTGGGCTGACATACTAAAGGCCATTACTGCGCGACCGACGCGCCGAACGCTCGCTTCAACAGCCACCTCGCTGACACCCTTAACTGAAGGTCCATCACTTCAAGGGCAGGGTGGACACTTGGGCACTCACGAAGACAAAGTGGCCTCTCTCCTCGGACACTTGTGAGTGCACAATTGAGTGCCGAACATCTCCCGAGTGCATAGAGGGGAGGGAACAGAAGAAACCAACTATTTATATTATGGATGTACACATTTGGCCTAAAATGGTATGAGCAGCAGTAATATGAGGCAAAGTCATCAACAATGTAAAGATGCGTAAGTCAAATGAAGGACAAATGTTGATGACATACAGTCTAACTTTTGCAGCTTTCGAAGGATGATAATTTTGCTAAGCTCCTTTTTGCATCTATTCTAAAACAAAATAAATTTATATTTGAATCCTCGGTACACTTTCCTCATTTAGCTCACAAGTGGTGCTTATTTTACCTCCTGGGTGGTCAGCAGTCTAGCTAAAATTAAGCCGCTCAGGCTACTAGTGTAGTAACCTGAGTGGCTTCAGTTCAGCTATAGTCCATTGAAAGCTGAATATTTAAGGACATGGGTGTTATGAGCATACTAGTAGGCAGTGGCGGGCCGTCAGGGCCAGCAAGGCCTTCTCTGCTGGCCTAAACATCATCAGAATATAAATTTAATTTTGATATATTTTTTCCACAAATATGTATTAAATTATTCCCCATAGTCTATTCTCTTCATTTCATAGCTTTCCTCTTGGTTGCGCTGCTTCCAGCCTCACATTGAGATTTGGAGGGCTGGCCTTTATGTAAGAGCTTTTATCCAATCATATTTCAGCCATAATGTGTTGCCAGGGTCCAAGAAATCTGCCCTTAGGCCTTCAAAATCAACAGTGCGGGCGCTTGTAGCTTAAAGTGAACGGAAACAAACCTGTGGTGTTAACCAATCAGATTTCGAGTTGGCGACACCGGGGCCAGCTAGCAGGCGTACGATAACGTCAGCACGTGCACGTCTTTTGATTGGATACGCACTATTGAGAGGCAGAGCTATGCAGAGCTAGCAAACTGAACTTGAACGAGCTCATTTGTGTAGATTTCTACAAGCTGTTTTTTTTCAACCCACAATGGCTGAAGGAGGAGAAGAGATCGATTTGGTCGCAGATATAATTACAACGCCATTTTCAAGACGAACTTTTCAAGAAAAGCTAGACATCGTCAGAAGAGAACGGCCAACCCCGATGCTAGCGAGCCGACGCTAGCGAGTCAAAATGGACATTCAAGGCTAGGAATACACTTTCACCACTGTCGCAAATATATCCTCATGAACAAATGCAAATTATTTGTTTGTTTTCTTTTATTTTCAGTGAATAGTTTATGTGTCTTTATCGTCACGTTTCTTAAATGAAACTGCTTTGGGTGCGACAATGCGCTGTTTAGTGAACAAACTTGTTAAAGCTCACATACTTTTGGTGGACTTAATAAAACTTTGTAGACTAATCCCTTAAAAGCGCCTTTTATTTTAAAGTTTTGACAGTATCCAAGCGATCTTAAAGCTGGTAGTTTAACACTCTTAATTGTAAATGCGGATTTATTGATTATAAATGCTTCGGAAATATTAATATAACTCTGTTGTACTTGACTATGTTAAGGTGATGCAACGCCCGGTTATACTGCTTTTCTGTCTAAATGTATAGTTTCTAGAGCCATGGCGTCATAATGATGGTATTAAGAGGTGGAATAATTCAGGTAGGACTGTGTAGGACATCACTGAAGGCCTAGGTGTGAAATGCACGGCCCGCCACTGCTAGTAGGCTATTTGTTTATTTTTATATAGTCTATGGAAAGAGCAAACCAAAATCTCTGATATTTTGTTTTGGGCAATTTAGAAATCCCGCCCTGATGGTTATCGTTGATCCCAAAAAGAGGACATGTCTAGGAAAGAGAGGTCTCCTTAGCCTATACCAGGGGTGTCCAGTCTTATCAGAAAAGAGCCGCTGTGAGTGGAGGTTTTCATTTTATCCCAGCACTGCGACACCTGATTCAACTAATTAACGAATCACAACCTTTAATAAAAACCTTGATAAGGAGAATCAGGTGACTTTAATGTTCGCCGAAAACAAAAACCTGCACCCACACTGGCCCTTTCCGGAAAAACATTTGACGATTTGTATTCTCGCATGATGCTTCAGTCCTACGCCAGCTAGAGGTCGCGATAGACTTCTCAAACAATGATCACATTTGCACCTCCTCAATAATCCAAATTGATAAAGTAATTGCCACTAGACGTTGATTGACAGTGATGTTCGCAAGTGACACTCACATGTTAAACAATTTGAAGACAAGCAGGAAAAAAGTAAGACCATTGGTCACAACACCAAACACACATGATCAGATTCCACACAATTCTCAGCTAGAGAAAGGCCTTTATTTCTCCGGTAACACTGGTGAGGGGTAATAAATGGACAGATTCCCTGCTGATACAAATAAAAAAAATCTGTAATGAATGTGACGAGCAAGCTTTATGACATTCAGGACAGAACTTGTTCAAATATATGACAGGATGTCCACGGAAAGGTTACGTTTCTGCATTTAATTTAAAAGCCCTATTATTGAGACATTTCAACGAATATCACAGAAAACTATGAATCAAATTAAAACTTAGAAATGTCACAATTACAATAATGTCAGCTGCTAAGTTGTGAGGATTCAATCTTTCATATAGTCTAAATCCCCAATGACTCAACTTTCAGATGGTGTAGCTCTTTGCACTGAATAATATTTCAGGCAGTTTATTTCTAAAGTAATTGTAAAGTGGAATTACAGACATTGTTCAATATAGCAGGCAATGCTATGGTATTAGCATCATGTATGTGAATGTGTGCACGTGTGTTTCAGACAGTGCACCAATGCGTGTCTTATGCATGTTGGGTGACTGATTCTGTGTCTACAAAGTGCACCACTAAGCAACTCCACGAGGACTACCACGGATGACAAATGTATCACCCCTCTGCGTAGGCCTACTGCTTTTGTCACACTGGACGTCTCGAGACCACGTCTTCGACGGCATAGACAATCTACCTGTGACAGGAAGCAAACACAGCAAAGATTTGGCTGTACCTTCTCGTTTTTTTGGCCTTTTGTCGTCCACTTCACTGCATGCTATATGCATTGTCTTTTTGGCGGCAGGCGAAAGGCTTTGGATGAATCCGCAGGCTTTAAATCCGACTGCTCTACTCCCGGTCTGACCGCTCTACAGCTCGCTCTCAGGCTTCCTTATAAACCACAGACTTCCACGCTGCGCTTAGTTTTCACCATCTCTGCTAGTCCAAGGTGACATGCCTTATGGAAATGTAATATACTGCAGTATATTTTAAATATATTGTGAAGATAATTTTGATATATTTACAATGTACTGCAGTATATATTTTTTCCTTAAGGGAGTGCACTTTCAGTTTTTTTTTTTTTATGACATTGCTAAGCTAAACTATGGCTTCCCCATTCCTCTATAGTTCTCACTCTGCTGTATGTATGGAAGTTCAATCTGGAAGATTTAGCTAGCTTCTCTGCTTCATAAGCACTAGGTTTCGCAACCCTCTCCTCGTAGGTGTATGCTGTTTGTGTATGTTACTCAGACTATCGGTTGTGAAACTGAAAATGCATCCTCGTCTCTGCACATAGGCATTTGGCATGCAAAAGGTTAAGCAAACGGGCACATTGATGTAAATTGGTGAGTTGATGTTGAGCCTTTGGGTCTTCACAAATGTAAGGCAGGTGGACTCCTCGTCTAATGCCTGGGGCTCTGGCTGGAACAGAAGTTTCTTTAAAAGGCCAAACCATGCACAACTTATTGAGGGCGGGTGGAAGATCAGCTATCTGCCCTGCAGCGCGGCGAGCTTCTGGAGTGGAACTCGACTCCCAACCTGACAGCGCGGTTTACTGCTCTCTCAGGCATTGTTTGCCATCGCTTACAGTGCTGACTTTAAAAGTTTTTCTGTGAAGCCTACATTGCCCTTTGTGATGTCACATCCGGGAAGGAATTGCCATGCAAACTTCCTGTGAACTAAACAGTTAATACCAAAAAGGGTAGGCGGAGCAAGACATGTAACCTTGGGGATGGAACACCCGCAGTTCTAACTTATTAGACTCATTGCTCATTGACTGACTGGAGGTCAATGGAGTTTTTACAAAACAGTCAGATAAACGTGTCATTTCCAGACAGAATAAATCAAAAGTCTCCCTTTTTTTTTTTAGATCATGTTTGCCTGGGTTGTCAGGACCCAGTACTATTCCTTAAAACCCATTATGATTTTGACAATACAATAAAAACCAACTTTAAATCCGGCTAGCACCGGTCAAATGCGTGCCACTCTGAGCATAACGTTACGTAACTTTAGTTGCTAAGCTAAATTAAAACACTGCTGCACACTCCTGATCACTTCCTCTTGTGCAGACAAAAAAAGCCAATAGGGAAAAGCGCCAGTTCCATCATGTCATATCTTAAATATATGTTAATACCTACAGTATATGGAACAATGTGAAGATGTGTGAGTCTGCTATGGCTTAGCCTGTCCTACTGGTCACGGCCATTGATCCACCAGATACAATTGAGCTGTGTCTCCTGAAACTTCACCAGGAGTGCGCTAGTCTCATTAGCTTGCCTTTTATAGCTCAATGTGCTGCAGATATGTGGGCTACGTCATGCTCGTTTATTGGTCCTACTGCCGTAATGGCAGCGATTCAGCTTGCAGGTGTTCAGGGTTCTGCTCAGTTTCTGTGCCTTTGCCTGTCCGATGTCCTCGCGCGTGAAGCTTGTCATACAGTATGCGCAAAAGAACACACACACAGCCATACGTGTAGCTTAGTCGCTCCTCCCGACTGCGGAGCTTTTCCACCTGTAGCAGAGATGATTTACCCAGTTCACTGTGAACTGCATGGATAAAAGCGTCTGCTAAATGACTGTAATGTAATGAATCGAGAATCGATAATCATATCGATTCAATCAGGCACAAACTTAAATTAATAAATAAATACACCCATTCACTTTGGTCTTAGAACTCAAGAGTTCAGGGTTACCTCTCATACCTCACATTTATTCAAAATGAATTCTGGTCCTCCTTCCATGGGATGAAGATGGGGTCTAATTTGAATTCAGCGCTACTGTAGATCATTCGCAATCAGTCTATTGCCCAGGGTTTCATCATCTGAAGTGATTGCATCTTTAGCATCAGGTTTCCCACCTAAAGAAAACCTCCCTTCGACACCTTTTTTTTCTTCTTCTTCTCTCTGGGATTTAGTCTCGGTGATTATAAAGCTACCTGCTGTTATCTTATCACTCTAGAGAATCACTCCCATAATGAGGATTGCTTGCATCATGTGGAGTCAGGGATCACAGCTTACTTCACATGGTGCACAATGCTCCGTCATGAATATGTGTTACATCATTCCATAAAACAAATTCAATTATAACTTAGCTGGTTAATCTTATTATGCAGTCTACAGAGATGCCTGGGGGAATAGCCGAGTGCCTGGTAAAATAAGTCATGCAAAACTACTCTAATGGGACCAAGTAAGCATTGCTCATACCATCACACATCACCTTTGCCATCAATCCCACACATACATCATACCCACTGTGCACGGACAGCCTGAGAAAGGCACAATGTACACGCACAGCAAAAAGCTTCCGTCGGACCTTTTGCATCTTACGTTATATTTGAGCCATTTTGTAGATGCTGTTATCCAGAGTGACCTTCGCAGCTCAGCTCACTTTCGTTTTACATGCATTAAACCGCTGGGTATTTACAGAAGCAATGCATGTTGAGTACCGTGCTCACGGGTACAATTTGCTCTAAGGCCTTACCTAGGAATTGAACCTACAAATTTACCAGCCCAGCTCCCTGACCATTATTGGTCTTCAGGTTTATTCAGGAACTTGATTATATCATTGTGCAATAGCTGGCTTTCCATGGTGCATTTTATCCTATATAATAATAATAATTCTTATTATTATTATTGTTAATATTATTATTATTATTATTATTATTATTATGATGAAGACACCATCAGACTCCACCTTGACCGACCTACAAATCTGATACCATTTTCATATAGCAACTGTTTTTCACTTGTTTTGTGTTTCTTAAATCTTGTGTGATTTCATAGTTTATAATGTCTTGCTGATTTAGTCATAGCTTACCGTGTGCACTATACTCAATGTTCATGGCTATGGATATAGCTGCTATGCTATGATAGAACTGCACTTTGTCTGGCCTGTTGTAGTTGCTTCAATGACCTTCTGTATACATTTATTTTATGTTGCTTTGGAGAAAAGCGTCCAAATTAATGTATTATTATTATTATTATTATTATTATTATTATTATTAGTAGTAGTAGTAGTATTAGTAGTATGTTACATAACCGTGTAAGCCTACTGTGTACAGTGTTTACTTGCTTTATCTTGCTCTGCCTAAGAAAGTTACAAGGACATCCCCTTTCCTGAAATAATTCCCCTGTCTCTCATCCTCTAATCTATCCTCACAATCTGTGTACATTCTCAGGGTAGTGATCAGTGATTCAGAAGACAATCATCTCTCAGAAGACACTAATGATGGTTATCCACTCTTCATTGTTCAATACGCACAACTTAATCAGTCCTTTTGTTGTTATTGACTCGGGTCAAGGTCAATCAGTTCCTCCAGTTTAGTAATTGGTTCATTATTTTGTAATTAATTAGCTCAGAGCACAGTTCACTAAATAATTTATAGCTGAAAAAACAGACAACACAATAATGAAATACAGCTGTCCCCTGAATTTAATCAAATTGTAAATCCATCATAAGGAAAACTGCTATTCAATCAAAACTTGCACTCAATATCAGATTATTCCTGAAACTAAATAATCTACTTAACTTTCAACAGAGCCTTATGCTAAGTGAGGTTAAAGCCATGAAAGAATAAATTACAATAATTAATCAGGGCTTTTTTTAACATTTTTTTTTACAAGCTCTTGATAAATGAGGGCTCAGTATCTTCAATGAAACTGAAATATTGACAAGACAGGCAAATTACTGTCTTCATTCTCTGAACAGTCTTTGCACACCAGAATATTCTTTGCATAGCATGTATCAAAATTCCAAGATGCATCAAAGAAAAAGACAGCCATACTCTGCCACTTATAATCCAGCGTCTGTCAATAGTGCTCTCAATTGTACAACTATCATGGACCTGAGAAGGCAGGTTGATAGCATTTCCAGAGCTTAACAGCATAGGGTTAGTCAAGCGTTAGGATTTTCACATACCCTGCCAAAGCACTATTCTGTACTGACTTACATCTACATCAAAAGTGCTAATGTATGTACAAAATATGTTGTACATATTATGATTTACTTACTGGCAGTAATTTTTCTTCAATACAATATCTGTATCATTTAAGTTATATCCTCCACGGGTCAAGTACTGCCTCCCCTGGACACTGTTTAAACAAATAAATAGAAAATCATGAGGTCAATATGTATACAACATCATGTATAAATTATGTTTTTCCCCAAGGCTTGACAAACTCTGATGTTTAGTCCTCTTTATATCCAAAATCCCAGATAATTTACAGCCTTCTAATGATTAAAGGAATTACCTTGAAGCTGATTGGTTGCTTTCAGAGCCAAATCAAAGTATCTGAGTAAAGATGGCCAAAATAAAATGGTAAGATCCTTCCAGATAACTCACCACAGGCACTGCCCTATTTCTGACTAAAAAAAGCATCTTAGACTTCAAAAAGCAGGCAATTTGGGCGTGATCATTTCAAAGAATTCATGCATATGAATGCAGTTCAGACCACGAACGACATTTCCCAGGGGAATCATCAGTTAGACTTATGATAGAATTTAAATTTATTTTTCAGTTATTTTTCTAAGCATGTATTTATCTAGCCATTTACCAGTCTATTGGTGGCAAATTTTCTCATTTCAAGTAAAAAGATGAATGCATATTTATGGCGCCTCTGTGAACGTAGATTGAATGCATATTTATGGTTCCTCTGTGGACGTAGATTGAATGAATGCATTTAAAACATCATCTAATCCCTCAGGGTAAGCTGCCAAAGGAGATACCTTATTTGCACAATTCCTTACGTGATTTTATTAACTTCTATGAGCCGTTTCTTGAGCTCTAAAGAGCTGTTTTGATTCCGGCTACATAAACGTTGACATTGATTGTTTGTACGTGTACATTTTCAAGCCCAGATGATGATGATGACGACCGAGGTGAAAAAAGATTATACTTGAAATGTGCTTTTTAAAAGTGTACTCATGTAATTTGTGCTAAATTGGCAGCTCTTTAAGTGTACTAAATGCACTAAAGTTGTTCAAGAGTAGAACTTAAGTCATACTTAATTGTACTTGTGCACTGTGTGTGTGTGTGTGTGTGTGTGTGTGTGTGTGTTAAAACGGGACTATTAAAAACGGCGCATATCAGTACGTCTACATAGGCGTGTGCACAACACGCGTACACCCTCCTGTCTGTTACACACAGGGGCGTGCACAAGCATGACTAAAATATCAAGAGTAGAATGTGAAATATTATTATTGTGTAGGCTATATCAAAAAATGCATAATAATAATAAAAGGGTTCATAGGTCAACGACCACATACCTGTCCCTCAGCGAAGGGGAATGCCTGATTAAATTGCTTTCAGCCCACTCCATCAACATCCAGGCGATGTGCGATTGTATGTAGGTTACATGTATAGATTATTCACAATTACCCTGGATCAAGGTATATTTGTCAATAGTTCCTGTAGTCTAATCTTCCAGGAGGACAATCTTCTCTTACGGGACAATGACTATCTACCGAAAACTTTGCTGATGACACCTATATCAAGCCAATTGCGCAAATTGTCATTTACACCTAATGCGTGAATTGTCATTCAATGGAAAACTCGCACACTACAGTAATAGACTGACATTTGAGTTCTGGAAATTTGCTTCAGATGTCATTACAATACAGCTCTCTAGGCCTACAGCTAAGTGTAAGTCAGTCAATCCAAACTCCACCCCCGGCCAAGTGTATTTTGGTTTTTTTTTTGTGCCCAACTGCCTACTACACACTAATCACTATAGCTAGCTCTTCACAACAAAGGAGGTGCACTAATTAGTGGAATCAGCTGGTGTAGAGCATGGTTAAAACAAAAACTTGCATACACTCGGCCCTCGATGGAATGAGTTTGACACCCGTGCTGTAAGTAAATAGAATGGTTTTGACTGAAAAAAGTTAAAAATCTTGTCCAGTGAATATTTTCAAATAGCCTATAGGCTACTCGCTACTGCCTACCACGGATTCGCTGTGCGTAAGGTTTTTTCGATAGCCATGTTAACTGAACCTTATTCTTTGTCCTTCATAGCTATTTTTAAAGTTAGTGGCCAGGGTTCCATACACTTAGCTTATTAAAACCCCGCTGATTTCACCTGTTATACCATAACTAAACAAAACTATTTTAAAGAGAACAATTAATTCACAATGAATTGTAATGCCATTCTCTGCATGTGCGCTTTAACTTCATGCAGGAGAAGGTCCGTTTCGCCTGCTTTAAATCATACTTCCCATTGTCTTCCTGGGAAAGTGGACTTGTTTTTAAAGCATAAAATAGAATAGAATAGAACAAAAGCTCCCAACCTTTTACAACTCGCGGCCCACACGACCGAACACAAAAGCTTCCGCGGCCCCCCTGCAGGAACCCAAGAGTTTCACAAATGCAATTACACATGTAATAATCGACACTGAAAATTACGGACAGACGTACACAATGTAACACGGCTTCACGCAATGATAGTTGTGATTGGGGGAGCTACGGGGGGCCTGAGCGAATTAATTTTGACGCAACAAATAATAAATAAAAATAATAACACGTGCATTGAGAATGGACACGAGCCAAATCAAATGCATACAAAACCAATGCTGATGTTATGTGCGATTAATCAAATGTGTCATTACACCTAATTGACAAATTCAACCTTTAGTTATAGAAACTAAAGATATGTATAGTGGGATAGGTGGACAGAAACATGATAGTAACATTATTTAAGTTAATTTTATTGAAAATGACTAGACTCGGTAGGGCCAGGCTAATTTTACTCAGAATGTTTTCATAAACAGTTCTAAATAGATCTAAACTAGATCCCAGAGCCATAATTTACAATGACATAAAAATCTTGTTCGGAATAAAAAAGAAAGTCTTCATGTTCACTGCTGTATTTCCTTCGTTTTGCTTTATGCCTGTTACGTTCTCCGTAGCGGGAGGGGTAAGGACCCAGACGCAGACCACAGGATTAGGCAAAAGGAGTTCTTTATTCCGTTCAGGGGTCAAGCCAGGAGATCAGAGGTAGGTGGGTACAAAACAAACGATAGGCGATAGGGCAATGAGGGACAATCCAGAGAGTCGAAAACCAGGGAATCAGAGTTCAGGCAGTACAAAGGGATCAGGCAGGAGAATGGTCGATAAACAAACGAGGTCAAAAACGAACAGGCAGACTGGACAGATGAGGGCAAGGCAAAAGAATAGTAGTTCAAACAGGTGTCGCGGAATAATTCTACAGATCTCAGGCTTTCGAAAATAGTAGGCACTGGAAAAGGTAATCACAACAATCCGACACAGACTGGGAGTAACAAAGGGCTTAAATGCACAAGTAACTAATGACACAAGAGGAATCAGGTGTGTGAGGGGCGGGGTTCCAAACGAGAGACAATGAAATACATCTGGGAAACAATTAAACAACCACAGAGACAACTAGGGAAAACGCGGACTGGATTCCAAACATACACAATGACAGATGACCTGGAGTTTCAGGAAATCGTGCATAGAGTAAGATGACAGGAGGAAGAGATCAGTTGCAGCTGAGAATGATTAGCAAGGACAGAACAGCATGAAAATGTGCGCTCTAATATATTAGTGAGATTAGTAACTATACACACCCCTGCCGTTAGTATGATTAGTAAGTATATACAAATTAGTTTGTTAATGGAGTTAGTAGATCTTATCTATCATTAGTATGTTAGTGGTAATTAGTAAATCTAAGTGCACAGAGATAGGTGTGAAGCAAGAGGGAACCCGAACACCAATGAGATCACCCGAATGGTACAGAGACGTAAACAGGGAGTGACAGATCAGAAGTAAACAATCAGACAAAGGACAACTAGGAAAAACCGGAAAATAAACAAGCAAGACTAAACAATAAATTCAAAATAAAGATACAAATAACCAGTAGAACACAGATCCTTACAATGCCTCTTTTCAGTGTCAGACACTGGAGCTGTTTCCTTACTGGTAGATGGACTAGCCTCTGAATCTTTCCCTTTGAGAGACCCTGTTTGTAACCACTTATCCATGATAAATTCCTTTGAATAGATTCAAAAAGAGAAATGTTTTAGCACTGACGGTTTATCTTGAACACAGCTAAAATGGTGGTCACATCAATCAAGCAATTCTCCAGCCGCCGCCGTAGAAACCAATCATTACATTTTCATACATTACAGTCATTTAGCAGATGCTTTTACTCAAAGCGACACACAATAAGTGCATACAGAAATGTCATCAAAGTCACTACAGAACAGATAAGAAAGCACATCCTTCCCATAACGCAGCAGCTATCCCTAGCAATGAACATTGAATGTAGTTCACAGTACGCTGTGGGTAAATCAGCTATAGTCTACTACAATTCTATTCTACTATTTTAAACTTCAACAAACAGTTAAACAAGAAACAAGTACGACGAGAGGTCCTAGATTAAAGTGTATTGGTCAGGTGGAGTCTGAAGAGGTGTGTCTTCAGGCCATGACGGAACGCAGGCAGAGTGGGAATAGACCGTAGGGTGGGCCTAATGGGGAGTTCCACCAGTGAAACTAGCAAAAATGGACTTGGACCCACCTTAAATGCACTTTATGCCATGCGCTTACACAAAGTGCTAAGATTGCCAAATAGAGCCTTAAAAGTCTTATGATTAGGATGATAGTAATCTATAAGTGTATGTACAGTGTAGTTACAGTGCAATTTATACTAAATAATGAAAATTAACTTTAAGTTGAATCCTGTTATAACATGGCCTAAGTACTGTATTATGCATTATAGAAGTGTGCATCCAATATGTCACCATCACATTTCACATGCATTTAAAACCATTTTCTGGTACCATTCTGTACAGTCTAAGTGTGTTATTCTGCTCCATGACAAATACACTTTAAGTAGGAGAAAATAATGTAACTTTATTAGGACCAAATACGGCTCAATGATCAAGACCACATTTCTATCATTTCAGTTGCATCAAATGGAGAAAATACAATTGCACAAACAGGTGTGCAAGATTTGGTTTCCGGCAACATTCGGAGAGAAATCTCAGAAATGAAAATGGGCCTCATTCATGAAACGTGAGCAGAACGAATTTGTAAATAGTTCGTATTTGCATTTTGAGCTAAATAGTTAACTTTAGTAACTTATCTAGCAATCCATCACTTACTTCATTATCAACAATAACAAGTTTAATAGCTAGGGAGGTAAACACGGCGTATACCAATGACGCATTTGTCCGAGTGACCTATAAAATCGCCCCTTCCCTTCACCCCGCCTCCACTTCAAAAGCATGTCAAAACGCCAAGCGTGAGAAAAACAGAATTGTAAAAAGTGAAATTGTAAAAAATGAAATTGTAAAAAATGAAATTGTAAAAAATGAAATTGTAAAAAATGAAATCGTAAAAAATGAAATCGTAAAAAATGAAATCGTACTCGTAAAAAATTAAATTGTAAACATGAGTGAGAAAAAACAATTGCAACAGTTGCTCAGATCGCTGACCGTCGCTCAGCTTCATAGAGAATGAATGGACGTCCGGCGACTGGGCGACCGAAGTTGCTGGATGTGAGAACGCAGGGTTAATGAATACGAAAAAATCTACCTTTTCCACACGGTTTGATGAATCCGGCGTAAATGTTTCGTGTCAAATCTCTTCGGACATAAATGTACGCGTATGGAACGCTTCATGAATAAGGCCCAATGAGAACTGAGATTAAATTGCTAAATTGTAAGTACAAATAAATGGGTTTTGCATGAAAAAAGAATAGCCCCAGGCAAGTTTACACATGATAATGTATAAATAACAATAATTAAATAATAATTTTAAAAGAATACACACGTGTGTCTGATTCAGTTTTCCAGTAAAATAATGTACAATTCCACACCATCTTTATATTACCCACAATCCATCCAAACGAGACCATTCAGAGCAAAGACTTCTGAGAAAGTACGGGAATAGTTTGTTTTCCGTTTGACGTTCTTAATTTTCATTTTCTTTGGTGTGAGTTGTCAGCATGAATAGAGTATCATTGCCCTTAATGAGCACAGCCCTTCACACCAATCAGAGCTGTTGTCTACCATCTTCCATTCATCTAAGAACTAAAGCATGCCTTACAGGAACTTTTGTAATGTTCAAGTGTGTGCATGTGTGTGTGTGTGTGTGTGTGCGCACGTGCACGCGTGTGTGTGGTTCCATAAATAACATAAATTATTTGGTTTTAAAGCAAACAAGTTCCAATATGTATGTAAACCTGATATTGAAATATTATATGCATTTGCACGCACGCACAGATGCAGACACACACACACACACGCATACACACACATACACACGCACACACAAACACACACTCAAAGAATAAATAACTACTATTACTTACATAATTTGAGCCAGTTTCTCTGTGCAAAGAACAATATTCATTAGTCATAATCTCACCAACTGATCACCAACTGAACCTTCATTAATTTTATGAACACACAAGAAAGCAAGCTCTCCACCCTAAGTAAGGGTGCAGGAAACACACAGGAAACACACAAAACAAGCTCTCCACCCTAAGTAAGGGTGCAGGAAACACACAGGAAACACACAAAACAAGCTCTCCACCCTAAGTAAGGGTGCAGGAAACACACAGGAAACACACAAAACAAGCTCTCCACCCTAAGTAAGGGTGCAGGGAACACACAGGAAACACACAAAACAAGCTCTCCACCCTAAGTAAGGGTGCAGGGAACACACAGGAAACACACAAAACAAGCTCTCCACCCTAAGTATGGGTGCATGAAACACACAGGAAACACACAAAACAAGCTCTCCACCATAAGTAAGGGTGCAGGAAACACACAGGAAACACACAAAACAAGTTCTCCACCCTAAGTAAGGGTGCATGAAACACACAGGAAACACACAAAACAAGCTCTCCACCCTAAGTAAGGGTGCAGGAAACACACAGGAAACACACAAAACAAGCTCTCCACCCTAAGTATGGGTGCATGAAACACACAGGAAACACACAAAACAAGCTCTCCACCCTAAGTATGG
The DNA here is from genome assembly GCA_022702515.1 of Ilyophis sp. 1 JC-2022. NCBI lineage: Eukaryota > Metazoa > Chordata > Actinopteri > Anguilliformes > Synaphobranchidae > Ilyophis > Ilyophis sp. 1 JC-2022. The sequence goes on along the minus strand of CM040400.1, from coordinate 9,811,818 downwards.
GTGCATGAAACACACAAGGAACACACAAAACAAGCTCTCCACCCTAAGTATGGGTGCAGGAAACACACAGGAAACACACAAAACAAGCTCTCCACCATAAGTATGGGTGCATGAAACACACAAGGAACACACAAAACAAGCTCTCCACCCTAAGTATGGATGCATGAAACACACAAGGAACACACAAAACAAGCTCTCCACCCTAAGTATGGGTGCAGGAAACACACAGGAAACATACAAAACAAGCTCTCCACCCTAAGTATGGGTGCATGAAACACACAGGAAACACACAAAACAAGCTCTCCACCCTAAGTATGGGTGCAGGAAACACACATGAAACACACAAAACAAGCTCTCCACCCTAAGTATGGGTGCATGAAACACACAAGGAACACACAAAACAAGCTCTCCACCCTAAGTATGGGTGCAGGAAACTGTTATGTTCTGAGTGTTTTTGTTATTCGGTCATGTATAGTATTGTCAGTTTCGGTAGCATACACTTTTCCATGTGTTCCGCAGCCTTGCGTTCTGTGCTGAATCTCTCGCTCCCTCTCACGGAGTTTTACTTTCGTTTCTGTACACTTCGTTTGTATTACCCTGCACTACTAACATTTATATAGGACTTATTAATTACTAACTGGCTAAACACGGGGTGGTTAACTAATCTACTAATGCCAGGGTTTAATAGAATTATTACTAACACAAACTAACAATTTAGTTCTCATCACGTTTCCACAGCTGTTTAGTGTTTCCTTACGTATCCAGTCATTGTCTTGTTAACTAATTTACTAACGACAGGGCTAGGATAGGATGATTACTAACGAATTACTAATTGCCTTGTTAAATGTCTTAGCTCTCTCGCTGTTTTCCATTTCCTGCCATTCTCGAGCTTATTGTTTGCACCTGTCTACACATGCATTTATACCTGCTGTCTTTGTTTCTCGTGGCGAGTTCGTCATTCTATTTTCACGTGAGCTGTGTCTAGTTAGTCTATCTGTTTCCGAGTCCGTGCCAAGTTAGTATCTGTTTCCGAGTGTTTTGTTTGTTTAGTGTTTTTTCCGAGTTTGTAAGTTTTTGCAGTCTGTTCTTTTGTTATTTGTTTTTGACGGATTTCTGGCTTCGACCCCTGAACGTGTTCTCGCGACCATTCTTTTGGATTACTATTTTGTACCTCTGCCGTGTCTTCCCGTGTATGACCCCTGCCTGTCTTGACTTCCCCCTGGACTGTGATTTTGTTCCTTCTAGAATTAAACCTAGTTTTTGTTCACTCCTGCCTGCTATTGGGTTCCTGTTATTCCGGGACATAACAGAAACACACAAGGAACACACAAAACAAGCTCTCCACCCTAAGTATGGGTGCATGAAACACACAAGGAACACACAAAACAAGCTCTCCACCCTAAGTAAGGGTGCAGGAAACACACAAGGAACACACAAAACAAGCTCTCCACCCTAAGTATGGGTGCAGGAAACACACAAGGAACACACAAAACAAGCTCTCCACCCTAAGTATGGGTGCAGGAAACACACAGGGAACACACAAAACAAGACACAGGATTTTAAAATAACCTTTGCCCACAAGAGATAGTAGAAACAAACACTAATTTTCCAGGGGGATTCATATAATTACCTTGCAAGTCCACTGATGTAGCATTGTCATCACTTTTTCTTGCCAACTTCACACTATTTGTTCCTAAAGAACTGCATAAAACAGTTTACATTTGGTTTATTTACAAGAAACAATGGTCAAGTTAATCTCACACTGTGTAATACACTACAATAAAATATGTTGTGTTGTAAACCTATATTGTGTACAGAAAGGAAAAGAGTGGCTTAATTTGTTATTGAGTCGAAATGAGCTTTGTGTTTTGAATTAGTTTATTAGCATTTATTTATTCAGTATTGAGTTTTCGCTTAATCTCTGGTGTTTTCACTGTGGTCTGCATTGGAATGGTACGGTTGTGGACCTATTGCGCTTGCCAGCTCATAATTTTTTTGTTATACCGCACTGAGAATATGCATAGCAAAAAAAGATCAAACACACCAACAAGGAAGATAATATCTTGCCAAGATTTGATGTATCATTTATTTCAATTTGAATTTATTTCAACAGATAATATCAATAGTTTCTCTCAGCAAATACTTCCAATATGTGTCTATGTTTACTTTTCAGTATGATGTTGCACAGCCAGGTCAGAAAGAATAGGTTTTGTTTCAAAATGGACAATTCATTATTTTTAATTAAGTCTGTTACCTTTGTTTACGGTGGTGTTCAAACTGTGGACTTTTACAGTTGGCAACAAATGGCACCCAAGATATGGACTTTAATTAAGCAAGCTAACAGAGGTCAGATTAAATGACTTCAGTTACCAACAGTTACCATCCAAGCAGTTGCAACTGTATGTAAGAACACTTTAATAATACTCGAATCAGGAAATACACAGGGTAAAAAAATTATAAATAATTAATGTTGGTAAAAGGTGTAAACTAAATACTTAATTTACAGTTTTGGCTCATATTAATTGAGGTTGCCTATGATTCTGGTGGGAACTGTATGTACCTAGCTATGCTAATCTGTTCATAGCATTGGTAGCTACAATTATCCTGTACAGAGTTAGGTTCTCTTCCAAACAACTCTAGAAGTTGACAGTCTTATAATGTATTATTACCTATTCTCTGTTTACCACACCACAGAACCTGACATATTTCAGCCATGCATGCTGTAAACAAAATAAATGAAATGACAGTATCAATGGCTACAATTTCCTCAGAGTACTAGTGCATTGCAGCATTGCCACCACTGCAGTTCACTTATTGATGTCACTTGAGTATAAGCCTTATTTAATGTCAACAAAACATGCACCAGTAACAACAATTTCACAAGGGTTATTCAAGCTATGTTCTGAATTTCATCGGTTGGATGTTTATATATGTCAGTTCCATTGAGTTTTTACTAATAAAACCTGAATGCTGGAAAGCCTATTGATAAAAGATGGACTTTTTTTTAGGGTTGTATGAATATTCATAGGGGGTATTCCATAATGCAGAATTACTGAGTTAGCTGGATAACTGCACTCAGTAAAACCTGGAACCCTCCCAACTCTGGAACATGGACTGAAGTAAAAAAAAGATGTTCCAGATTTTATTCAGTGCAGTTATCCAGCTAACTCAGTAATCCTGCTTTGTGGAATACCCCTCTGTTGCTGATTATCATTCACTTCAGACTCAGAGAGTGAAACTCAGTGTAAAAGTAGTTTGCATGTCTCATTTCAGATATGCAATTCAAGATTTGTGTGTAATTGTTGCGTGCAGTTAAATGCAATGATGAGCGTCTGGATTCAAAACACAATACTGACAATCAGCACAGTGACGTCTAAGTTATAAAATCATAGCATCAACTAACACTATTTGGATAAGCTGAAAGCAAGTTAATGATCAGTAAATACTTTTTGCATCTGTAAAAGGTGAAAAGGAAAGGAACATATTATCATGTATTATGAAATACTCTGCACATTGCAATTTTTTTCTGGGGTCTGTTTAACTCTGGCCATTGGCCCTACTTTGGATAAATCTGAATGGTCCCATTTCTCCTGGTCCACCTTTATGAATTCTGCCCCTCTGAAAGTTATAATTTTTATACCTAAGGCCAAAGAAGTTGGAAGGAATTTTACAGGAAAGAGGATATTTTAGAACTACCTTTGTGTGCATGGGGACATTTATTGTGGGAATTAATCTTGCCTTGCCATCACCTATTCAACCCACATAGTGGCTCCTTGGAATTTAAGCAACGCTAATGCCATAAGCACAGGCACTGAGTAGATATTTTTACCCCACGATCTGATTTGAATAGGATTAGTGATATCATAATCACACCCAGTTATTATGTATTTATAATATGCATAAAATGACACACTTTGTTAATTCAACATGGAAGGACACGATGCCACAGGGGCATTTGTTTTTGGGGTCGACTTACACTGCTTCATGTTACCTCTCTAGCTGTATCAGGCACTTGGAGCATGCTGTATAACCCTTGTGTTCTGTTTACTTATTAGCACCCATGAAACTGTTAGCCTGGGACACATATACCCAGGACATTATTGGGATTCTAAAGCAATACAGAAATAGATTTCATGCAAAAATACTCAATATACTGTATATTATTTTTTTATCTCAATTACAAATAAATGTGGTTAATGTGCAATTTACCTCAACTAAATCACATTCAATGCAAGTGTAACCACTTTTGTCTCATTGTGGTTGTTAGGTTTTGTAAAGCCAACTGACACAAAGATACTCTGGGTATGTTAAGCTTCTTTTATAGTATACCCCCAGGAGAATTTATACAATGTCTCTGATTATTTTCCTGTAGTTAGTACATTATAGCTAATGTCCTCACACAGGGAATTACATTGAGTTTGGAGAGTTGTGAGTGGTTAAGTGTCTGTTCATTCAGTCTGGAGATCAATAATTGTTAAAGGTCATTCAGTCTGGAGATCAATAATTGTTAAAGGTACTATAGGTAACTGAGGTACTATAGGCTGACTTTGCTGGAAAAATATTCTCCAAGCTGCATAATTAATGAAGAGTGCTAATGTTAGCTGTCTAGCTATCGTTCTATCATAGCTAATGTTATCAAACAGCACCACACACAGCTAGCCCACATGAGACACATCATGTCACCCAGTGAACAAAAGCTGGAATCTAGACATCTAGAGGGGTGTAAATCTAGGTTGAGAGACGTTTTGATATAAACGGACTAGGTAAACCCTAATATACCGTAGGTCAGTTTTAAACCGGTGGCCTGGCTACATCTTAGTCAGCTAGAGAACTTTCACTTTTCAACCAAATGTAGCTGGGTTTTCACCTGAACGCGTTGACCACGTTTCACCAACTTTTCAACGCAAAAATGTTCACTGGGCACTAGAAATCTGTGTAGTTGCTATAAAATCATTGCAAAGTTGCTATATAAATAAATATACATAAATTATTTAAATATAAATAAAAAATTAAAAAAATAAAATAAAAAAATAAAAAAATGAATAAAATAAAATAAAAAGTTGCTATATAAATATACTATTCAATTATTTTAAGACTCATTGGTTGACATTTTGGAAGCTACAATAGCCAGTTTACCATCCCATTCAACAAAGTACCATAGATGTGCTAGAATCGGACCTACAGGGGCAAAGTTTTGACTGACAGTGTCATCCTTTGGGTTGGAGTTGCTGTTCTCCCTTGTGTATGCTAGATGGGGGTTCAAATGATGTATTGCCCCTTTAAGGTATGAGAATATATCCATACAATGATGTATATAAGGAATATTATACAACCTTTAATTGGTTTGAGTTTTTTCATTCTCAAACAACTCCATATTGAAAATGACAAGCCTAAAAATAACATTTTAAGGGCTGCTGCATGACTCACCTTTTTAAGGTTTACTGCTCTAGTGCATCGATGGGCTCTATGGTTGAGTATCAAATCTAGACTGTGCCGGTGTGTATCCCAATGAAAATACTTTGTCATAGAGTGTGTCTGATTGTAACTTCTGTTGTAAATGTTCCCGCCTTTTTGTACTTAAAGTTTTTGCTTGGGTGAGAGCCCTATTACCTCATTTGAAAGTGTATCTATATTGTTCCAGTGACCACAATTAATTTTATGTAAGTGAACCTTGTTGCCCTTAATCATTATTAAATACAGCAGAATACAGATGCCACTAGATCCATACATATTAATAATTCATTGTGTGGAATACTCTACACCAGTGGTGACCAGATATTCTGTTTGTTTTTTTCCTAACGATAGTGTCCAATAGGTTTTCACTGAATCCAGGCCAAACATAATTACCTGAATCTGTATCAGTATAATCCCATTTTCTTTAGTGAAGTTCTTAACTGCTTGGCATGTGCTGACCAACTTACACTGCAGTGAAAGGCTGTGCAGTCTATCAACGCTGTTTTGGCAAAGATGAATGGAAGCCTTAGAAAGAAATTAAAGAAAGGGATCCGAAATCGTGACTCATCTGCTGCCTGTTACACAGGAGAGGAATGCAGTGTGTTTTTTTTACGTTTGTTCCCCTAGGCTTAAGTTTGTCTGCATGCTGTGTGCTTAAATTGATGTACACTGACAGGGTGGAGGCCCTTGTGTACTTTTTTCTATCTCTTCTCATCAGCATAGTGGCCCTTAGAGAGCCAACCACTCACATACATTTTCAATTCAAAGTGTAAATACTTTCATCCACGTTGTTTGAAGTACTTTGACTCTCTGTTTGTGTTGAACGGTGCAACCTCGATAGCGGTTATGTACTACATGCACACTCATATGAATTGGAAAAAAATAAAATGTACACAAGTAGTTATGAAATTTGTATCGGCGACTGTTCAAAAGGCTCCGTGAATAGGGACTGTTATTCCGTTTATACTTTTATTTTGACATAATAGGTGATACGTGTTTGGCCAATCATAAGTTCACCTTAAAAAGCGGCAGCCATTTTCGGCCATAGGTCCAGTCGAAGCGATTGCAAGATCGCAGACTTTCCTGTCGGACAAATTAACGTTTGTTTCTGATTGTTATTTAAACTGTTGCGACGTTTATCAGTATCCTGCATGTGTTAGTGAATGACACAAAACTACCAATACACTTGAATAAAAAGATTCCTGCCTCCTCATCTCTGTTGTCCTGACCGACACACAAGGGTGTTTACTGCCGGTATCTATTGAGCTAGCCCTATTATAGTCATTTATACGCCCCTCTGCAACAGCGACGTTTATATTGCAGAAATGCAAATGCATGCATTGGGCCTCATTCATGAAGCGTTCCTAAATATACGTGTACATTTATGTCCGAAGAGAGTTGATATGAAAAATTTACGCCGGATTCATCAAACCGTGTGGGAAAAGTAGATTTTTTCGTATTCACTTCGCTTCCACGTTATTTTTTAATTAGCATAAATCTACGCCCATGAATTGCCTTATATGGAGGCTGTCACTTCCATTTAAAGGTCCATATCTAGTCAGAATGGCCCAGAAAACACAAAATAAATAATTATTCTGACACTGAAATCAAAGTTTTATTAGCAGATGTTCAATCAACGAAAAAAAATAATTAAATATTGTCAGTACCGGCGTCATGAACTGGTAAAGTAAAGGCCTAGCAGGAGATAACATGCACCATACGAGCGCATTGCTTTATCGCAGCCTGGAAATAAATTAAACGTTATTCATTTTGTAATTCTGTTGGGGTTCTGTGCATGTGAGTTGTGGTTTCAAATCGGGTAATCACATCGGCTACCTTATTTTCGCTACCACGTTCTATTTTGTGGTCACATTGATGCGAGTGTCCCACACAGCTCAGGTTTTGCCCGGGATATTGCCTGCTGGCTATATTCTAACCAGTTAATAAACTTTCATTTTTAAATAAAGTTGTTTATCCCAGTTTATCTGTTCTTTCCCCTGAACGCGAGACAGCGTTTCACCGACTTTTCAACAAAAACGTGCACTGGGGTGTGCAGTCTATGGCACTGATAACATTGGACAGCTTGGCAATTTCATTAAAATCCTGCTTTACCTCCTCCTGTTTTTGCATCTTAGAGGGTAACTGGATGTATGCTCGCATTAGCTAGATTAAGCGGTTAACCACAATTGCAGCCCTGGCTACAGACACGTAAGCCACTTTAAAGCACATTTTGTGCATTGGCTGAATGTGTGTTATAGCATAGCTTATGTAAGGTCATGTAGAATAAAAATTTTAAGCAATTTAGAAAAAATAGTAGGCTACTGGGAGCGTTCATTAGCCTACTGTCTAATTAAACAGCTTCATAGCCTACAATTTATTAATAGGCGTAATGTGTTTGCTTTTTACAGTCATAATTTATTACGTTTGCAATGTGTATTTCAAAGGCTATATTTAGTCTTGTGAATTTAACAGAAAATAAAAATAAATTCATATTCTAATTATCACTCAGAAGCTACATTTACCGGCATTCTGCTTTTACGAACGAGGTACGTGTGCTCCGGAGCAGGTGTAAATTTTGTTCGGAGGTACTAACAAATCTACGAAAATGTTGATGAATACCAAAATAAGGGCAAAAATGCCAATACAATCGATTTACGTACAAATTCATTCTGCTCACGTTTCATGAATGAGGCCCATTATTTGTACATAATGCGCAAAATATGGTTTCCATTCATAGTTTGCATGAGTGCATTCACGTGTTCCAAAAAAAGTTTGTTTGGACATATGTTCAGTCCTTTCAAATGTTGCTTTACACTGCATCGATATTGCGAGAGAACATGTCAGCATGTTTATTGAGCAAAATATTTATATAAATTTCACACCTGCAAGATAAATTAACATATCTAGAGGACTGTAACTAAATTCCCATCTCATCATTATAACCATCATCTAACCTTACAATTCATCTACGTGTAAAAACTTGCCGTTCTTGCAAATTGTCAACGCAAGTATTCCAAATGGGTTAAGACTACAGAATAATGAACAATATATTTTTGAAAAAAAAATATCCCACCTCAGTTGAATTTGCAACATTGGATTAAAACCATTCTAAATCATTCTAAATCATAATGTTTTAATTTCTTACTTGGAATTATTGAATATTCTGACATGACATATTTAGACAATTAAGTTTGACATAAATACAGTACTGTGTAAATAATTTAACATTCAGGGCAACATCATTTGTATTGATTTGTATACACTGTTATTTTGGCTTTCAAACGTGTGTGGATGGCTTTGAGACCAGCTATTGACTTATTATCACAAAGGTTCATATACTTTAAGTGAATAAAGTATGTCCACTAATTTTTGTTACTAGATCCAAGGTTACAATTCACATATTGCTTGTCTATGTTGGCTTAGTAAAGATTGCTTACAGTACAATGCAATACATTACAATTCTTCACTTTGCACCACGTCACACCCCTAGCAGAACTAACAGAAGGCCAGGTAAAAATGTTTATAACCTCAGTCTCTTCCATCCACCCACCATGGAATTTATTAATTCATATTTCAGCAACTATTCATTTGTTATCGCCCCATTCTAATCCCTGCGCATGTAAGGGTAGCACATAAATTTTTAAGAAAAGCATTTTTAAAAAAACATTAAAAAAGAGTTATGCATTTTTATCCCAAAATATTGCGCTTTCATCTTTAAAGGTGCAGATATTAGTGTTCAAAGGAGCATAATTTTAATCTAGCTCCACAGAGACAAACCACATTTGTGCCCCAAACTGTGATTTTCTTTCAGTAATAAGATTTAAAAAAAAAGAAAAGACAGAATAAATAAAAAATCTAATTAAAGTTTCAGAGTTTCACACTGCAACTGCAAGTTACGATGCCTGGCTAACCTGTGAGTCACTGAATAAGGCATATTAGAATCTGTGCACTGATCGAGCATCAGGTCTTCATGGTCCATGTCTGAACCTCATCCATAATGAGCTAAAGGGCAAATTAAGATGAGATGCATTATCAATAAACCCTTATGGAAAAAAAAAATACTGCAGTATATTGTAAATATATCAAAATTATCTTCACAATATATTTAAAATATACTGCAGTATATTGCATTTCCATAAGAGAAGGCCCTAGGAACCACTGATTAGGGTTGCTGGCTGAAGGTAGTGATGGGCAGAAATCAGGCAGCACATGAATCAGCCAGAGTCAGAGCCAGAGCTACGAGCCAGAGCGAGGGGTAAGAACGATTCGCTCAAACTGGTGAGTCGACTCAAACAACTCATGAAGAGAATAAACAGTCGTTCAAAAAGAATGATTCATTCGTAAACTGAACATTGCTAGCGGGAAGAAATGCACCCACAGCTCACTTATCCGGGACACGTCCGAGCATCGTCCTGGTAGCACCACATCTTTACCGTTTTAATCGTGAGTTTGCTCTGACTAAATTTAGCATCAAGCATATAATTAAGGACTTGCGAACGTGACATTTTCTGAGAGATCGGTTTTTGTATCCCTCGCGACATCCCGACGAGGAGTGAACTGGATAAAAGCTGTTTGTTCAGACATCACTTTCCATGCAATTAATTGCAGTTGAGCTGAAGATGAAATGCTTGTTTTGCCTGTCACATTGATTAATATTTTAATTGAAGATGTTCATGATTGGACTAACTAAGCCAACCCAAAAGATCATTTTCTCTCTAATAAAAATGTACTGCCAGCACTTCTTATATACATAATTATTATTTGACTAAAAAACAAGCAGGCGTGCGCACATGCACTCATTAACTCATGCACACACACACACACACACACACACACACACACACACGCAAACAAACAAACACACAGCTTGTGCTATGGTTAAACTATACACCGTAAACATTATGCAAAGGTTTTTTGCTAGATTGTGATCTCAGACTACACAAGTGTCTTTCCTATATTATCATACTGCAGATGCTGTTGTTAAGCCAATGATTCAAGAAGTAGAAGAAGCGCTGAATATGATTTACATTGTTATCCACATTCAGATATGAACTCAAGATTTAGCCTGGTGAATGCAGGTCCTCATGTGCTGGAAGTACCCAATGTTTCACCATCCAGAATCTGAATAAACAGCACAGGCTGGGACTTAATAATCAAAGTGTGCAATCGAGGTGAAGACAGAGCAACATGGCACATCTCTGGCTTTCCAGGTAGCAGACTGCCTCGCCCTGGCCTAGTGTACAATGTATTGACAAATCACATCAAACATTTATAACACCGGAGGATTACAAAAAACATTGGATGAGGTTTAGAATATGGTTTCCCAAACTTAGCTTGGCATACCCCTGGTTTTCTGTGTCTAATAAACTGTTAATTGAACTGAAGTGTGTAAAGAGAGATATGTACACCTGTATAAATAACTGGACAGTTGGCGTATTGATTGACTGATAGACAGATTGATTCACCGGTAAAACCATGCTAATAGAAATCAATTGAAAATCACAGATCAATGTAAACGTATGTTCTGAATTGCATAATCGTCATGGAGAACATGGCATTAATGTACGTTCTCCAGGACAGGACAAAAAACCGGCATGCAGGGGGATCCGCAGAGAACAAGTTTAGAGAGCCCCTGTTTTACACCATCCTGAATTAAGATTGATTTTATTTTCATACATCTCCACTAAACCTGATGTTCCCTCATCGGCAGCTGAGTAGGTCTTCATGAGCTAGGACCTGTGGATTGGACCAGATACCATAGTTTGAGAATCTCTGATCTAATGCAGTCCACAAATATGATAAACCGAGTCCTGGCACTGTCTAGTTGCGGTTGGCCGATTAAAAAAAAACTATTTACTTATTTAATTATTTTTCCCCACACAGGGGGGAGAAGTAGTGGTATGTATGATTCATTCACATGGGAATATACCTCAGAGTGATTGATTTATATGGGAATATACCTCAGAGTGATTGATTTATATGGGAATATACCACAGAGTGATTGATTTTCTTCATACCCAAGCCAAGCTCATACAAAAGCTAGAGTCTTACTGAGTGTTGTTCAAAACAGAGCAACTACACAAGAACAAGACCCATACCAGCCCAGGAGATGCTCGTGTTGTTCACAAACTGTGGATTCCGCGAAGACAGCAAATGTTTTGATGATCACTTTAGAAAACAAGATTTATTTAAAATAACCCCCAACATGATTTGTAGTATTTCAGACTATATTTGTAGATGAGCGTATACATTCCTATGAGAATAGTGCGCACTCCTTTTGAAAAGATTATTTATCTATGATGTAAAGACATATTCTTTCTCATATTTTCAACATATCAAGTTCAAATATAACATAAATCCAATAGGAAACACAGGAAGAGTGAAAAATGATTCTTGCCTCCTAGCACTCAGTAACTCAGAAGTTAAATTCTTGGGAAGATATTGTTTTCTCTAGTGTGATGCCAGAAGTTGGAGAAACAAACTCACTTGCCAGTTTTAAATCATCCTCAATATTTATGTATTTATTTGTTTGTTTGTTTGTTTGTTTGTTTGTTTTTTCTTCCCATCCTAGATGCTGCCTAAGGAATTTTCTTCTCAGTTTAAATTGTGTTTTTATATCATATTACTGTTTTTTACTATCCCTTTCATTGAATGAACGTGCTTGGTTTTTTACGCTTTCCCCCGTAGGCTCTAGGCCTATTGTGGGATGTACTATATTTAAAATAAATTTAATTAATTGTTCTTTTTGCTTTGATCTTGCTCCATTGTACTACTCCTGGCACACAGGATGACATCACTCATGTAACAGATTTAACATATTTACTGCCTTTGATTATGCATCCAAATTATAACCCCCATCCCACAGTCCAGGACTTGAACTTATCAGCAAATAATGTGTACACACTGAAAGCCCAGGGTTCAATAATGTGACAGGATAGTAAGTGATTGGAGTGAGATTGTCAATAGACTGAGAATGATTCACTTTCAGCGGCCGGACCAAGAGAGCTAACACTTAGCTGCTATACAATGATGTTTGATATCCCTCTGTGATAACCCCGTAATAACTGTTATGACGGTGTACATTAATTAAATTAATGTATCATACTGTTTTAAATTCTCCACAGTAAACACCTTCAGGTTGAAATAGTGTACTGTGAACTGGGCATGCTGTGTTCATTACGCTCGGTCAAACCTCCGCTCTTAATCAAACCAGCCATCATTACAAATCAAAGGCATAACAATAACCTCTGGAAATTTATGGCAAACCATTCCCTCTGCAGCAATATAAACACATATGAGCTGAATAGTTTTAATTAACAGTGTCTGACTGCAGTCCAAGATGTGTGTGTGTGTGTGTCTATATATATATATATATATATACAGTATATACAGTATTTAAAAATATTAATAAACGGTGTGATAATATGCTAATAAATTAATAAATGAAATACAATCATGAGATTGTTTTATCAAAAACCACCTGCATTTGATTAAGTTGAAAAAAATTATAAACAACACAGTTAAGCAGTATTGAAAATGGGGAATGATTACAGTGCCAGCTACAGTAATGGTAAATTTCATCTTCCAATTAATTTAAAATGGTGCTTAACCTAGTACTCCACATGTGTTAAGCAGCCATTTCAATTAAGCGTGAGGGCATTTCCTCTTACATTACTTTCAAATGTAACTCTGCAATTAAGCGTGAGGTCATTTCCTCTTACATAACTTTCAAATGTAACTCTGCAATTAAGCGTGAGAACATTTCTTCTTACATAACTTTCAAATGTAACTCTGCAATTAAGCGTGAGAACATTTCCTTTTACATAACTTTCAAATGTAACTCTGCAATTAAGCGTGAGGTCATTTTCTCTTACACAACTTTCAAATGTAACTCTGCAATTAAGCGTGAGAACATTTCCTTTTACACAACTTTCAAATGTAACTCTGCAATTAAGCGTGAGAACATTTCCTTTTACATAACTTTCAAATGTTTTTTTTTCAATTCACTATTTTTATTTTCTTAATTATAATGGACATACACCAATAATAACATTTAACAACAACAAATCTGCCTAGACATTTCAACAACTCATATTAAACATAACATTCCAAATAATATCACACACAGACATATATCATTCTTAAACACACACACACACACACACACACACACACACACACACACACACACACACACACACACACACACACACACACACACTAGCTCAGTACAAGTTTATAACTTTTTGCCCTTATGATTATCAGTATCATGAATTAAAGATTGTTATTATTGCTAACACTATTACTATTGTTACCCATTTTGTTTTGTTTTTAATAAATATATTTCACATCCCTGGAACATAACTCGATGATCTTAAGGGGGCAAAACAGAAATACATAAACATCAACAACAGGGGACCATTTTAAAACCTTAATGTTGATGTATAGTTCAGGTGGTAAACAGAGTAAAAGAGAAGAGGGAAATAAATAAACAAATAAATAAAAATACAATTCAAAACAAATACGGTATTCATATGTCTCTAATACCCATCCTCGGGGTCCCCTGGGGGGTTCCCGGCCTCTCCTCCCGGCGCGAGTTCACTGACACCAGGTTTGGTCGGGACTGCCCCCCAAGGGTCCGAGTCGGGGGTAGTGATTGACAGGAAAAAACGTTTATTTTTAGTTTGTATTGTATAATTATTACCAATGTTACTATTATTAATTATTGTTTATGATTGATTACTATTTTGCATGTATTTATTATTAGTATTTTTATTATGGGACGCATTTGTATAGTTTATTTTTATTTATTTTATTATTGTATTTATGTGATATCCCTTTAATACAAATGTTTTGTATTTTCTTCCCTCTTATTTACTATAATAAAAATAATGAGTCATTATTGTAGTATACAATAAATTAATATTGTAATGTACAGTACTTTTATCTCAATCGTGTTTTGTCAAACTCAATATACCCGCTGTCACATGCATGATCTTAAACGTTAAAGGTTGACATTGATATAGTAATCCTCTCCCATATTTCATTTTCTTGTAAATATACTTCCGCTAGGTTACAGCTCATTTTTTCTAGCATCAACATTTCATAGTATGATTTGAGCCACAGTTCCTCTGACACGGCCTCAATATTTTTCCAGTTAAGTGCAAGAAGACGTTTGGCACACATACATGCTATTGAAATAATTATTTTTTTACTTCTGTCTCTAGTTATATTATCCACATAGTTCAAGATGCAGATCTTTGGGTCTAGAAGAACTGGAATTCCTGAAAGAGATGATGCAGTTTTGGTAACCATGGACCAGTATCTTACAAGCTTCGGACATCTCCAGATCATATGCACAATCTGTCCACTCTCCCTCGTACAATGCCAACATAAATCAGAATTATTTGCATCAATTAGTTTTAATTTCCTGGGGGTTAGGTACACTCTATGAATTATTATTTTCCGAACAGAGTTGGACACTCCACAGCATGACGTATCAAACCACCAGAGCAATTAAAGGTTTTATATATTTGACCAGCTATATGTTTGTTTTCATTATATTTTTAAGTGTTTCCTCAATTGCAGATAATGTTGGAAGGGATGTTTGGTCTCCAAGATGTTTAAGAAGTTGTGACCTGATTTGTAAATATAGTAAAAAGTATTTGATAAACCAAACTCATATTTCATTTTCTGGAACGATCTCCGTTTGTGGTAGTCAAACAGATCGGAAATATTAAATATACCTTTAGATTCCCATTCTCTATTTAGAAAAGGTTTACCATTTTTTAAAATGCCCCCGTTTCTCCATAGGGGGTTGTTTGGAGATTTAATTCCATCAAAACTTAAGGTTCTGTGTAAAATGGAAGCAATTTCACAAGAGAATTGTATGACGGGATTTTTTATTTGTTCCCAGTACTTTGGGTAATACCATAGAGCGTTTAATGATAGAGAACATTAATCATACTTAGTATTTCTTGTTCTATGGTTTCCCAGGAGGCATGATTATGTTCCTCATTGTATGCCCATTTGAGAGGGTACCTTGAGTTAAAAGCAATGTAATATTTATAAATGTCAGGAAGGCCAAGACCACCTATTTTTCTGTCTAAAATAAGTTTTGAACGGCTTATTCTAGGTGGTTTGTCTTTCCATAATAATGTATTAAACAGAGTGTTAAGCTTCTTGAACCAGTCTTTGTTGAAGGAAAGGGGAATAGCACTAAAGAGGTAGGTAATATGTGGGAGAATATTCATTTTTATTGTGTCTATCTTGACCCAGAGAGAGAGAGGGAGACATTTCCATTTTTCCAAGTCTTCTGTTATTTCTGTAATCATCCTAGACATGTTGTAATGGGTAATTTTGTCAATGTGAGTTTTCAAAGTTATTCCTATATATTTGATCCCTGTTGGGGACCATTTGAATGGAAAGTCTGCCATACTGGTATTGTGGCAATGCAAATTTAAAGGTAGCGCTTCAGATTTTCCCCAATTAATCTTACAACCAGATATGCTGCTGAAGCTTGAAATTGTCTGTAGAACATTAATTAACGATGTTTGGGGATTTCTGACTTATAGAAGGATATCATCAGCATAAAGATTTATCTTAATTATTTTTTTACCTATGTCAATTCCTTCTATTTTTTCATCAGATCTTATTAGACATGCTAGGGGTCCTAAAAAAAAGAATAAAAAGTAAGAGGGGATAGCACACATCCCTGGCGAGTTCCTCTCTGGATCGGAAAAGCATCTGATGTCAGACCATTAGTACAGATTTTAGCATTTGGGGTTTTATATAGTAATGATATGTTTTTAATAAATTCAGATCCTATACCAAACTCAGTAAGTGTTCTAAACAGATATGTCCATTCTATGCGATCGAATGCTTTTTCCGCATCCAGAGATACTGCCACTGGTGGATGGGGAGAGTTATTTGCATAATGAAACGCATGCATAAGTTTCCTCATTCCATCTGCCACCTGACGATTCTTCACAAACCCAATTTGGTCTTTATGAATCAGTTTGTGTAAAACCTTGTCTAGTCGTTCAGCTAGAATTTTATCAAATATTTTATTGTCTACATTTAGTAATTGAATTGGCCTAAAACTGCTGCATTCCATTAAGTCTTTGTTAGGTTTTGGTAGTAGTGTTATTAGGGATGTATTGAGTGCTCTAGGAAGTGAACCCCCTTGTTTTGATTCATGGTAAACCTTGAGTAACTGATTTTTTAAAACATCAGCAAAGGTTTTATAAAAAAAATACAGAAAACCCATCTTCACCTGGGGCCTTATTACTATTAAGTAGCTTGATAGAATTAGCAACCTCCAATAAGCTGATCTCTGCCTCCAATGATCTGATCTCTGCCTCCAATGATCTGATCTCTGCCTCCAATGAGCTGATCTCTGCCTCCAATGAGCTGATCTCTGCCTCCAATGAGCTGATCTCTGCCTCCAATGAGCTGATTTCTGCCTCCAATGAGCTGATCTCTGCATCCAATGAGCTGATCTCTGCCTCCAATGAGCTGATTTCTGCCTCCAATAAGCTGATCTCTGCCTCCAATAAGCTGATCTCTGCCTCCAATAAGCTGATCTCTGCCTCCAATAAGCTGATCTCTGCCTCCAATAAGCTGATCTCTGCCTCCAATGAGCTGATCTCTGCCTCCAATGAGCTGATCTCTGCCTCCAATGAGCTGATCTCTGCCTCCAATAAGCTGATCTCTGCCTCCAATGAGCTGATCTCTGCCTCCAATAAGCTGATCTCTGCCTCCAGGGATTATTTGTCTTTCATTGTCACTCAGCACTTGAGTAGCACAGCCATTGATCAGTTCAAGCAGTTTATTACCCAGCTAACTCAGGTCACCTGGCCCAGACTATCTACTCATCTGGGCTCTTTCGTTTAATCAACTCCGGTTAACTGGATAATCACATTAAATTCGCCGACAAATGGCTTATGCAATTAAGCGGATTCTACTGTGCAAATGTAAATACAGTATCACCAGCACACACAAACACACTTAAATGTGTGCGCACACACAGTCTTAATATAATTTTCCATTTTCAAAATGCAGATGTCGGGTTATATGTTTCTTAAAGAACTGGAACATTTGTAAACATGTGCAGCCTATATACATAAGCATCCCGGCATACTTTGGAAATAAAGCATGTTTGCAGCTTGAGGTTGAATAATCCAAACTTTCTGACGATGCTCTAGCGCTGTACGTTTGACATGCTTGATAAAGCGGTCAGAGACACAATGCCCACACCGGCACAGCTTGGCTCTACCACTCTGACCTGAGCACTTCGCTGTGAATATTGCTCACCACTCAACTGCAATCTAGCATACAATGTGACTCAGATATGACTTGTCGTTTGAAGTGTAAAACAAATCTACTTTTCATGGCGCTCTCCCATGGACTGTGCATTTGAAGACAAACTGTGCATAGAGTTATTGAAATTCCCACATTTTATTTCCAAAATTTACTTAAGTTAAAGAGAATGAAAATGACCCTAGAGGTTGTTTTTTTACCTAATAAATATGCCATGTTGTTAAAAGCATATGCATATAGTATAACAAGTATAGGACCTATGTTGCTTATATGTGCTTGCTATCATAATTGTTATGTTGATTGTTCCTTTTATTAAGCTGTAGTCCATTCCTCCAAAACCAAGCGATACTTTGAAGCAACTTGTTAAGCAATCAACACATTGTGGTACCTCAATTGTCTTAATTAATCATTCAATTACTTCTAACTGATAAAGTCATTATGAGATCTCCATAATACTCACTTCAAGCAAAACGCAAACCCAATTTGCATTTCGGTGCCATCATGTAGTCATGCTGTGAACAGACATCGTTTTTATCTCCATAAACCTGAGTAACCATAAGATTTTCAATGAAAACGTTATCATTTCTGTTTGGAACTAAACGCGTGGCATTACAGTAATTGTGCCATCCTCTTGGCTTGCTATGCAGCTGTCACCCCTGCCACAAAAATAAAGAACGAGCAAAGAAGTGACATAATAAGCACTCTAATTGACTTTCGGCAAGTTCTCATCTCGAAGCCGTGAGAATATTTTGCTCAATGAAAGTCAATGATACATTCATCCAAGTGGAAAACTAACAATGGCACCGGAATCAGTTGAATCACACGTTTATAATGTGCCACAAATTCCTGCAAACAAAAGGTGAAATGCAAAATTTCAAATGACTACTTGAACTACTTGAACTCCTTGTAAACTAAATCTGGGGCAGTTTGATGAATATTTGGTTGAATTCATGAATGAAGTATTTTTTTCAAACATTTTTGATGTTCTGTCAACTGCAGGACATCACAGTTCATATGAGTGTATGGAAATGTCCATTTATTTCTGTTTCAGTCTTGCACCAATCAGTGTTCGTGTTCACTCTTTCACATACAGTATATCTGCTGAGAATATGTTTATACTCCAAATTAGACATCATTCAACACTTCATTAACGTCCATAGTAACAAAACGTCCATAAAAAAATTCATTAATTTGACTGTGTTAAGAATGCATTTTTACAATCATTGCAATGGCAGCAATTTTACATTAAAAAATATGGGTGGAGGTTCATACTTCACAGTTGCATATCCCAGAAGAGGCACAGATATTTACAGCATTAAACCGAAGATTAAAATGAATTTTTTTAAAGGAATGGGAACGTAGCTTAGTTTGCATAAAGTCTGTTATATCCATATCTTATAAGAAAGGGGGCAAACAAATACACTTGCAGCATTAGGTGCCTTGTGTTTAGCACTGCATACATCTGGGTATTGAAGGCCATTAAGGTCCAAGTCCACACTTTCTGATGATGTCACCAAGAGGCAGCACATATAACCAAAAGAGCAGCGGGCCAGAAACTGACCCCAGAGGGATATCCCTGACCAGTGGACAAAACAACAGGAAGCTGAAATTTGAACTAGGCTTGAGATCATTCCAGCGACACCAAGCAGGTAATCCATATAATCTTGCTGTTCCGTTTGACCGACACTGTCAAAAGCAATGAGTATCAGCCTATGCTTATGAGCTATGAGAAGAAGATCATGTTGGATTTAAATGAGCCCTATATATCAATAGATAATACACACACCCACATTTGTTAGCAGGTGTTTTCAAGCTCTCTGTTATAGAAATAAAAAATCTGTTCACATTTGCATAATTAATTTCAGAAAAACCTGTTTAGATTTGCATGATTAACCCATGAAAAACAAAATGCATATGCCTTTATTATATTATATTATTAGTATTGCTCATATTATTATTATTATTATTATTATTATTATTATTCATATTTTAAATATGCTGGACATAATGTAGAGATCAGCTGTATGTAATTGGATTCACAGTTGCCTTCATTTTTGCTCCTGTTGTATTCCTTCATTGCAAAGCAGCTGCTGAGATGGTCTCCTTTAACTGAACCCTTTCTTCATTTCCCCAGTCAGTTCCTTCATTTAATCTGTTCCACTTTTCTAAAGGCTCAACGGCCCACACACAATATGGTGATCGTATCTTTCTCCTAAAGTACTTGCCTGCAGAACTTGGGAAATGAAAACGGTGGGCAGTAAATTAAAGTTTGATGAAATTCTAATAACTCATATAACTAACGTGTCAAATAAATACAGTGGCAACAGCGAAGATGTGTGTAATCAGTTTTATCGCCTCGACAATTTAGGCACCCTGGACGAACAAAATAAAAAAATAAATCAAAACTAAAACAAGGTGGGAACATGCAAGTTTAGCGTGTTTCTGTATTCCACCTGGGGAATGTACTACGAAGCAGGATTACATAGTTTGCTGGATAACAGCGCTGAGTAAAACCCGGAACAGCTCTTTTTACTACAGGTCCAGTTCCAGATTTGGGAGGGTTCCGGGTTTTACTCAGCGCAGTTATCCAGCTAACTAAGTAATCCTGCTCCATAGTATACCACCCAGGTGTATCGTCATCCCCAGGTGTCGTTTTCACCTGAGGAGCACTTTATTGGCTCCATCAAAATCTCTCCGCTTTCAAACCGCACGCTTTCAGAGTTCCTGTCCCACCTGCTACAGCTATCTCTGTACAGCTGAGTTAATTAATAATCAGACCTGAAACGGGAGCTTTAATTAGTCTGTCCATATGCTTTGCTTGGAACTGCATTATTCTGGCCACAGACATCTCTTTGTCTGTGGTCCAGTTACAAGGACAGTGATCTTTCGGTTCGCTTTCCACGAGTTTCTCCTGAGACGTGCCGAGCAGCGTCATACTCTGCTGAGCTGTTGCTCTGCTGACCAACGGGCAGAGAGAATTGTGCGTTTTTGATCCTCATGCACAAAGTGCAAGTCACACTTGTGAACGCATTTGACTGAAGAAAAAAAACAGACGTTCAGGGGAGGAAGAAGAAGGGGAGGAAGCCGGTCTTCAGAATGTGGTTCCGTCTCATGCAGAGGATCAGGAGGCTTCAAATAGTTTTCTGTCCGTTTTTTTCCCCTAGTAAATATGACTGACAACTAAATTCAAGGTCAGTGTTTTATTCATTTTATTTTATTTATTTATTTTATTTTTTTCATCTTTGGAGACCAAACTATCCATGCAGATTGTTGGCGAAGAAAAAGTTAAGTCAAACTGTTTTTTTTAATATATGTGTGAATCAATGTTAAGGACAAATGCATCGTGAGCAAACACCTGGTGTTCTAGGATTTAAAATAAATAAGTAAGATAACATTGATTCTTTGTGGGTTTATTCTTTAGGTATTACTTAGAGAAATTAAATGCATGTGGAAAGAAGAATAAATAGTATATTGTGAATATATTTAAATTATTCAGAATATACTGATAAATACAAACATTATGCCTCTTTCGGATAATACAATATTATGAGACATAATTTCATCCTATTTCAAACACATATTTACAATATACATGAATTGCAGTTTATTTCATTTTTGTTTTCCTGTTTATCAAAACTTGCTGTCTTTTCACACTTTATTTATTTGAAAAGGTCATGAAAGATCATCCTCTGGTATGCATTCACATTATGTTGTTGTCGTGAAAATAGGAAAGCCAACAAGTGATTCATTACAATTTTAGGTGGGAACCAAGATTAACACCAAAATATTTGCACTGTAACCCAATAATGCCCCCCCGCCCTCCATGGCATTTTCCATTTTTGAAACAAGACCATTAGTAGGCAAATGTGATTTTCAATTTGAATATGTTACATGGCTGTGGAAACGACTGAAAATGATTATATTAATAAATCAGTAAAGAAATAACCCAATAAAATACAGACCACCTCATTTGGGTAGAAATAAGAAAATAGTTTACCTGCTCTACAGCCCGAAGGTATTTTCAGTGGGATTAAATTGAATTCAATTTAAAAAATGAGTCATGATGATGGGTGCACACATGGTCTTAGCAGACAACCAATCAAAAAAGTCCAGCATCCATTCTTTTAAAAAGTGCAATGTGATTGGTTCATTTGAGATATTCTGAGATAATAATAGGACTTTGTGTAAGAGGGTAAAACACAATGCTGTCAGAATACATTCCCTTCAGACTTTTTTTTTTGCTGTTGCTGGAACAATAATGACCATCTGCTTGAGTAGTCCGCCAGCACCTGTCGCATGGCGATGCTGACCTTCAGGAGATCATATTTCCATTAGATGAAGTGGTCTGGTAATACTATAGCCATTTACTCATTGTATTAGCTCGAGTGTAGCTGATTCCCATACTGGCATGCGACAAAACCTTGCATTTCAAAAGTGAACCTTGCATTTTTTCGAGTGAATTATCAAATTAGTCCATTCAATTTTTTCATTGTATCGTGCTTCTGTTCTGTATAGTCTTAGTAAAGTCAATGATCCATCTAGCCCCCTACCCTGATAAATAAAGCAATTAAGCATGCTAGAGATAGTTTGCTTCTTTTAAACGATTCAAACATAATTGCTGTTGCAGCAAATTGTTAGACTTACAGCCCAACAATAAAGTTGAGAAATGTGCCATTCAAATAGTAAATGTTAATAAAAGTTGTTAAGGGCACATAAAGAGGGGGGGGGTGACACCATTGAAGCACGGCAGACGCCAACAGCAGAGAGAGAGAGAAAGAAAGAAAGAGAGAGAGAGAGAGAGAGAGAGAGAGAGAGAATGTGGCATGTGAATATCAGAGTAGGTGTTGCATATTAGTATTCGTTTGCAAGATGTTTTATCATCCTAGAACAATGCAGACACATTTCACATTAAATCAAAAATAAAACCAGGATATTTGAAAGCTTTGTGATAATCTATCTGTTATATGAATTAAATAAATAATTAAATAAAATATTATCACACCACAATGAAGATAATGAGCTTCTTGGTTTCCAATTCTCACTTACTGTGAATGCACAATGCACCCTAGAGGATTAAAAACACAAATAAAAAACAGGCCTCAATGTCATGTTACCAATCACCAATGATTGCATTGCAGAACATTATGTTCTTCCTGTTCAAAATGATGAGGCAGGTACACCTCAGGTGTGCTGGTTACCTGAGAGGGCTGTGTTCATTCAACACCTCAGGTGTACTGGTTACCTGAGAGGGCTGTGGTCATTCAACACCTCAGGTGTGCTGGTTACCTGAGAGGGCTGTGTTCATTCAACCCCTCAGGTGTGCTGGTTACCTGAGAGGGCTGTGTTCATTCAACACCTCAGGTGTACTGGTTACTTGAGAGGGCTGTGTTCATTCAACACCTCAGGTGTACTGGTTACCTGAGAGGGATGTGTTCATTCAACACCTCAGGTGTACTGGTTACCTGAGAGGGCTGTGTTCATTCAACACCTCAGGTGTACTGGTTACCTGAGAGGGCTGTGTTCATTCAACACCTCAGGTGTACTGGTTACCTGAGAGGGCTGTGTTCATTCAACACCTCAGGTGTACTGGTTACCTGAGAGGGCTGTGTTCATTCAACACATCAGGTGTGCTGGTTACCTGAGAGGGCTGTGTTCATTCAACACCTCAGGTGTACTGGTTACTTGAGAGGGCTGTGTTCATTCAACACCTCAGGTGTACTGGTTACCTGAGAGGGCTGTGTTCATTCAACACCTCAGGTGTGCTGGTTACCTGAGAGGGCTGTGTTCATTCAACACCTCAGGTGTACTGGTTACCTGAGAGGGCTGTGTTCATTCAACACCTCAGGTGTACTGGTTACCTGAGAGGGCTGTGTTCATTCAACACCTCAGGTGTGCTGGTTACTTGAGAGGGCTGTGTTCATTCAACACATCAGGTGTACTGGTTACCTGAGAGGGCTGTGTTCATTCAACACCTCAGGTGTGCTGGTTACCTGAGAGGGCTGTGTTCATTCAACACCTCAGGTGTACTGGTTACCTGAGAGGGCTGTGTTAATTCAACCCCTCAGGTGTGCTGGTTACCTGAGAGGGCTGTGTTCATTCAACACCTCAGGTGTACTGGTTACCTGAGAGGGCTGTGTTCATTCAACACCTCAGGTGTGCTGGTTACCTGAGAGGGCTGTGTTCATTCAACACCTCAGGTGTACTGGTTACTTGAGAGGGCTGTGTTCATTCAACACCTCAGGTGTACTGGTTACCTGAGAGGGCTGTGTTCATTCAACACCTCAGGTGTACTGGTTACCTGAGAGGGCTGTGTTCATTCAACACCTCAGGTGTACTGGTTACCTGAGAGGGCTGTGTTCATTCAACACCTCAGGTGTACTGGTTACCTGAGAGGGCTGTGTTCATTCAACACCTCAGGTGTACTGGTTACCTGAGAGGGCTGTGTTCATTCAACACGTCAGGTGTACTGGTTACCTGAGAGGGCTGTGTTCATTCAACACCTCAGGTGTGCTGGTTACCTGAGAGGGCTGTGTTCATTCAACACCTCAGGTGTACTGGTTACTTGAGAGGGCTGTGTTCATTCAACACCTCAGGTGTACTGGTTACCTGAGAGGGCTGTGTTCATTCAACACGTCAGGTGTACTGGTTACCTGAGAGGGCTGTGTTCATTCAACACCTCAGGTGTGCTGGTTACCTGAGAGGGCTGTGTTCATTCAACACCTCAGGTGTACTGGTTACTTGAGAGGGCTGTGTTCATTCAACACCTCAGGTGTACTGGTTACCTGAGAGGGCTGTGTTCATTCAACACCTCAGGTGTGCTGGTTACCTGAGAGGGCTGTGTTCATTCAACACCTCAGGTGTACTGGTTACCTGAGAGGGCTGTGTTAATTCAACACCTCAGGTGTGCTGGTTACCTGAGAGGGCTGTGTTCATTCAACACCTCAGGTGTACTGGTTACCTGAGAGGGCTGTTTGCATTCAACACCTCATGTGTGCTGGTTACCTGAGAGGGCTGTGTTCATTCAACACCTCAGGTGTACTGGTTACCTGAGAGGGCTGTTTGCATTCAACACCTCATGTGTGCTGGTTACCTGAGAGGGCTGCAAGACCGAGACCCACTCACAGGTAACGTAGCATTTGTGGTTTATTGCCGCTGTCCTTTGCATAATTCAGGGGTTTTTAACCTTTTTCTCCTCCCACCTAGACTCAAAGGCATCCAGGGGACCCCCATCAAAAGTTAAAAAGGTTATATATAACAAAATGTTTTATATTTTGAAGTATAAATATAAATCTGCATACAGTCATTATATATAATGTCTGGCCAGGGACCCCCTACAGTACCTTCAAGGACTCCCAGGGGTCCACGGACCGCCCTTCCCCAGGGCCTAATTGGTGTTCTACATACAGGCCTAAAGAGGCCTATTGCTTTTGTTTGGAGAGCACACATTTCTTTCTTTCCTTTCTAGCCTATCTTTCCATATTGCTGGTTGGTGAGATGGTGCAATCTCCCATTTTGAAGTCTGGAAAAGAGGCCATTTTGTGAGCAGTTATGTGACTGGAAAAAAAGATATAAGAAGTGTCCTGCCCAGTTAAAAGCAATCAAATACGGCTTGTTAGCTAACACTGTTTGGGGTTGACTGCCTTGAAGAGGCATAGAAGTTTAGTTTGTTTTGTGTTGATGATTCCAACACAAGTTTGATTTCAGTGCTTCATTCCCTGATCAAAAACGTTGGGGTTGAGAACTGAAGCAAAGCAAATGGAGGAACCATTGCTTATACTAATTAAACAGGCCTCACGGCATTATAGCCTGTAGGAAAAACCAACCTGTCTGGTAGGAGCTTCAGATTAAACCGTGCCAATGTCTGCTAAAAATACACAATGAAGTAGAGCCAAACAGTAGGCGAACAGAAGGGGCTGCTGCAAAATACAAGTTGACACATTAAGTATCTGGAAGATGAATGGAGATTTTACCAACCACAATAACATTTTGCAACAAAAATGACTGCCCATAAAAGCATTTTGCATTCATATGCAGCGGTCCCCGAGCCATGAGTAACATAAACAGTCTATCACACACATCCATAAGCTGGCACAGGCATCTAAGAAGCTGTGTAAAAGTATGGGAGCCAACAGTCAAAATCTGAAATATTACTTTGCCGACTAATATCATTAACATGCTAATCCATTCTAAGCATGCTGCTATATACCAGTTGCACAATCTTGATAAATGCCTTTATTTAAGTGCCTTTATCAAAGCCCAGTTTACATTTGAGTCAGACTGCTGAAAGTAAACAGGTACTTCTCCTTTAAGGACTGTCTAAATTCACATTAGGGATGTAACCAGTTTCCATAGAGACCAGCCGGGGTTCATTTTCCCAAAAGCATGAGATTGCCTTTATACAGTGCCCTCCACAATTATTGGCACCCCTGGTAAAGATGAGTAAAAAGGGTTATAAAAAATCCACCGTTTGGTGAATCAGCGTAATCTCACACTGAAAAAATTTAAAAAATCTTTAATTGACGTAAATTTATTTGACGTAAAAATCCCTCATCAATAAATAATTATTTTTAACAAAACCTTGTGTACCACAATTATTGGCACCCCTGCATTGAATACTTTGTACAACCTCTTTTTGCCAATAAAAACACGAGTGTTCTCCCATAACATCTAATAAGGTTGAAGAATACAGAGCAAGGAATCTGAGACCATTTGTCTTTATATAATCTCTCCAGATCATCCTGAGTCCTAGGTCCTCTCTTGTGCACTCTCCTCTTCAGCTCAGCCCATAGGGTTTTAATGGGATTTAGGTCAGGAGACTGAGATGGCCATGGCAGAAGCTTGATTTTGTGTTCAGTTAACCATTTTTTGTGTTGATTTGGACATATGTTTTGGATCATTGTCTTGCTGGAAGATTCAACGACGACCGAGTTTTAGTTTCCTGGCAGAGGCAGCCAGATTCAGATTTAAAATCTCCTGGTATTTCATGGAGTTCATAATGCCATGTACCCTAACATGGTTCCCAGGGCCTTTGGAGAAAAAATGGCCCCACAACATCACATACCTCCACCTTAACATTATATTAGGTATTTTCGGTATAGCCATTATTTTTTTTTATGCCAAACCCACCTTGAGTGTTGGTTGCCGAAAAACTAAATTTTCATTTCATCTAACCATAGAACACAGTTCCAGTCAAAGTTCCTGTATAGTTTAGCAAACTCCAGGTGCTTACATTTGTGGTGAAATGACAGAAAAGGCTTTTTTTCTGGCATGCCTTCCAAATAATGTGTTGGCATGGAGGTGACGTCTAATGGTAGTTTTGGAGACCCAAGATGCTACTTTCCTCTGTAATTCTCCAACAGTCATTTTTGGAATTTAGTTTGCCTCTCTTACCGCCCTCCTCACTGTGCGTGCGGGTAAAATAAACGTGGGTCTTCTTCCAAGTAAGTTTGTAACAGTTCCAGTTGCTTTGAACCTTTTAAGTATTGCATTTTCAGGTGAGTAGGTATTCTTTATAGCCATTCCCTGACTTATGAAGCTCAACACTCTTTTCCCTCATTTCATGTGTGTGTTCTCTTATCTTTCCCATGTTCATGTATAAATAAAGGAATATGGCGTCTGTGTCACCTCATATTTATACCCCAGTGAAACAGGAAGTCATGGATTACTGACTTCCTTTCTAAACACTGATCAACTTTAAAAAGTAAAATATAAATGGAAAAAATGCTTCAGTTCCATTTTGTTCATGAGAATTTCTAAGGGTGCCAATAATTGTGGCACACGTGGTTTTGTTAAAAATATTTTCTTCTTGATGAGGGATTTTTAAAAAAAAATAAAGATTTAATTTTTTCAAATTTTTTCAGTGTGAGATTAAGCGAATTCTCCAAATTGAATTTTTTATAATTCTTTTCATTCATCTTTACCAGGGGTGCCAATAATTGTGGAGGGCACTGTATATATATATTGTACGTGCCTGAATGTCTTGCTAAGAGAAGTACAATAAGAGACTTGCATGGGTTCAGAGTGCACCCAGTTAGAGCTGGTTGAGTTCTTTACACCACAGCCACAGATATATAGAATGATAAATACATTTGAACGTGAATTATTGTCATACCTATTGTAAAATTATTTGACAACTCAAATATTTAAAAAAGACGATGAGAGGATGTCCTCAATTCTAGAATTGAAAAATAGAAGTAGGAATGATCAGAGAATCAGTCTCTTTGGTTGATGGAGGAGTATATTTTGTTATATTATAATGTTTTTTTATTGAAATAGGCATGGAGCCTTCTGGAGCGGCAGATTAAAAAAAACCTAAGGTGACACTGTGCAAAACCTATCATAACAGTAAGTCCTATTTTTGTCTTCTGCTTGTTGGTTCAGGGAAAATTACATGTGCTAGTCTTACCAATAATACTTATAAACCTCATCACTTTGAAAGGAACTGAATGAACAACCACTTCATTCTGAACCAGTGCTTCCACGTCACTGTGCGGTGGAAAGTGCATTAATCTTAACTTTAAAAAAATGTACATACAAAAAAAATAAGATGACGTAACACGTGGTTGTCCTTTATTGCACTTCTCATAATATCTGGATCAAGCACAGCCCAGCTTTTGCACATTTATAGCATAGATATTACTCTTGCAGGAGCCACAAATCATATCTGTGATGTGTCCTCTTAGTGCTGGTCTGTGTTTGAATGTGCCTCCTATGAACAAATTGATACACTGTGTTATGAATTGAATAAACCATATTTGTCTGAGTGGGTGATGAACTCTCCCGGTTCTCTTCATACTTCCCTGACAGATATTAGATTGTGGAGATCAGAAAGGTTCTCTCCGATGTTAATCGTGATATATGGAGTCATATGTGCTCACGTTTGTGGTTTGCTCCGTTTATGTGTTAGATGAGGCATATGTTTCAGCTGATTGGTCAATGAGACGCCTTTATTTGCCCTATTTTGACGGTATGAAAAGCCTGGCATGAGCTGAAAAGCCGCTGATGGAGATGTGTGCACATAAAAATGTAAAACATGGCTTTCTTAAAACTGCGTAAGCAACAAGATTTGTCTGCTTTGAAGCAATATCAATTCAAGGTGTCAGCGACCCCGTAGGGTAGGGTTCCTTTCTCCACTCCAAACACCCCAATCACACGGCGTCAGCAAGCCAGACATATATTGGCTAAATATTGGATGTAGAATATACATTCTGTCTGTCTCCTGTCTTTGAGCACTAAGGACCGAGGAAGGGTATTTAGAGTCATCTATTGCGCTCATGGTTGCTCCGTCTGCGAACCCAAAGACAATTTTTGGTGTGATGTTTTGCCACTTAAATGCTGACTGTCTCGTTGCAACTCTTTCGATAATGAATAAAACTTTCCAACAACATCAGAACCGTGCCTCATCATTTTTTACAAGCATCATGAAAAAAAGATAAATAAATCAATGTTTGCCCATTAAAAAATATAATGATGTATATTAGAAACATTTCTATATCTAATAAATTTTCTATACCTTCAATATACATGATTGCCTTTGCTTTTGTTTGCAGTGCCTTACTGTCTGGCAGCCCAAGGCGTGATCTTTTTCTCTCTACAATTAGTCCAGGCTGCCTGTGCAAGAACCCTGACTAGCGCACACAAAGAGCCCCTATTACGTGTCCTATAGGCTCTTCACTGTGTCCCCATTAAAAAACCGGACCAGAAAAAAATAATGTTTCTTATGTACACAGCACTACAAACATGTTCAGTGTATCCTGCTTTAGGGAGCTCACTGTTGCTTTATAATTTTGCTAGACCCTTACAGTCTTAGACAGCTGGTAACCTGCTTGTTTCCTAAATATTACATGCATTATCTTGCAGGAGGCAGTTTCACTTCAGGGCCACACATTACGGAGGAGTCGTTTAAACATTTTAAAGAGATTATCGCATTTCTCTTATCTCCCTTTCAGTTTAAAATCCCAACTCTTCAGAAACAAATCTTTTATTTTATTTCAATGCTGATGTTTCCTTATGATGGCAGAGGGTATAATTCTTAAGAAAACGCCCCTAAGATCACTCTGACGGTACATATGGGTTACTTTTTTTCTGTGTGTATCTCTTCATGGATCCCTTTCTGTTGGACGCCATCAAGATCCAATATACACACTCGCCACCACTTATTCAACTTAAGTGTTTGTGCTGAGACTACTCAGTGCAGGGCCAGTTCTGCTCTGAATGCGTCTATGCATGCGTTCGTCTGACTTAGCTTTTACTAAGTGACTACACAGCAAATAGTCTCTTTCTGCATATATTTATTTGATGAAAGCTGCAGTCTGTGACCATAATAGACAAAGTGTATCTGAGTTTATCTTTGGTAGCCATCAAGGGAAAGATAGGGAGTGTTTCTTTCCAATCTTTATTTTTGGAGTCTTATATCCTCAGATGGCCAGTCTAACCTACTCTGATCGAATCTACAATACCGACCACATACTGCTTATCATTTTGTCTTTCCCATTTCAAATATCACGTTATTAAAAATACATGTTTGTTATGTTGGATGTAATTTGCATACACAGCTGATGTTCTGATGTTCAGTTTATGTAATACTGTACACAAACAATATAATGTCTGTTTCCTCTGCAATGCGTCATTGTGACGCATCATGTGTCTGTAAAAAGCGCTATACCAATAAAGGCCCTGTCACACTAGCACTGCATAGCGGCGTTACAATAAAGCGTCAAAATATATAAATATACGCTGATATACGCTGATATACGCTAGCGATAGGTTGTACGTTTGGCATAGGAGGCATAAGCATTGAGCACGGTCGCATTTTTTTTTTTGCATTGGCATACGGCGAGGCAAGCAAAGTTTTAAAAAATTGTTTTTTGTTTTTGTCATTATTTTGTTACGCTATAACATATACGCTAAACATACGCTAACGCTACGCTGGCATACGCTGAATATACGCTAGTACGAGGTAGGGTAAGCTGAGTGTAACGCACGCTGACTTACGCTGACATATACTGTATTGGTAGCGATACGTAAGTGATTGATATTGATAGCGCATTTGCAGTACTTCTAGTAACGTACTTCTAACGTATAGTAAAAACGTATGCAACGTATAGTATGCATGTTTCAGGAATATTGAAAGAAGCAAGCCATCCTGATGGGAATGCAGACAGTGCAGGTGCATTAGCAGGATAGATTAGAAAGTTTATATTATTTTTAGAGTTATTAGTTAATATTTAAAATTATTTTATTATTTATATGGGTCAGGGTAATTATAAACACATCAATTATTGTTATAAATTTTACAAAAATAAAATGTATTAAAATAAAAAAAAAAAAACCAGAAGTAATTTGAAAAAATATTATAAATATGAAATTAATAATCATTAATAATGTATATAAAAATAAATTAACAAAGTAGAGATAAAATATTATTTTTAAAAATAAAAAATTAACAAAAATAAATAACAAAAAAAATAATATAAAAATATAAATAAAAGCTAACAAAATGCAAAATATAAAACCTATATCAAAGATTTATTGTAACATTTGAGAACATTTATTACAACATACAGAAAAAAAGCAAAAAAAAGAATAATATAGGTATTCTTAAAACAAAAAAAAAAAACAAAAAAGAAAAATCTCAACAAGAGCAAATCTCATCGTTGCTCTGCGAAACCTTTTGGCGCTAAAAAATACGCTCTGAAATGCATAGGCGACAGTTAAACTGAAAGACCTAGCATAAAATAGTATAAAAAAAACAAGCAACTTTAAACTTTTGAATATTATTTATTATCATTCTTGAATAGCATCCCTATATATTTACTAGATAGAACAATTTTCCATATTTTCGCAAGTGAGAGTGGTCTGGAGTGAGGTCAGGAGTCTAGTGCGCACTCACCGTCAACCTCTCTTCCCTCACCGTCCATCTTTCTTATTGTCATCAACCATGTTCTATACCCCTGATAATACCCTTAAAGAGTCCAGCCTACATCATGGTTGTTTCCTGGGGTGTTGGGTTGTGTGGTGGTGTGTTCCGTTCCCCTGAAAGAAGAATGAATTATATGGTTATATTGGTACTTTATCACATTACGTGTACATAGCGGCGCGCATACGACTACTCATATACTATACATATACCATCACCATAGTATACATAACCACGCATACGCGCGATACGCGATATACGCTACGCTACTCATATATTTCATATCGGTAGTATCCGAAAAAAAAATTTTTTTTTTTTCTTTTTTTTTTGCGCGAAAAAATTATTCATCAATATTTATCCGCAACTCATACGTTTCTCTCATACGCAATAGTGTGACAGGGCCATAAAATGTAATTGATTTGAATGGAATCGCATGTACCTGACATCTGCAGGTGTCGGTTGTTTCTAGTACCATGGTCCCCATGATTTGTGTTCCCGTGCTTCTTTTCAACTTCTTGATATTACATTTGCCGTCCAAGGTTCTTGTCTTGATCACTTGCATTTGTGCTTCTACTTGATTTATTTTGCCTTGCCCTGATTCTTCGGATGAAAGATGAGAAATTATTGTCACTGGTGGACAGGCAATCAAAACAATAAATGCATTCATTGTAATTGCTTTGGATAAACAGAGCCAAGTTTATCTATGTCAAGGGACATAAATGGCTGCTTTGTACTCCTGTTTTTTATGTGTCTGTGTAATACTCTCAACCAGTTTAAATGAGAAGCCAGATTTTAAGCATTTTTATTTATAAGTATATTTGCCCATGTCAGTTTTCACAGAAGAGGAATAATTTTTCTTTTTTTTGATTGACTAGCATGGGTTGCTAATGAACATTGGGACACAGTCACCTTGGCCATCTGAAGCACTCGCCTTCCAGGCAATGCTATGGCCTAATATGTCTCACCCTGCTAGGGTCTGGATTCAATACTAGATGCTTGGGAGATACTAGATCCACACACTGGAAGACTGGCGCTAACAGCCACCAAGTATCTCCGCTTAATATCTTTAAACCAATTGAATCTTTAGTACAGTAGAACCTCAGTGAGTCAAACACATCAGAAATTGAGGTTATTTCAGAACTGAGCTGCAGTGATCTCCGCAACCTCCATTGAGAGAAGGCGTTGGATGCACAGCAGGATTTAGAAGTGGTGGTACTGTGTTGTGCACACCTGCCAAGATTCCCAGTTTTTAGATTTTAGAATGACACCACATTTTTGTGGCAAGCCAATTTCAGTGTAGGAGTAGGGTTGTGGTGGCTCGCTAAAGCGCAGTGGGTTTAATAGTTTGTGCAGTTTGTCGGTCCCTACAAAGTGCAATTTTAGAGAATACATACAGTGTGTTTGCTCCAAGGTGATCAACTACTGGAAATCATCAACCGCTTGAAAACGATGTGTCCATTCCGTCAGTGTCCGGGAGCAGTCGACTGGTCCCACATCCCCATCGTAGCCCTGAACGAGAACCACAGCGATTATTTTAATCGCAAAGGCTGGCATTCAGTGATCTTACAAGTGGTGGTGTGACTGAACAAAAGAATGATGTCAGATCACGAGATCATTTAACAAACAGTAAAACAGGGGGGGGGGGGGCAAAGAATCCCTTCCGAATGGATGGTGGTGAAATGGAATGGACTGGGACTCGGATGAAAAAAAAAAAAAATTTTTTTTGTTTTTTTTTTTGTTTACACTTGAAAAAATAAATCCGATGTAAATAAAATGAAAACATTTAAATCGTGTTACATCAGAGTGGTACTGTAAAGCAGGCATCAAAACAAAACAGTTAAACCACAACTGAACTTTGGTAGAACTTTGGATTGTGTCGTTACCTGGCCATGATATGAGTTCAAATGGTGGCAGAATATGTTTGTTAGTTGTTCTGTGCTCCCCTGGAGTGATAATCCAGAACAGGGTATTTGTCACTTCTACATCGCAGCTTAAACGGTCACAAAATGACATTTCTAGCACGTATACGAATGCGAACTGAACTGATTCTGTCAATACAAACAATAACCAGTCTTCTTACGTATTTTTGTTTGGTGTAATTCAAATTACTTATAAAATAACAATTTTCATCAATGTTGTTAGCAAGCTACCAGAAAAGACTAGCAAAATGTTGGCAGGTTGGTTTGTTTACGATAGATATACAGTCAAGCCGGAAAGTCTGCCCACCCCTTTCACCTTCTCCACGTTTTTTACATTACAGACATATTCTAAAATAGATTGAGTTCATTTTTTGTCTCAAAATTCTACACAAAATAGCCCATAATGACAAAGTGAAAACATGTTTTTAGAAATTTTTGCAAATGTATTAAAAATCAAAAACTAAAATTTCTCATTTACATAAGTATTCATACCCTTTGCTTTAACATATTTTTAAAGTATCATATTTAATATTTGGTCGCATATCCTTTGCATGCTGTTACTTCTTGAAGTCTGTGACCCATCAACATCAAAATACTCTCAATATCTTATTTCCAGGTACTGTTACAAGCGATACTATAAGCTCTCTGCATTTGAATGGATCTCAATGGGAATTGGGGGGTGAGACTAGATTCAATTCACTCACTCACTCACTCACTCACTCACTCACTTGTTTTTTTTCTTCCCTAACAATATCTCTGCAAAGCCCTGGTTCTACATTGCTATTTTGCTATAAATGTTGTCTCGATTAAACCAATAAAGCTTTTCTGCCCCAGCATAAGAGAGTTAGTAATACAATGACAGCTTAAAAGACTGTTGGATTGATGTGTCAAATGCCGTGTGTGAGCGCAGCTTGACTGAAAGGCAGAGGGAAAGAATGAAAGCAAGTGCCCACACTTCAAATTTGTCACTGTCACTCACAAAGAAGGTTGGCCCTGGTGTTTTAGGGTCACAGAATCCTGCACGCGAGCAAACCTCGGTCAGAACCTTCAGTGGAAACAAACAGAGATCTGCTCCGGGAAAAAGAGAGGTTATTCAGAAAGACCAAAAAATGGCTCAAAATGAGCTCGACTGATGCCGGCAGGAGGACATCTTTTCCATTTTCCACTTGCCGAAGCCGGAGATAAAGCTTGCCGGGTCGCACAGGTGATGGGAACAAATGTGTGACTCATTTAATTTCGCTGATGCGCTCATGTCCGGAAGAGAGCGGTAGGCTAGAAGTTCTAGTGCCCCTTATATCTGTGAAAGGTGTTAAGAACACCTGGGAAGAAAATGGATAATTAACGATAGAGAACAGGTTATCTACATGTCTATGAGAAATTAGAGGGAGGGGGCATCATTAATATTAATTGTACTCAAAGGCTTTGATGTTGTATTTGGTATCTTATTTTAGCTCCAGGGATGGGCTAAATTGGTTTTTCATAGAATGAACCTTTGCTGTGTTTTTATTTATCAGATTGTCTTGGGAAAAAAAACATCCCCCTATCTTCCCAACCCTATAATTTGCCTGCTTAGCAAAAGCACAACTGTGCTCCCATTAATATTACGGAACTGCATCATTCAAGCAGTTCAAATTACATATTGTTATGTGAGTGTTATATGTGTAGCATGTATAATTGGAGAATGCATGTTTTGCGTCTGTTTTGCTCAAGATGAGACCAACACTGACCTCATTTGTCACACGCACCTGCAGTGGGTTTGGCATTGAAAAAAAGGACATACAGTGAGACATTGTGGTGGGAAGGATTGTTTTGCATCCATGTGGCCTTGTGAGGATCAATGGAATAATTAATTCAGTGAAGTACCAAGACATTTTGCCCTGAAATCGGTTCCCTCTGCCAGAAAGCCAAAAATGGATTGTTCAAAAAATTTATCCTAAAGATACCTCAAAATGAACTGAGAAACAGTTAACTGAGCAGGCAATTAGTGCACTGCACATCCCGGGCTCCAGACCTTGAACCTCATCATCATTTTGTGGTTTGAATCAAATAGGGCAGTTCATAAGCACAGGCTAAAGAATCCTGAAGGATTTTGATTCTGTATAGAATCAAAACACACACACACACACACACACACACACACACACACACACACACACACACAATGGGCCTCATTCATGAAACACGAGCAGAACAAATTTGTACGTAAATCGTTCATATTAGCAATTTTGCCCGCATTTTGGCATTCATCAACATTTTTGTATCTGAGATTTGTTTGTATGGATTTGTTTCTATTTACGCATTTGTATGAACATACATATGATTATTAAAAAATCTGTGTTCTCCACGCGGTTTGATGAATCTGCCGTAAAGTTTTCGTACCTTTCGTACTCGTTTCGTACATAAATGTACACCCATATTGAGGAACGCTTCATGAATGAGGCCCAATATGTTTATCAATTTGACAAAACTCATATTATGCATATTGTGTGCCACTAAGTGATTTTTATTTTTAGTAATACATTAATGATTTGATTCCATTTGACTCATTGTTGAAGTGTAATACTTTCTATATGTTTGAAAATTACAATCAAGCTCAGTACTTAATTATGTATTTTATACAGACATTTTTGTTTGTATATCACAGGTGTGAATAATTTTGTAGGGTAGTTTTACAAGTTGCTTCACAACTTTAAATAAATACATAAATAATGTTTGCTTCAGAAACTCCACTACACTGAAATGTAGGCGTCAGAATGTATTTTGGCTCAAGCAGGTATGCAGAGCCATTCTAATCCAAAAAAAATCCTTGTGAAATCTTACCTGCTTTCATTTTTTATAAAACAGCATTACTTTCCATCTGCAAGTCTGATTTCAATGCACAATGATGCTGAGATTTTTGGCCAAGAAAATCGATTTGCTTTGTTGTTTCAACCATATTGCTGGTGGATTTGTTGCATTTTAGTGGCAGTGGCTCTTTTTACAATGAGCCACAATTCAGCACAGTTACATGAGGAGGATGTCTGTAGTCATACTTTGACTAAATCTGGACATCATTTCTTCTTGTTTTTTTACATTCAATATGTGTGAAACATGATGTAATAACTAATCTATTGAACCTGTGAGTGCTGGTGATCCTGTGTGAAACAATGGAGAATGCATCTTTTTAACACATACTACTTAAAAAAGTAACTAGCTATCAAGTTGCCATGCCATACAATCCCTACAGTAGTGTTCAAACCCCAGTAACTGATGAAACCTTTCAATCTGTGCTTTTAGCAGAACACAATTCTAGCAAAAATGAGACACAAACATATTTAATTTTGCACAGAAACACTACAGATGTCCTACTTTATACATGTTGGGTGTTCTTTTTTTGCTCTTGAAATGTGCAGACTGGTGTCTTCGGGGACCCAACTTCCCCGTGTGAGAGAACAGCTCCGGTCCCTGATGATCAACTCTCAGCCACATCCTCTGGGGTAATGGGCCTGTTTTTGTTATTGGGACAAAGAAACTTTCTCTACTTTCTTGTAAGCACACAAGTCAGCAAACTTTACCACCAAGCGACGCGGTACTCTTTTATTCTCTTTTTTAGTTTTGCCTCGCACCATTAATCTTTGACTGTATTTACACAGAAACACAAGGCCTGCTGGGTAATTTGCTCTTGGATTCCGCAGCAAAGACGAAGGACATTCACGTCAACAATCTGTTATTCGGCACAATAGACCGCAGGTGTGCCGGCGGTCTATTTCTCTCGGACGATATGGTGCGGCGCACGCACATACCGCCGTGACCTCGTGAAGACATGGTTAGCATTAATCAATACCAGGAATCCACTGAACAGGAGGTGCATCTCAAGCAGCGCATTAATGCTAACTGGTCTGATAAGGAAGTGCCCAGTTTCAGTTTATTAGGACTTTATCATTATCATACCAGTCACCCATCAAATCACTGTGCCAGCTCTGTGCAGAGGAAATCTATGAAGTCATTCATTTGCTTTGGTAATATATGTAGGATCTGATCTAAACTACATGGACTTAACTTGGAGTATCCAGTTTACCCGACATAGTGCCATTGTTATCACCTTTAATTAACTTAATTGTTTTAATTATACATCGCAGTATTTGTATACAGGAAAACGAGAAGCTTGATGGTTCCATTTTGGTCCCATACTTGTTGAGTTTCAAGCAGAATTTCACAAGGCTCTGTTCTCTTATTACCATTTTAGTCTGAATGTCACACCTTAACTTGCTGCCAATTCACGACTTACCTTCAGCCGTCCCCTTGCATTTAAAATTATAATGGATTAATTCAGGTCAAAATTAATAGACTTTTGTCTTCACCTAGTCATTTAACCTCATGCAATTTTAACTACAGTTTCAGATGATTTTGACACCATATAATTGACACAGCGGACATGGACCTCATTCATGACAGGAACTGTTTCGCACGATGTTATGAATGCCATTAAAATGAACAGGAAAAATATATATAACCTACATTAATATGTCTTGAATATTTTTTCCTTTTTTTTTCAAATGTTAGTATCAAACTGCTTTCCCATGCTGTTTCATAAACAGCCAGCATTACTATGCCCAACGCAATCAATTCAATTTAGTTGTTTTCATGAAAAGTGGCAGATGAATCATGAATTATGTTTGCAGCCTTAGGCAGACTAAAATGAGTCCACTGCATTGTATAAAAAAATAACAATTTGCCAAACACCTCTTTTTGGAAGACAAAAATAAATTCGTAATATATCCGTAATATATCTGACCACATTTTATACAAGCAAACAGTTAATCCAATCATATGGAAAGTCCAAATGAGCAACAGAAATATGCATTATTAAACTGCAGTATTCAGTAGCCAGTTATGCGATGAATAAAATATCTTGCCAAACAAGTAAAATGGAGCTCATTTATTTTCACACCATGATTACGTGTGATGGTAAACATTCCGGGAAAGTCCGAGAAAGATTTGATTATTTGATTGCATAATCTATCAGAGTAAATATATTTGATCACACTACTGATATGGGATGTTTTCGTGTTTCAGTCAGTGTGATCACATTGGCATCTCAAATTCAAGGTTATACTCTCCTCCATCACCACTAACCCTCCCCCTAACCCCCTATTTCAAGCCTATTTCATAAAAAATGCAGCTTTACTGATTATGACAAGATAAAATCAATGATAGACAAAAAAAACTTTTGGTTTTCAGAAAGAACACATTTTTTGTTATTCTGAAAAATTATGTTAAATAATGCCATTCATTCTACATTACATATCCGTGAGTTTGTTGACGATCTTGATTCAATAGTGTACATTGCACTTTTGAGCTTTATTCAGGAAAACACATGTTCTTCAAAGACATTTTACACCTCTTGTTTTATAGTCCAAAATCTGTTTTGTGCATTTTGAAAATTCCTTGGCTTGGACTTGAACCTCAAAATTAATGTAATGAAAAAAAAATGTCTGGATAGAATCTGTCACAACACTGCAAAAACCAAAAAATAAGTAAATCTTAACAAGCATTTAAATCTTATATTTAGACTTTAGAATCTTATTTCTGTTTTGCCAATTGCCAATGGGGAGAGAGTTTTACTCATTTCAAGATTTGGTAAGATTTGGGCTAAGAATTTCACTTGTCAAGCAAAAAGTAACTTACAACAAAATAATATTTTC
The DNA here is from genome assembly GCA_022702515.1 of Ilyophis sp. 1 JC-2022. NCBI lineage: Eukaryota > Metazoa > Chordata > Actinopteri > Anguilliformes > Synaphobranchidae > Ilyophis > Ilyophis sp. 1 JC-2022. The sequence continues at coordinate 9,772,522 of CM040400.1, read as the reverse complement.
CACTTTAGAGAAAAAAAAACTTAACACTTGTTAAGACGGACATCTTTTGCAGCGCATAACTGAAAGCATCACAAGTTGACTTTGTGTAGAGAATTATGTTCAATTCCTGATGCGCCTCATTGCATTTTAAAAATACTAATGAAATCAATCTGTGGTTCAGACAAGCCCCTGTGCCTTTAGAGTAGCCAGGGACATTTTGTTACATACAGTATATCAGCCCCCATCTATCGTCCATGAAACTGACAGGGACCCCTGATTATGGCACCTCCTCCTCCCTTTAAAGTTTTATCAAACCCATCCTACAGTTACGCATCACTTGATGTGAAAGAAGCCCCGTTGCAATTAGCCGGAGGATCTTCCATCTGATGCTGTGGCAGAAGCTAGCCCCTCGGCCACGACTGCATGTCACTGCATGTCAAGGCTCCAGCAGACGCGGTGCGACACTTTAAAACATTCATTCATATTTTTTTTCTCTTTCATTTTAATTACCACTTACACAACTTCTGTCCAGTAGCGGATTCTGAGATGGCAATGCAAGGCGCAATGCACGTTGGGATTTGTTAAGTCCTGTTTTTTGTTTTATTTTCTATTTTTTATAAAATGAATGAAAGTTATTTATTTATTATCCCTGTATATGTAACTATGGTTGCAAGACGAACACAGCATGCATGGAAAGCCCCGAGCAGGAGAGCAGAGTCCAGTAAGCTCTCCCAAATCCTCCTAAGACCTGACTATTCATTCTTGGCCCCTGTAGGGGACATGAGTGTCTGATTTTAATCCCGTGCCATTCTACTATGTCAAAAACATTACATATAAACCTATTTTTTTCTGCCAGGTCTCTGAAATGCCACATGCTCTTTAGTTTCTGGTTGGCAGAAAATGGCATCACCAAAGAAGTGTGAAATTTAGTTGTCATTGTGTAGGTGATAGGCGTGAGTCGTGAGTCGTCTGGTTGCAAAAATGCAAAAGGTGATGTTAAAATGTTCTATTAAATTCCAATGTATTATAAATTCAATGAGCTACTGCACAGTCATTCTAGTTTTACTGGAAAATGTATCTCACCACGACATAAAGTAAGAACATATGCAGAGTTTTTTTTTCATAAGTCAACTAATGCAAAGTACATTATATGGAGTTATACATTTATTGACTGTAATGGTCACTGAATTTCTAATATGATGAGGCCACTGGTTTAACGGAAGTTGTAGAATGTATATGTAATCTAATCTTGCGTAAGTCTGTTGTACACAAATAATGTTAACTTGGCTAACACCATAAAATAAATATTGCAAGGTAGTGTTGATAAATGCACTTGTGTTTCTTATTGTTTCAGCCTCATGGGCTCACTTTTAGAAGCCACCATATTTTTTGTTTTTAAAATAGGCATTTCTAATACATACGTATGAGAGCCATCGCAATGGTTAAAAGAGGAATGAAAAGCCAATTCATTCTTCATGTTCACCATTATGTCAAGGTAATGACAATATATTCCAAAATATCTTCAGAGAGAAAAAACTGATTAAAATTTTTTTTTTAATATGGGCTATAAAAAGTGATAAAAAAAGGTGAAAAAGAAATAAGTGGTTATAAGATTCAGGTTGCCCCCATCTTCAAACATTTCTTTGTACTGGAACTCTTCCCTTTCATGGTTTTGATTAAAGGTGATTATGGCTCACTTTGATTGAGTTCCTTAATCTTAATTACTGATCCCACTGTGAAACATCTTGGGGACTCGTGAGATAGTTGAAAGAAGGAGTCTTGGCAGATCAAAAGGGGAGGTTTTTCAAGCCCTTAACTTGAGACATGGTCCACAGAAATTCTCCGGCCCATATAAAATGCAATGGGTGAAAAAAGAAAAGAATCATATATATATATAATCTTCATGAAATGAAAACAAAAATGAAAATAAATGGAACCATAGTTAAAAAAAGTATTATTAATAATAATAATAATAATAATAATAATAATAATAATAATAATAATAATAATCATCCACCTCCTGTGACTCTTATAGGCAGCTAAAGGGACAGATGGTGGCATGACTGCAGACAGCCCCTTTTAAGTATGTCTTAAAACAGAAAGGTGAGTGCATTTGATTCTGCTTCAGTGTCCCTCATTCCCCAAGCAATTCTTTTAATCTGCCTTCACTGGGGAACATCCCCTTGTGGAACAGAGATGTGACGGTCCCACCAGAAGGACAGCGTGAGTGTGTCATTCCCTTTGAGCAGCGGCTCTGTGTCGTATCTGCTCATCTCAGGAGCGACATTGGTGTGGCTCCGCGTTCCTCACCACAAAGCTCACTTACCCTTTATTCATTCCTTTAAAATAAGTTTCATGTTTTTAAATAAGAGCGTGAAGTTAACTCTGAAATGAAGTTACTACTAATCGCATTTCTGAAGATAAAATCTACCATTCACCTAAATTTCTAAATTCTTATCTAAAATTGTATTAGATATTGGGACTAGCATGTCCTCCAGTGTCCGACAGGTGTAAACAATATCTCACTGTAATGTTGGAGTCCCTAACAAAACTTTTCTTTGTTCAAACATCTTAGTCATTGGGATGGTCTTACATAATGGAGTTATTTACTTACGTACTTTATTAGTCACTGTGATGACAGGTTGCAATATAACAGAATACTGGTGCTCTATTGTTATACAGTATTCTCGTTCAATGTTGTTAGTGTTGTTTTTTTTGGTGCCTCTGTTCATTACGTCAGTGTGATATGAAACATCGTTGATGAAGACATAGCGTCGACACATTAGTTGGTTTCCATTCTGTTTGCAATAAAAGCTGAATATAATGATCCAAATTATTTTCTTACACACCTTGATTCAAAGCCACCAGCATTTGAAACAGTATGGTATTGTGTTTTATGTCCCATTTGACAAATGTGAGCAGAAAAAACAAGCGTTATCTGCAACTTAAAGATATACAGCAGCTCTTCCAATATTCCATTAGTCTTCCAAGATTCAGATGCAAATTAGTTTGGAGGCAGACAAAGTGTTCATATGCAAGGTATTATGGGATAGCTACCTGTTTCAGAAGAAGAAGAAAAAAAGTGCCACATAAATGGATAATGACCTTCTGGTTGGTGTCTTTTCAACATTAATTTTAAAATAAACTATTGTTCTTACAATATAATTGCTGCCATTGACTCCAAAAGAACAGTCTCTAATGAAACAGTCTCTTTATCTCTAATGAAATTATAATTTGTTTTGTTTGCAGAAATCTTGTCTCTAATTCGAAAAACACATTTCACTACACAAATGTATGCATCTCTTATGCAAAAAAATAGATTTAGCTTATTATGTCCATACTTCATGTGATTTCTACAGGTGTTGCTACCCACAATGCACTTGTTTAAGATAACTAACACTAAACATTTGTTTACAGAGCAGTCAAGGACAGACGCAAATGCGATCCATATAGCATTGTGTATTGCGTAATGCTTTAGAGAATAACAACCAGACATTGAAATGCTCAGAGCCAATGCAAGTGGTAATTACAGCTCAGCAATCAATATTACAGTAATCAGGGGAGAGGAAAAGTAAACCGCAGCAACAGAATGAACTGCAAGGGACGGTCGACATACAAACGTGTCAACATTTTCTAATTAAATCCTTGAGATGCAAGTCGTTTTACAATAGCGAGAACATAATCGCTATCCAAATGTTGAAATTTCAGAACATCGAATTAATCAAATGATTTCCAGAGATAAAATCAATGTCCACTCTGAACCAAAATGAAACAGGCAATATTCTGAATACTTCAGAACTAAGCAGAGTGCAAAGACTGAAGAGGCTTTCTGAATTAGCAATTAAATATTTAACATCACACTTTTATGGGTATTGCTATGTCCTTAGTCTTAATTAATTGAGTTTCATCCTTTGAGGAAGACAGGAATTTGTCACTCGTGGGAATGGGTGAAACTTAATTACTTGTAACCCTCATTTTCAAAGTATACTTCACAGAGACAGAATAGTGTTCTGGGATTAATCTTTCAACTCAACTCCAAACACATACTCACCATCTCAAATTGAGTAAGATGAACTGTTGCATAGCCATTAAAATCCAGGGGTACAGCAGTGTATATCTCAAGTCTAATTACTTTAATGTATATTCAGCTTTCCGTTATACTATTTTAAATGCACAATAAAGCATGCATACACGGCAGTGTTACATATAGTCACACACTATTGCTTTAATTACATGTTTAACAAACAAAAAAAGTGAGTTGGCTAATCTATGATTAAATCAGAGGCAATAAGCCATTGCAGTAACCCAGCTTCTCATCAAAGATGAGTTGAAAAACCCAGGAGAAATAAAATAGCAGGTGCACACAGAAATAAAATTACATATGTTTTATATGACTCTGTTGGCACATGAATGACTACATAAATTAGTAATTATATGATTTCCAACTTTTAAGTTGATATATTATTTTTTAAAATGGAAATCTTGTCTGATGCAAAGTGTGGACTATGCTACTGCTGACAATGACTGGCAGCCCTGCAGGGTGGTATATAATTAGCCATAACATCTCCCAATTTCAGTGCACTCTTAAAAGAAAGGGTTCCAAAAGGGTTCTCCGTGTCTCTATAGAGGAACCCTATCTAGTTCAAGGGCTCCTTCTTGGGCAAAATAGTTCAACCACAGAGGGTTTTGGAAAGAACTGAAAATGGTTCCCCAATGGAGACAAGCCAAAAAATATTTTTAAATCTGAAAGTGTATGACATCCACATCTGCATAAGCTGCACAAGAAGTCTCATGTATCTAACTCAGTGGCTGGGGTTCAAACGGCATTTGTCCTTAATTTTGACTAACGATCATTTTCTTCTTACTAAACAGAGTTTAACCAATCAATAAACTCGTCAGAATGAGTAGGCTATGTGAAGAAAAGGTAGGGTAGGGTGCCTGTGTTTACTTGCAAGACAAAGGTAAGAACAAGTGTTGATTGAATGCAGGCCATGTCTGTACAAACAAAACTACTGGACTGCTGAGTTCAAAGAAGTAACGGCTGACATTTTGGTGTTTCGGAGAACTACATGATTGCCTCTGCCCTTCAAATTTCACAGAGGAGTTTGCAGCAATGAGCGTAAACACAGTTTGGCAAATTGCAAAAAAGAAAAAAACGATTTTACAGCACCACTTTAAAAAGATCAACATCCATAATTGCTTTAAGCATTTCTGCCCGTTTGATGATATAACGTGTTGATATAAAGCATTCTGGTATGTAAATCATGTGGATGACATGCCAATCCACATGACTTGCATATTCATGACTCAATACATTCATTAGTAACTTCAATTTGCAGGTCTTCACACACTGTACCATCATGCGATATACTTAAAATAATAACAATAATAATATATTGTGGTCAATCATTAGCTGTACATTATGTATGTACAGGATGTTAAATACCGCATGAGTTTTAAGTTCTATGAAATGTATACTTTTTGCGCATTTAGTGAGTTCTGTAAAGTCAGCTTTGGAGACTGAGGGAAATCTCTGCTTTTTACAAGAAAATATTTCAGACAGGTTAACCTTGTATGTTCTGTGGATGCCACCAAATCCTGTTGAAGCATTACATTTTGAGCCAACAGACTTAGGCTGCAAAACCTCTAAGAAGCATCAGCCCTGTCAGTCTAATCTCACTGTAAAGATGGTTCTTATTACTGGCTCAGGATCCTAGCAAACAGTGGAAGTCTGAAAGTATAGTATAAGTATAATCTAAATCTGAGATTCATCAAAATAGCCACCTTTTGCCGTAATAACTGCTGAGCATATCTGTGCCATTTTTTTCTACAAGGGCAGCATTTTTTTGTACAAATATGGTTCTGAAGGTCACTTCTGTAGACGTTCCCACAGACGTGCTGCACTTTTGTGTTGCTTCTCCTTGACCTTTCTGTCCAATAAGTCCCAAACTAGCTCGATTTTACTCATCTTATTGGAAAATGGAAATAATTTGTTCACCTGTTTATTTTTGCCAAATATGGCTTTTTAAAAATGTAATTTAGTTCACTGTCCTGTGAAGGGAGATCTTTTTTTACTTCTGATTATTCGCTTCTTACCTTGTGCCATTTTAGGTTATTTAAGTTACGTTAAACTTCTTAAATGACACTAAAAGCAGAGCACTGAAATATAAAGTGTACTAAAACATTTGACCGGTAGCGTATATCCATCAATATAAAACCTGACCATATTTATTTTATTTTTTGCCTGCTCTGCTTCTTGACACAATCTGCTGACTCAACTAACTATTGGGTTATATAGCCCAATAAACTAGTCAGCTACTTACGCGGATAGCCTGGTGAGCTAGCTAACTAACTGATCTGGTTATCCTGGCCCAGTCATTGACATTGGCTGTTCACCAGTGGAAAAAATTAAGCATAACCCTTTTCTGCTGTACTGTAACCAGATAACCACACTATTTATTTTTTCATCGCTAGCTATAGCATTACATTATAAAGTAAATAATGTTTGTATTCATCATTTAAATATATCATATAACTATAAATGAATATAAAACATGGCTCTTATTTTACAACCTGAGAATTGAGAACTGTAGCAGAACAAATGACATGCATGCGTTAGATATGCACAGCTTGGTCTTCAACATATAGAAAGAACAAATTGTATGCACAGCCCTCATGAAGCACGGTAGTTTTTTTTAAGTTCAATGGCACATCACAGCCTCAGAAATAGTTCAGTTCACAGTTTTCAGGTGACACAAAATGGATCCACAGGAGCTGTTCCTGAGAAAATCCTCCTATGCTCCAGGCTAGAGCTGAAACTGACATTTCTCTTTGCCTACAAAGTTTTATAAATGAGAACAAGGCCTGAGGCCTATATTTATTTTAACTCAAAAACATCAAATAGTATCATAGAGAAGGGGAGGGGGGGGAGAGCCCCATGGCCAATCCGAGCCTGTCATATTCCTTCAGGCCACATTCTTTCACCCTCCCGAGCAGGAGGTGAATCATTAGGTCTGTATGCTAATAGAAAGTGAAATGTCTGAGTTTAACATGGTAATAATGGCTGATTCTACGGGGAAATTAACCACATACCGTGTCTCTGTATGAGAGTCCAATGCAGTAGAAACACAGAGACCTGTATTTGTTCTCAAATTACAACTAGATACAATCATTTTCAAAGGAGGCACTGTGGGAATCACGTCACTAATAAATGATTTGAAATATTTGACTCAAACCAGCTAGACATACATACAGCTAAACGCACATAGTGGCATAATTTATATCTATGACATAAGCGTCCCAATGATATAGATGCACAGAAACCCGCCTGCATAAGTACATGAGGCAATGTACAAACAGATGCTGATTCTGAAAGTGATTTTTTTAAAATATGTATATATATATATATATTTTTTTTTTTACAGGCAAGAACAGTTCTCAAATTATTCAAAACAAGAGTGGGGAGAAGAATAAAGGAGCAGATGGCAGTGTGGTGCTGACAGGTGTGTGATAAAAGCTTCTTTTCACCTGCCAGGTAAAACAGATGTTTTATGTAATAATCTATGCAAAGGCTTAAGGCATGTCCATTGACCTTATATAATCAGCAGCATTTCTTTTGTCATACATTTCCTTCAAATAAAATGACAACAAAAATACTATGAATGGAACTTGCCATTCATTTTTACTGGATTTTTACTAGCAGACTGCGGGCAGCATGTTCTCCAGATTCCCAAGTAGCCTTCGATAGCCTGACTGAGCCTGAAGTTTGCATAGGAATTACACGTGTGGCATGCGCGACAATTTAGTCAATAGTCAGCAACTTTTTTTTTGTCTATAGCACTGTGCTGTTAAAGATGACTGGCTAGCCTCAAATCAGTAACTGGCCTTTTGGGCAGGAGCTGCTTCTTGGGGAACACCGTGTGCAGGCACACCAGAACAGTCCAAATCAGCACTCTTCCACACTGTTGAGTAGCCTTGGTGAGTAGATAGAATGAGAAAGTCGTTGAGTAGGCAAAACTTTTTCAAATTGCAGTATACATGAAACACCCAGATGACACACTTACTTCCAGGGTTTTGCTGAGTACATTCGGGAGCACACTTTTCAAGAAGTACACAAACAATTTGGTGACATAAATCGTTTAAAAAAAAATGAGGCGCAGCTTCGCTGGCATTGCCCTTCAAATAGAACAAAACAACACGTGACATGGCAGTGCAAAGGTGGGGTATGGGGTTGCCAGATTTTGCAAGACTTTCCAGACAAATGGTGACTCAAAACTTGGCCGAAATATATTTTTAACCGAAACCGATGTATTTTAAATAGAAATCATCATGTTTTAACTTTTTTAAATAAGTGCGCGTTTTGCGACTTTTTATTTTTATCTTATCTACTATCTTTATAACCCTTTTTACTCATTTTTACCAGGGGTGCCAGTAATTGTGGAGGGAACTGTATATATATATATATATATATATATATACAGTATATATATATATATATATATATTTTTTTTGGTGAGTAAACACCACCACCACCATATAGCATAGATATGAATATAGATTTGTGTATCTTGCTACACCCCACTTTCAGCTCTTAGATTTAAAAGGGGATTTATCATTTCTTTATTTTTTTACTGTTAAAAAGCACAGAGCTGTCATCCCATACTCTACTGACAATATAAACATGAAGCCACAACTAAATATGATTGGATTGGGACTGAAGGTGTCAACTGGCACAGAGAACAAAGCCAGCCAGGCGTCTCAAACTTTTCTGACATCCTTTTAGGGAACGTTACACCTGCTCTTGCCTAGGTGAGCTAGCTATAATTATAACTACTATCACCACTGGAAGGCACTCACAGAGATATTGGAATGGAGGCTTGACTTGTGAGGTAAATCCCCTGAAAAAAACAGTCATTATAAGGATATCTCCCAGCACACTGATTGGGTTTATTTTAGTTCCAATTGCTTTTAATTGCCATGTCTGTATTGAGACGATGTTGATGGAAATATGTGTATAAACATCTCTTGAGTTACTCTGCTTTATTTACTTTGTGAATATACATTGTATATATATATATATTTATATACACCTCTTGCTTGGAGGTGTTTTTTAATTTATACAATAAAAGGTAAGCAAAGGGATTTATTCAAATTATTTTTTGTAAATTTGTTCAAAACATATATTTTTTGTTCAAACATATTTAGAACACTTTACCTCCTGAGATGTCTGTAAAATTGAAAACCACGCAGATCTATGCTGTTGGTTTTATACAACCAGTCTTTGGGCTTTAGATTCATTAAATAGGTTGGTGAGGTCATAACATGACATTTGAGCCTCATACTCAGGGCTGGATATATGTGTAGAGCAATCTAATAAAATAGCTGGCTACTTTATGTGTACTATTTTCATAATACATGCATATTATAGTGCCCTCCACTATTATTGGCACCCCTGGTAAAAATGAGTAAAAAGGGTTGTAAAAAATTCACTGTTTGGTGAATTTGTTTAATCTCACACTGAAAAAAAAAGAAAAAAAATCCCACCTTTAATCAAAGTAAATTTATTATGGGAGAAAAAAAATCCCTCATCAAGAAATTATTATTTTTAACAAAACACAAAAAGTGCCACAATTATTGGCACCCCTGCATTTATATAGAGAATAAAATAATAATTTTTAATATTTGGTCACATACCCTTTACATGCCATGACTTCCTGATGTCTGTGACCCAACAACATCAAAAAACTCTTGATTTTTCTGGTACTCTTACAAGCAATACTATAATGTCTCTGTGCATTTGAATGTGTCTCTATGGGCTTTGGGGGTTGGGATTAGATTAAGCTGTAAATTACACGGGAACAGTATGCAATAATATTATTATTATTATTATTATTATTATTATTATTATTATTATTGCATGATTAGGAAAGCAACCTTGAACAAATTACTTATTCATTACTGTACTCGAAATATTGTACAAATGATTTAGACCACGACATGACACGTGTGCAATAGAGGATTTTTAATGGCAGTAATGACACATCAGTGCATTTTTTGATTGTTAATTATTTGAAAGTTTACATTGCCAGCAACAACGATTTCTCCCGACATTTCAATCACGGAGATCAGCTGATGAACGCATTTCCGTTCTGTGAAGCCGACAGCAACAAGCAACTGGTTAAACTGACTGCAGAAACAGTTTATCGATGTCAAAAATGAACTTAAAGTTAGCTCTGGTCAGCTATATATATGTACAGTAGTTTATAGGCTAGTTATCTAGCAACTCGCCTGCTGATGTGTTTTTAAAATTTGTTTATTTACATACCTTCCCAATAACAGCTATAGTTATGTAAATATTCCAGCTATAGTTGGTTGATTAGTTGACTTGTTGATTTGATTGACCATCTATTTACGTTACCGCGCGTCAGAGCACTAGATGGTTTTGATAGCTTTCTCTTTGACCGCTCTACTTTTCCAATACAATAGCCTAAGTAACTCATTCAACTGTAAAATCCAACACATTGTTGGTAATATATATATATATATATATATATATATATATATATATATATATATACAGTATGCCTAATGGTGTGTGTGTGTGTGTGCTTCATAACTACTAACTAGCATGCACTAGGGCTCGTCATAATAGCTTGCACTGGGGCCCGTCATAAATACCTTATGCCACTGCATGTAACATCCATATTGTAAAATGTTCATCATGTGTAATTACATGCTTCATTGGCCACACTGCAATATGACTCTGGCATTTCTATTGTGTAATATTTATGACTACTTTACCAACTACAGGGTTAAATCCTTCCTACCTTCCAAAATGCATGTTTAGAAATCATTTGTATACTATTTTGGTATTTGCATAATCATTTATATTTACAATTCAGATGATTATGTAAATAGCAAAATGATATGCAAATTATTTCTATACGTGCGTTTTGGAAGGCAATCATAAAGCCCTTGTTCAGTGGTCAGACAGAAGCTTTGTGGGTGGTCTAACTCAAAAGCCAGTAAAACAAATATACGTACGTGCAACGAGACCCGGGTTTGAACAAAATCTAGTGACTGTGGTCACCAGCAGGCTCTTATGCAGTTGCATTATGGGACAACTCTGACATCAGCGAAGTAAGAAGAGGAAGTAGTTATGCTGTCCTAAATACCTCATTTAGACCTGTCATGCTAGTTTCTGCCACAGAACGCTGAATTAACCTCATGCCTCACAATGGCTATAGCGCAACTAAGAGCAGTGGCCTCTGGGAGACGTCTCCTGGGGTATAGTGAACGAGAATGAAAGCATCAGAACAGAATGGAAAGTTCTATGAAAGCTATACAAACGAAAGCGCCGGGGCCTGACACGCTAACGGGTTCCTTGAGTGACACGGAGAAAAGTTAACATGACCCGAAGAATTTTCCCTGGCTCTATTTGCATGTTTAACTCCGGGAATTCTCATTACCAGGGCTCCACAAATGAAAGGCAAGTGAATAATTTCTGTCGACACAAATTCGAATCTGTCACAAGGTTCCGTCATTACTGTTGACACCATTTACTGTCTGCGTCTGTTAATTAAAGTTTTCTCCTTAAGCTTGACTTCCTTTCAAGCTCTCAAGTTGTGTGTGTGTGTGTGTGTGTGTGTGTGTGTGTGTGTGTGTGTGTGTGTGTGTGTGTGTGTGCGTGCATGTGTGCACATCTGTGAGTGCGTGCATGCGTGGATGAGATAATGAATGTGCACTATGTCATAACATTCTCATGCTGATTTTCAAAACAGTTCCATGTACTTTTGACCCTATAATTGTTAAACTACCATTACTTAAGTTTGAATTCTGAAAAAAAAAAAAACATTTATTGGAGTCAATGTGAATGTAAATTTTGAATGAATTCACGTAAAATATTATTGTGATTTCAGCAAATGGATCTCACCCAAAACAGCGAATGAAACCCTGTGAAGGTGTATGTTGTCGTGTATTATCCATCTTTCAGTAGAATGGTGTGATTAGTTTCTTAAACACTAGCTGCATGGGTTATATATATTTTTTTTTTACGAGGGCACATATCCCTGTAGGCTGGCACCGCCATAGTCCCACTTTGTTCTGTTGCTAAACTACAGTAACATCACGTCCTTGGTAATACTTAGGCCTACCTAGCTATGAATTTCTGATATTGGATATCCATCGATTTTTAAAGAGTAAAACGCCAGCTACAGAAGAAGACTGAGGAAGAGTGTACTCAGTGTTCCTACTGAGAGGAAGCTAAAGAAAATGTGGACATAAGCTTCCCATTTTCTCCTCTCCTATAGCTATTCCCATGGCTATGGCGTTGAGCCTTATGCTTGCTCACTGCTCTGAGCCTGAATATAAAGAATTCACATATGTCAAGCTCTCATTCACTCAGCTGTTCATTCATTCATTTCTGTTGTTTTAGATTTCTCACTGTAACCAGGCTCAGACAGTTCAGCCCACTAGACAATGTCTCTCAGAATGCAAGTTTCAGAATGAGGGCCAGGCCTGGCTTCGTCTATGACCTAGGAATCCGTTCCAATCAAGAGCCGAGGACAGCCAAGAAACAGACAGGAAAGATACTGCAGTCTTTGTGCCCTGAGACCTTTTATGCTGCACCCGATCAATCGGTGCTGATTGAAGTCCTTCCCATATTCAAAGCTGCTGTTCAATTCTAGTGTCACACAGGTGACTGTATGCGACCCATCGGTTTAATGGAGGGGGCTAGCTGGTTCCCCGTACTTTCTTTCTTTGTCTTCTGGTATCTGAAATCTTACTCCAGATGGGTATTAAAACTAATTCTTCACTCTTCTGCTGACTGCAAATTATGAAATGATGAGGGTCAAGTTATAATAGTGTTCAATAATTAATGTAACAAGTGAATGCTACAATTGGTATACATTCTGTCTGTTTGTTTCTGGGAGAGGTGGATGGGGGAATTAAAAACAGAGCAAATTGCACATTTCTAAGCGGCAGTTGAGCCTTGTCAACGTGTGCTCCTTAATTTGAAGAGCTCGGAGTAGTAAGTGTCAGAGATGCAGAGTTTTTTTCCTTGATCTCTTTTGGGAAGGAGGTTGTTACTCTGACTTGTATGGCTTCGCTGCATGCCACGAGGGAAACAGTATTTGTTCTCAGTCGTTTGGTCTGATGGTTCACGCTGCAACTTTAATTACACCCCAAGAGATGGCAAAGACTCGCTGTGTGCCAAAGGCCTCTATGGGGTTTAATGAACACTCTCCAGATTTACTGTCTGCGTCTCAAAAACTCAAGCCTTACTATGAAACGGTCTGATGAAGATGTTAACACAAAAATACGGCAGTCATAAAACAAATACATTAAATATGCAAACAATCATGTTTGCACAACTGCAATAGTGTTACCTTGGCAATGAAGAATTGAACTGCAAAATGTGGGAAAATAAGAACCTACATATGGCTACAAGGTCAGAATGTACATTTTACCACAATAAATTTTACAACTGTGTACCAGCAGCTGTTTTTGCAATCGTTTTTTTTTTCAGCTAGGCTTGAAAAAATATATACAGTTCAGTCCAAAAGTATTTGGACAGTGAATGACACATTTTATGTTGTTTTGGCTCTGTCCTCCAGTGCATTGTATTTGAAATAGAACAGGGACTTGATTTTTCTAAATTTGTTGGGATGAAATGATAAACACACAATAAACATAATGCTATATTTTCAAAATTGCTGTACCAACTTTGATTACAAAGGTGTTGTGTGGGGTTATTCGTGGGATAGCTGGAACATACGTAAGAAAATATGCAACTTTTTTAGTTTTTAAATCAGATTTTTTTGTGGGTAATTTATATAGGTTTTAAACTTCAAACTTGTCCCTGTCTGTGGGTTCCTTTCCCCCCCAGTCTCTCTCTCTCTCTCTCTCTCTCTCTCTCCACACTGCCGGACCCCACCCGCAGGTAAACGTGCCTTCCCCCCACACACCACACAGTACACACCCGCACACACACCACACACCCGCACACACACCACACAGTACACACCGGCACACACACACTACACAGTACACACCGGCACACACACACACACCACACAGTACACACCGGCACACACACACACCACACAGTACACACTGGCACACACACACACCACACCACACAGTACACACCGGCACACACACACACCACACAGTACACACTGGCACACACACACCACACCACACAGTACACACCGGCACACACACACCACACAGTACACACCAGCACACACACACACACACCACACAGTACACACCGGCACACACACACACCACACAGTACACACTGGCACACACACACACCACACCACACAGTACACACCGGCACACACACACACCACACTGTACACACTGGCACACACACACACCACACAGTGCACACCGGCACACACACACACCACACAGTACACACCGGCACACACACACACCACACAGTACACACCGGCACACACACACACCACACAGTACACACCGGCACACACACACACCACACAGTACACACCGGCACACACACACACCACACAGTACACACCGGCACACACACACCACACAGTACACACCGGCACACACATCACACAGTACACACACACACACACCACACAGTACACACCAGCACACACACACACCACACAGTACACACCAGCACACACACACCACACAGTACACACCGGCACACACACACACCACACAATACACACCAACACACACACACCACTTGTAGCCACACAGTGCTCGTAATAGGTATTTAGGCTATAGCAGATGGGCATACACACACACACACTCGTGATCACCCTCAATAGCCCCCGTCGGGGGCTGCCGGCCGCCCGGTCCCACAATACTTCATGAGGGAAAAGCCCACACACAAACAAACACGGCGGTGTACACTCATACAATAACAAAACTCGCTACCATCCCACGCCACAAACAAATAACATGAAACACACAAAATAATGTTGCCGAGTCCTACCCATGGCGCCTCTCTGGGAGGACTGCCACAAACATAAAAAATAAAAAAACACAAGCTGTCCGGCTCAAAAATGTCCACAGACACAAACACACTTGGACAGCTTTTGCCGTCCTTGGTGGTCGCCAATGAGGATTCCCATTGTCCAGTACTCGGGCGAATCCCGGGACCCAGGCCTTCACTGCGCCCCGTCGCCCTGGACGCTCTCCGCTTGCTCTGAGACCCACACACCCACCGCTGCTCCAGATACGGTGAAAACACGTTCCTTACGGTCTGAGGGAAGTCAGTTCCCCCAGCAACAGCTCATCGCCCTATCTCCCGGCACACTGGCTCCGTCGCACTGATCAGCTCTGCAGTTCGCCGTTGTTGCTGTCTGCCAGTTCCGGGTCCAACGCCCCTGTTGTGGTTCTTGTTTTCACAGGCGCCTCGGATTGTGTTCAGCTGCCCGCCTCGTTCAGGTAAGTTCTCGCCGTACTTGGACACAACACATTCACACTCATACAAAAAAAACGTGATCAAACTAATAACGAAATTAAAAGGAAAAAAAACAAACAAAAAAAACAAACACCGCCTCATGCAAGCGCCCAGAGAACCACACTCTCTCTCGCCTTCCGTCAGTCTCTACCCTTTACCCCAGGTGCTCTTCATTATATCCCCTCAGAAAACCCAGCCCCAGGGTTTCCTTCCATTCACTCAATCCCAAGAAGTACCCTACACTCATCCAAACACTCACTCTTCCATCATTTTATCAATCATTCAATCATTCAATCTGGCTTCATAATTATCCCGTCTTCGACTACGACAGCCAACACCATTCCCTCCTCACTGAGGGAGACCGCCAACATGCTACACTAGTTTCAGTTTCAACTTTTGGGGTCAATATGAGTGCTGGTTTGAGGCTCGTTTCATACCTTTGACCCTTGATAACTTGCACTGCTTGCAGGAATACCGAGGGAATATGGAGACTTTGAGAAAGTGTTCATTTAACGGGAATGCCGTACAATTTGCCATTGCACAATGCACACAGTATGCTGAAAATTGGCATGGTTCTGGTGTATAATGAGTTGAAGGTGTGATCAAGGTGCAATCATGCACCTACACCAACGTTCAACTCATTATATGCTAAAAACCTGCCAATCTGCACCATACCACGTGCATCCTCAAAACTAATATGGACACTTTTCTTTTGATCAACACTCCCTTGTTGTCACTGTATACTAATATAATTAAAATAGGATCCATGCAGTTTTGCCAAATAACTTTGAAGACATTGAACATTTGCAAGTACATTTCTGCTTGGGCTTGTATTTTTAGAGCGTCATCCCAGCTCACCTATTGGGCCCATTTGTTCATACAGCGCTTGACACTTTTCAAATTGTACAGTAAAATTAATTCACACCAGTGTTAATATAGAAACCTTTACACCTTTACACATATCGAAGTGACAATACTATCTCAAGATAGCGGGTTTAGCAGGCTGGAATAGTCCACGTGAAGTGTGGTTTTGCTATAAAAATCCGTTAATTAATTACCATTCAAGCAAGGAGCAAGCACCCAACTGTCTATCTCCGTTGCTTAAGATGTGTACGGCACAACTGCAGCACCATATGGCAAGGCCTCTTCTAAGGAAGAAAAAATGAATGCTTCTTGATGCCAGCTCCTAATTACTGGCTCATTAGCTCCCAGGTGCAAAATACTGCTGGCAAAGGTAATACCCAGTTGGGTTGAATATGTGACACGGAATATGTAATTACCTTGACCCACTGCACACAAAATTAATAATTAAATTTCGGGGAAAATCCAGATTTTATGAGTATAAACAGATTAGGACAGGGTATGCAATATTATACCGCACCCACTTAAGATCAGATCAACTATGAAAGACGTGTATGAACTGTGAAGTACACTTATTTTGTACTTTATTGTGCCGTTCATATGTCTTTACTGATGTGTGGCTCACATACACATGTGAGGAGAGGAAAACTGTGACACGTGTTGAATGCACCTGTGTTTACAAGCGGTTTGGAAGATGGCAAGTGAATTCCAGTGTACATCCTGTCAAATAATGAAATTAAACCCTTTCACTGAGTGCCAGTGCTTCAATTCAGTCGGTTGACAGAAATACGTAATATATTAATTCATTTAAAATACATTTGGTGCCTAACATGGGGCTGAATGTGTCCAATTCTCACCCTAATTTGGGATATCCAATTGATTATTTGTAGCCACGTTCATGCGCAATCTCCACTGTACAATCCAGATTCGGGAGACTGAAGTGACTGGTGTGTCGCCCTATTGAGCTACCAGTCACATGGTCCGGATTCGATACATGCACAGACACATTTCTGTATCTATTCTTTCTCACTCTCTTTCATTCTCTCTTTAACACACACACACACACGGACACAAACACACAGACTCTCTCTCTCTCTCTCTTTCTTTTTCTCTTTCTCTCTCTCTCTCTCACACACACACACACACACACACACGGACACAAACACACAGACTCTCTCTCTCTCTCTTTCTCTTTCTTTTTATCTTTCTCTCTCTCTCTTTCTCTCTCTCTCTCTCTCTCTCACACACACACACACACACACACACACACACACACACTATTTCACTCTTTTTTTTTTCTGTGTTTTTGTGTGTGGCTAAAATCAGCTACGTTCATTCGGATTGTATTGTGAATTTATTTATTTTTACAATGACATTTTTGTAAAATGACCTTCACATCCCGCAAATCCAAGCTCTGCTCATAACCTTTTATTAGTGTTTGTAATGCAGTAGTTTGGAAATAAATGACTGATCAGCGAGGTGTTTCAGAAGGTAATCGTGAATGTCAGGCAAGAGCTAAGAGGCAGCCAGTGTGATTCACCTGGGTAATGCAAATACTTAACTCAATAACTCAATTCAAACGCTCAATTCATTTGGCTTTATCATCCATTCTATGAAACAACACAGAGGGTGATTTTCTCTTCTCAAAGGAGGCAAATTATCAATTTAGAAACTCAGATTGTTTTTGTTTTTTTTGGTATTTTGTTTTTATATGCAAACTGGGGTAAACTATAGTAAAGTTTTATTTAGTTGGATTTTATTTACAAATACACATTTATTCAATGCATATCTGATTCCAATGATTCCAAATAGCAGAGAACGCACATTGAATATATTGTGAAGAGGAATACATACATAGATAAATAGATAGATAATAAATAAATAAATAAAACAAGGCTCCTGTTTGTGCCTAGCCTATTACCAATGCACCTATACCTGCTTTCTAAATTAACTGGAATGCAGTACCCTTTAATTCAATGCTTTAAAATACCTTCAGATCAAGTGGATGCTTATTTGAATGAAGGGTAAATTAAATTGTTGAGAAATTTCTACAGTACAATCCAATACCTGCCACATTTATTTGCTGTTTATTATTCAAATAATTATTATACAATTATTTGAACTTGACAGACATAAGTAAATACCACATGAAGGAAGACGACTACGTCTCTAAAAAGCATAAAGTTTCTGTTTGAAGAAGTTTAGCCTGGACCTAAGTAATGGTTTTTAAATGTATGCATTGTGTTTTATTATTGTGGATTTTTACAATGTAAAGACTGTATTTTATTGTTACTTTTTACAATAGCTGGCTAAGCCTACTGTATTTGCCGATTCAAGAAGTGAGACCAGAAATGCGTTTACTGGCTCTAAGAGCCTGGAAACAAATTTAGTTAAAGTTACAGACGCTTGTTCTGGACTAATGATAATGCTGTGTTTTTTATTTGTTAACATGGCACATGAAAGGCATATTGCCTTGATGCAAGACCCAAATTGCATGGATGCTGATGATATGATGCGTGCCTTATTTTATGGCAATGACATTACAGTTAACACAGCTTGACACCATTCTGGACAGAAGTGCCAGCTCAGATTGCGTTTTATTTTTGTTCTAAGGGGTAGAACAGCCAATGAAAACAAATTTAGTTAAAGTTACAGACGCTTGTTCTGGACTAACTGCCAGCTCAGAGCTGTGTTTTATTTGTTCGTTTTTTATGAGGCACAGAGCCAACATCATCTCTGTATCCCGGTAGAATTGTAAACATCTTCCACTAGGGTTTCAAACACAGCTTGCGTATCTTATCACCATTCTGAAGCAGAAGTTTGTAGTCCATTTCTGATATTGTTTGTGTTCCTTCGTGTTTTCAAGGCTTGTAGTTCCTTCCCCTTAGATCAAAATGATGGATTTTGAAACTGAAATGGAGACTGGATGGGAATGTTCATCAAGCTGTTCAAAATGATCCTGCGTTTCAAAGCTGCATCATGCATGATTTGAGCATGGCATGTTTTATGTTTGAACCTCCCATTTCGCTCTCAGCAGTTCCTCATTGATTCGTCATTTAATATCACTGCTTCCTGCTCTTCCCTGGTACTGCATGATAGAAGTACTCTTTTGACACGTGTGAAAAAAACAGCTGATCAATAATGTCAGATTTCTGTAAATGAAATGCATTCCAGATGAGTGCATCTCCGATATCTGCTTCTTACAAAAAATCGTTGGATAGTTATTATATTTAAAAAAAATAAAACAATAACTTTACAAGATAATTTATACTGAACTGGATACCTGGTGGTAGATTCATCACAGCTGAGAAACATGTCTCCAGTGCTTGTTATAACTTGTTATAAATGCATCATAGGCTGCCAGTTATTTTAAATGGCAACCTGAGCCTATAAGTAATGGTTTAACAGCTGGCGTTTTCTGGAGCCGAGGCACAGAAACATTACTGTGAAGAAAGGTTTTTAAATCAATGTGCTTGTGAACAGAATGTCCATACAGTTCAATAAAGATCTGTGTTCTACCCCAAATGTATTATTTCGTATTTAAAGATATTACACTGAGAACCAGCTCTGATTTAAAAAAGACATCCATAGAAGTGCATTTTTGGGATCTTAGATTTTGTCTCAGTTATCCTGAGGTTGATGACTCCTACTGCTTGTATAAAAATAAAATAATAATAATAATAATAATAATAATAATAATAATAATAATAATAATAATAATAATAATAAATACTAATAAAAAATAATAATAATAATTCACAAACAATTTGAGGTTATGAACATACTACACACAATTTTATCACTGCAATAACCGGTAATAACAGGTAAATGGTAAGCCATTATTGGACAGACCTCATATGCCTACCATGGATCTGAAAGACTACAGGGCATCTCCAGGTGAAATATTATAGCTCCACCCCCAATCACCTCACACCCAAAAATAAATATTTCTAGTATGTTTGCATTGTTTATTGGTTTATCTGCATATAGCTAACAAGTGGCCTGAATAATAAGCAATACATTATAAGTTAGCAAATTATAAATTTATGACAGCATTTGTTTTTTTTAGGTTCTACATCACGACTTCTGCGCCCTGTGTGCTACTCTTTTTTAGTTCAGATGGCTGTCTATTGACACTTAATGGGTATGATTATATATGCTGTTGTGAAGTATGCAATTATACCTCTGGCAGAACCTTTGATGACTGTATTCAAACCAATGTTCACATCCACTGTTCAATCACTCAGAAATTGTAACATCTCCAGGTGACATATTAGAGCTCCGCCCCCCAATCACCTCACACCCAATCAGAAATGAAAAGGCTGAAACTCAGCTGTTTTTTTGCCTGTTTATTACTGGTTACTTTTGCAGGCTGGAGAGAAATCTATTGGGTACAGTCACAGAATGCATTGAAACAGGACATTCAAAACTCATGGATCTGTGTACCCCTTACGTATAACCCCAGTTTTACCATTTACAAGCTGATAGCAAAGGGCAAAGAGCGTGGACAGACAGCAAAAAAGATTACATGTGTGTTGTCTATGTTTTGGGACAGGGCTCAATTTCATTAATGAGGTAGAAACTGCTGGCCTCCTAGATACACAACAGAATGGAATGACCTAAAAGAAAAACTGTGTTGTTCTTTTTTATATGGCCTATATCCATTCTGCTCGCAGCGTATTGAGCCAATTCAAGTAACTGACAGCCGAGAAATGATCCATTTATTTTGTCACCCTCCAGCTGTAGTATTTCTGAGGCAGAAACATAACTAAACACTCCCAGTCTATACTTGAGCCCCAGCTGTACCCTGGCTCTGCACTATGTGCTGTGATTTAAAATGGGGGGACAAATAAATGAACCCATATAAATTATATAAATTAACCATTAGCAAAAGGCTTGTCTGGTCTCTATACCCCATTCCGAGGTCCTTATATGAACCAGTGATTTTTTGGATACTAGTTATTATTCCAGACAAAATGCTGCAGACTTGGCAGGTCCAATATGCCCTATCTGTGCAAAGCAAAGAGAATCAACACCTCCACGGGAAATTAATAAACCGAGAAAAAAAATAAACATTTAGACAAAGCGAAAGACAAAGGGAAGACAAAGTGCTGGCATTTACTTAGAAAAAAATGTATTTACCTAATATATATTTGCCCCATTAACAAGTAACTACACTGATGATACGTCCATGAATATATTTCAGAACATATATAAACGTGCTGAAAACATATGGATGTTTTGACTGATTTCCAGATTGTTCCAAAGTGGGAATCTCATCTTTAATGATCCCATGGCAAGGAATAACTGGTAGTAGGTCTTGAACCTAGCTTACACTCATGAGACAGGTTCTGTACACCTGACCACCTAAACATACCCCTGATTGGTAATCCATGCCTACTTTGTTTCACAGAACACACCCCTGTGCTTTCTTGAGTGGCTCAACAAATACAGGTTGCTTGGCGACAGCCATCTTTTTTGTCTGGAAGTCTGTACTGAGATTTAGAGTGCAATACATTATATGCATATGTTTTTAGAATAAATTCTATGACACATCATTAACAATATTGTGTTATTAGTCTATAAAATGTGTACCAAATTCCACAAATATAACAAAAATAAACCAAATAAATAAAAATAAAAGATCTGGAAAAACTGTGCAAGTCTCAAATCAGAATGCTGTAAAAAAGGAAGATGCTGTCTGAAAATATTTGTCCGAACCTTAATTTGATAATTAATTTAGTTTTAGTTTTTTGTAGTTTTTGGTATCACACAAGGCTATAATGGCAAAGGTCATCTCCAATACCTTCCAAAAAGGGTCTAATTGATAAAGGATGTACATTTTCTGGTGAACAGTACAACAACAAATAAGCTAAACGCTGGAGGTTTTCGATGAGATGATGTCACAGATGGCAATCTAAAACAACGGTGTGTATTCTGGTACTGTAAACAGCGGAGAATCAAAACAGATTGTAAAATGAGTCTGCCCATTAAGAGTTGGGGCCATAAGGAATAAAGTAGCAATGTAAGCATTTGAGATTTCTGTCTTTGGAAAGGTTATGTGTAAAACAAGATAGTACCCTGTGTATTACAGTATTGATTAGGCACAGTGCATCTACCGGACCAAGAGACAAACTGAGAGGGATTGTCTTTCTATTATGAATTGGCTCAAAAAAAGTTTAAAAGCATCTATCAATATCAACAGTGACAGCCTAGTCTGTGACCCAGTCTGGATATGGAATTCCATATGAATAATCTATCTCTGACATTCAAACTAAATATTTTGTATTTCATTTCTTGAAAATTAAAGCAGAAATCAATGTCAAAATACCAAAAAAGTTAATGTTTTAAAAGGTTTAAAAGAGAGAGCGAGAGAGAGAGAGAGAGAGAGAGAGAAAGAGAGAGAGAGAGAGAGAGAGAGAGATGTGTGAGAGATGACACAAGTTGACATTTAGAAATACAAATTACCAAATTATGAAACATACTTACCACCAGGGCTGCTGGGTGAAACAAAATGATATTATCCCCGGATCTGTGACACTAATATTTACCACACGTTCAGACCATTGGGATCTGCGCTCCTCCAGGGCCCGGGACACCCTACCGGACGGTGGCCCTGCTTACTACACGCATATTTTGATTACATCCCAAACATTTACTTTCCCAAACATTTTCTTCCACCTTCAACCAGGATGTACACAACCAGCTGGCAGGCAGCTGAAAAATAGGGAAACATAAACACCAAAATAACTGCCCTAAAACCAGCCTCTACTTTTTCTCCACCATGATAACGGCCTCCCGCTTCACCACCGTGGTGCCCCGGGGGCAGAGAGGAAGAACATTCTAGAGAGAAAGGAAAAAAGTGAAATAGAGGGACCGAAACACAATACAACTCGAACTTTGCTGCTAAACCAGAGCACTGCTCAGCACTTCAGCAAGAATACTTGTGGCCCCTTGTGTGTGTCTGGTTTTCAAATGAATGCTTGTAGGAAAATAGTCCACCGCATTGTTCTCTGACTCTGACTGTGCTGACTTTTTAGACATATTACTGCATTGCGGTCTGTAATAATAGTCCAGAAACCGAGCCACTGCATGTCTCAAAATTCTGAAAAGCCCAGATAAAAGCAAAAACTTATTTCACAATGACTGAGTATATAGTTCGACAGATATTAAACTTACGCGAAAAAAAACTTACAGGATGCTCAACCGCTTTGTTGTCCTGTTGCAACAGGACAGCGGCAGTGCCAAGCCCGCTAGCATCAACCTGCAACACAAACACGGCCTATAAAAATGGGGAGCAGTGAGAACAGGAGTATTACATAATAGAGCTTTTGGAAAGGTTTTGGCAAAACCCATGTTAATACCCAATAATCCCAAGAAAGAGTTCTTTGTTGTTTGTTCATGGGTTTAACCTGGCCCTGGCTGACCACCTTGCCCAAGTATGTGACTGTCGCTTTGCAAACTCACTGCTAAATTGACGGTCGGGGCAAAGAAGCCAGCCAACACCCTGTTCATAAGTTTCATCCCGGAAGAGCCCCCCAGCCGAAAGCCGAAAGATGATTCTAGGGGAAGCCAATTGAAAGTGTAACAAAATTAAACCTGCTAAATGTCTGTGTAGCGAGAGACAGAGAGAGAGAGCGAGAGAGAGAGAGAGAGAGAGAGAGAGCGAGAGACAGAGAGAGAGAGAGAGTCTTCTTCAGCCATCTGAGCTATCTAGCTTGGCCAAGCCTCTGCCGTTAGCACTGGCAAAACAAACATAACACAGCAGGTAACCAGCACAAATGCATGAGGGGTTAGGTGCTGTAGACACTTAAGCAATTGCTTGACATAGCTAGCTAACTACCCACGCAACATTGCTGTTTACCTCAACTATTCATTTCTAGCTAGCACTGAATCAAAATAACTGTTGTACAACTTGTTGAGCAGCTAGGCTGGCTATTGTATCTAGTTCCTAGCTGTTATTAGAGACGCTAGCTAACCTTTTTTTTATGAAACTTTTTTTTTTCTTTTTTACATGTCTAGCCTAGGTAGCGTGTTAGTTAGACCAGCCCTAGCTGATCCAGTATATCACCCATGTTGTGACTGCAGAATAAATTCATAAACACCAAATGTATTGTTGACGTCTCTTCAGGAGTCATGTAATACATTTTGGGCAGTGACAGGTATATAAACTATGATGAATATTCACAGAATGCAAAATACATACCAGATTAACAATACACATGGTGAATTACCTATTTAGAGAAGGTACTGTACATGACCTCTCATCAGATATAAAAGTGCATGTCAACTGAAGAAAAGGTTTAAAACCAATGATCTAGTGCAGGGGTAGGCAACCCTGGTCCTAGAGAGCCGCAGGGTCTGCTGGTTTTTGTTGTTACTCACCACTTAATTGGTCAATTAGAGCAGTTGATTACACAGTTAACTCACCTCACCTGGTTTCTTTGGTCTAATTAGTTGCTGTGTTTAAGGTGAAAACAAAAACCAGCAGACCCTGCGGCTCTCTAGGACCAGGGTTGCCTACCCCTGATCTAGTGGATACAACTTTTGATGTGCATGTTAATGGAAGGCTTCAAGGCAAACATGGTTTGCAAATAAGTTTGTGTACTATAGATATATAATATAACTTCCGCTTTCACAAGCAAAAAAAAATAAAGATAGGGGAGGAAAAAATCTGTTACGTATATGTTTTTTGTTGTTGTTGCAAGGTCATGCAGAGGGGTGAAACAAGTTATAACACAATCAGAGGTATGTCTACTGAAACACAACATAAGAACATTTGGTAATAACAGTGCCATGTTGACTCCCAAACCACGACAATCAAGACTGCATTTTGAATTAAGTGAACAGGAAGTTTCCATCCACAAATGATCGGGAAGAAACAGCAAAGCTGAATACAGGATTTAACTCAATTACGCTTAGCGATTGCACTCACAGCTGTTCCAAGATAAGCTGATGCAAATATGTTTTATAGTTGGCATGTGATTAATGACGCATACATAAGTACAGAGAAAAAGGAACAAACTTGTCTTACAAACGCAACATGAGTAGCATAGCACCCTCCCATACACTCTGAAGTGTCAACGTATTTTACATGTTGTGTGCTGTTTCCTGGTTAGGCCCTCTGTGACCATGTTGTCTTGATACGCCAGCTGGAATTGCAAATTCTGTTTTGTGAAAACAAGTCGGCTCTTTTGTCAGAAGTCTGATTGCAATATTTTTATGAAACCCAGAATTTTTTAAAGTTTTTCCATAGTACTTTTATGAAAAATGCAGTGAAAATATTTTCAAATATATCTAGTTTTGTATTGATTATCCCTTAGTAGTGTAGGTTTCAGCATTGTAGAATTCATGGTTCTTGAGATTAAGACCGGACACTATTGTCTCTTACAGAAAACAAACATGAATTGGTTCTCAGGAAGATATAACAGTTAGGAAGTACTGATGGACACCTTTTCCCCTACAGAAATATTCTCAGATGGGCTCTATGGCTTGTCCCTTCTTTATACCTGCCCATACACTTCCTGCCTGCTGCACTTTTACTTTAAAAAAAATCCTGATCTGAATTATTTTGGAAACTTCAAATTCAATTTAAATACATATTTATGAAAAAATTTACATTTGCAGAACATACAAAATATAACTTTTAGTCAGTGTCTTTTTCATCACATAAAAACAATTCTTCCATGAACAACTCTCTTTTTGTGGATTGGTGTTCCAAACTTGTTCCAGTAGATTATTCTAAATACTGTATATATAATGGCAGCAGGACGGGTGATGGTGGACTGAAGGTGTGAGAGTTTAAATACTGGATATATAATGGCAGCAGGATGGGTGATGGTGCACTGAAGGTGTGAGAGTTTAAATACTGGATATATAATGGCAGCAGGATGGGTGATGGTGGACTGAAGGTGTGAGAGTTTAAATACTGGATATATAATGGCAGCAGGATGGGTGATGGTGGACTGAAGGTGTGAGAGTTTAAATACTGTATATATAATGGCAGCAGGATGGGTGATGGTGCACTGAAGGTGTGAGAGTTTAAATACTGGATATATAATGGCAGCAGGATGGGTGATGGTGCACTGAAGGTGTGAGAGTTTAAATACTGGATATATAATGGCAGCAGGATGGGTGATGGTGCACTGAAGGTGTGAGAGTTTAAATACTGTATATATAATGGCAGCAGGATGGGTGATGGTGCACTGAAGGTGTGAGAG
This sequence comes from Ilyophis sp. 1 JC-2022, assembly GCA_022702515.1. Lineage (NCBI taxonomy): Eukaryota > Metazoa > Chordata > Actinopteri > Anguilliformes > Synaphobranchidae > Ilyophis > Ilyophis sp. 1 JC-2022. Next base: position 9,746,005 of record CM040400.1, on the reverse strand, counting down.
TTTAAATACTGTATATATAATGGCAGCAGGATGGGTGATGGTGCACTGAAGGTGTGAGAGTTTAAATACTGGATATATAATGGCAGCAGGATGGGTGATGGTGCACTGAAGGTGTGAGAGTTTAAATACTGTATATATAATGGCAGCAGGATGGGTGATGGTGCACTGAAGGTGTGAGAGTTTAAATACTGGATATATAATGGCAGCAGGATGGGTGATGGTGCACTGAAGGTGTGAGAGTTTAAATACTGTATATATAATGGCAGCAGGATGGGTGATGGTGCACTGAAGGTGTGAGAGTTTAAATACTGGATATATAATGGCAGCAGGATGGGTGATGGTGGACTGAAGGTGTGAGAGTTTAAATACTGTATATATAATGGCAGCAGGACGGGTGATGGTGGACTGAAGGTGTGAGAGTTTAAATACTGGATATATAATGGCAGCAGGATGGGTGATGGTGGACTGAAGGTGTGAGAGTTTAAATACTGGATATATAATGGCAGCAGGATGGGTGATGGTGGACTGAAGGTGTGAGAGTTTAAATACTGGATATATAATGGCAGCAGGATGGGTGATGGTGCACTGAGTGAGAGTTTAAATACTGTATATATAATGGAAGCAGGACGGGTGATGGTGGACTGAAGGTGTGAGAGTTTAAATACTGGATATATTGGCAGCAGGATGGGTGATGGTGGACTGATGGTGTGAGAGTTTAAATACTGTATATATAATGGCAGGATGAAGGTGTGAGAGTTTAAATACTGGATATATAATTATATATAATGGCAGCAGGACGGGTGATGGTGGACTGAAGGTGTGAGAGTTTTTAAATACTGTATATATAATGGCAGCAGGATGGTGATGGTGCACTGAAGGTGTGAGAGTTTAAATACTGGATGCAGGATGGGTGATGGTGCACTGAGTGTGAGAGTTTAAATACTGTATATATAACTGCAGCAGGACGGGTGATGGTGGACTGATGGTGTGAGAGTTTAAATACTGTATATATAACTGCAGCAGGACGGGTGATGGTGCACTGATGGTGTGAGAGTGTAAATACTGTATATAATGGCAGCAGGTGATGGCACTGAAGGTGTGAGAGTTTAAATACTGTATATGAATGGCAGCAGGATGGGTGATGGTGGACTGAAGGTGTGAGAGTTTAAATACTGGATATATAATGGCAGCAGATGGGTGATGGTGGACTGAAGGTGTGAGAGTTTAAATACTGGATATATAATGGCAGCAGGATGGGTGATGGTGCACTGATGGTGTGAGAGTTTAAATACTGTATATATAATGGAAGCAGGATGGGTGATGGTGCACTGAAGGTGTGAGAGTTTAAATACTGGATATATAATGGCAGCAGGACGGGTGATGGTGCACTGAAGGTGTGAGAGTTTAAATACTGTATATATAATGGAAGCAGGATGGGTGATGGTGCACTGAAGGTGTGAGAGTTTAAATACTGGATACATAATGGAAGCAGGACGGGTGATGGTGCACTGAAGGTGTGAGAGTTTAAATACTGGATATATAATGGAAGCAGGACGGGTGATGGTGCACTGAAGGTGTGAGAGTTTAAATACTGGATATATAATGGCAGCAGGACGGGTGATGGTGGACTGAAGGTGTGAGAGTTTAAATACTGTATATATAATGGCAGCAGGACGGGTGATGGTGCACTGAAGGTGTGAGAGTTTAAATACTGGATATATAATGGAAGCAGGACGGGTGATGGTGGACTGAAGGTGTGAGAGTTTAAATACTGGATATATAATGGCAGCAGGATGGGTGATGGTGGACTGAAGGTGTGAGAGTTTAAATACTGGATATATAATGGAAGCAGGACGGGTGATGGTGCACTGAAGGTGTGAGAGTTTAAATACTGTATATATAATGGCAGCAGGATGGGTGATGGTGCACTGAAGGTGTGAGAGTTTAAATACTGGATATATAATGGCAGCAGGATGGGTGATGGTGCACTGAAGGTGTGAGAGTTTAAATACTGGATATATAATGGCAGCAGGACGGGTGATGGTGCACTGAAGGTGTGAGAGTTTAAATACTGGATATATAATGGCAGCAGGACGGGTGATGGTGCACTGAAGGTGTGAGAGTTTAAATACTGGATATATAATGGCAGCAGGACGGGTGATGGTGGACTGAAGGTGTGAGAGTTTAAATACTGGATATATAATGGCAGCAGGATGGGTGATGGTGCACTGAAGGTGTGAGAGTTTAAATACTGTATGTATAATGGCAGCAGGATGGGTGATGGTGGATTGATGGTGTGAGAGTTTAAATACTGTATATATAATAGCAGCAGGATGGGTGATGGTGCACTGAAGGTGTGAGAGTTTAAATACTGTATATATAATGGCAGCAGGATGGGTGATGGTGCACTGAAGGTGTGAGAGTTTAAATACTGGATATATAATGGCAGCAGGATGGGTGATGGTGCACTGAAGGTGTGAGAGTTTAAATACTGTATATATAATGGAAGCAGGATGGGTGATGGTGGACTGATGGTGTGAGAGTTTAAATACTGGATATATAATGGCAGCAGGATGGGTGATGGTGGACTGATGGTGTGAGAGTTTAAATACTGGATATATAATGGCAGCAGGACGGGTGATGGTGCACTGAAGGTGTGAGAGTTTAAATACTGGATATATAATGGCAGCAGGATGGGTGATGGTGGACTGATGGTGTGAGAGTTTAAATACTGGATATATAATGGCAGCAGGATGGGTGATGGTGGACTGATGGTGTGAGAGTTTAAATACTGTATATATAATGGAAGCAGGATGGGTGATGGTGGACTGAAGGTGTGAGAGTTTAAATACTGGATATATAATGGCAGCAGGATGGGTGATGGTGGACTGAAGGTGTGAGAGTTTAAATACTGGATATATAATGGCAGCAGGATGGGTGATGGTGGACTGAAGGTGTGAGAGTTTAAATACTGTATATATAATGGAAGCAGGATGGGTGATGGTGCACTGAAGGTGTGAGAGTTTAAATACTGTATATATAATGGCAGCAGGATGGGTGATGGTGGACTGAAGGTGTGAGAGTTTAAATACTGGATATATAATGGCAGCAGGATGGGTGATGGCGGACTGAAGGTGTGAGAGTTTAAATACTGTATATATAATGGCAGCAGGATGGGTGATGGTGGACTGAAGGTGTGAGAGTTTAAATACTGTATATATAATGGCAGCAGGATGGGTGATGGTGGACTGAAGGTGTGAGAGTTGCAGGACCATGGACAGTACCAGCCCCACTCACAGGCAGGGCAGCAGCTGAGGTCATTACAATGGGCTACAACTACGGCCCATTGCCTAATTATCAGGCCTTATAAAAGGGCCTTTCCTTCAGGTCTAAAAGAGATGCTCCTGCAAGGCTGATGTGTTTTTTTCTTGGTGGTTGTGGCCTTTATGGGGCCAACATGCGGCTGAGCATGTTCAATTCCCACCCTAATCTGGAACACCCAACTGTCTGCAACTACTGTATGTTAATGTGCAAACCCCCCCTGCAGGTTCAGGAGGGGTACTGCGGTTGTCCTCCCAAACATGTGGTGTCACCAGTTGCTTATTTTCACACACCACAGATTCCAGCTGAGCTCACGTGGAGTTGGATGAAGACATTTAATATGCAGTTTTAACGTGCAGTCCATGGGTGCCCGATCAATAGATATCAGGGAAACACAGTTCCTAACAGCCTGAATCCTCCTTTACCCCGGGCAATGTAATCGCCAATCGTGTGTTGCCCTGTAGAGCTACTGGCTACAGCCAGCCCTAGATGTAATGCTGAGGGTGGCTACTGTGTCACATGGTGAACAGACAATATAAATGTCCCATCAATTCCAATAGTACTGTATATACAGTATATGACTAAATATAAAATGTCTCTGTGTAACACATTTTTTAACGACACCTCAAATCATTATAGGAAATTAAATTAATGGGGCTTGTTAAAAGTACAAAGCTAAATACCCTTAAAAAAGCAATGTAGCCTATGCCATTCAAGCTCTCAGAGAATAAAATATTTTTGTCCTTCATTATGACAAATTCAACACTTTATTAAGCTCTCCACTTTTTGTTTTGAAACAATCTTCCACAAGTGGACTTTCCATACAAGCGTGTGGTTCATTTCTGCAATGGACATTTTATGGCCTGTTGTTTTTGGATTTATCTCTCCCGACACTAGTTTATGCATGTGACGGATACTCCGTTACCCTTGCCAACAGATAATATATTATTTAGGCCTATATCCACAAAGACAGAAGAGCCCTTTCTACACAAGATTTATTTTCCTTTTCAGATCCAGAATGAGTTCCGTTGCCAAAGCATCTAACTCCTTTGCAACACTTGAGTTAAACTACATATTGTGTTTTCCCACTTTACAACCAAGGTCCAGCTTCAATCTGTCCAAACTTTGTTCCATCACAAATGTTAATACTGTAAGTTTTTTTTTTCTTTTTTTGTCATTTCATAAATATGCATATGCATTTTATTTCATAATGTTCTGAAAGAGAAAAAAAATATTTTTAAATTAAAAATATAACCACATTAGCTTTAAGGAAATGTTGTGATGTCATAACTGAGTGACTCTTTGTAGTCTGGCACAGATGTAATCAATTTCACAAACGACCAGGTCATAAAAAGGCCCAAATATCCTGCAAATATAAATGTGAAGATATGTGCCAAAATCACATTTTATGATGGTTTGGTTGTGAGCCCCTTGAATTGCAGGCAGGGAATTAAATCTTGCTCAGCAGCCTGTTGTGAACTGGCCCGTGGAAAGAATCGACTTGCCGTGAGCCTGAGACAGTCAAAGATTTTCAGCTTTGAAAATCAATGCATTCACTGTAAATGCTTTCGGCGCCATAGAAGGAGAGGGATTGCCTGAGTCATATTTAAGAACCTCAGAGCTGTTTTTTCCATAATGTAATATTACTTGTGGAACCTGGTCTGTCTCAGAAGGAATATGTTTTGTACATGATCCATTTTTTATATCAGTTTTATTATATATTACACCTATTGATGAATAAGAAATATGATTGCTATAGTTTTCATGGTTTGTGTGAGTCGCATGGCTTTATACCACAATGCACATTATTTTAAAGGTAAAATCCAGACATTTAACTTACAGTGCCCGCCAGAATTATTGCCAACCTCAATTAATATGAGCAAAACATGTAAGATTAAATTCAATTTATTGTTTATCAAACTTTTTCTATGCTTATTAAATGAGAAAATTAAATAGTTTCATTGTGATACCATTGATCAGAAGACAAACAAATATTTGATGCAAGATCATTTCTATCTTAAAGAAGATGTGTGTCACAATTATGCGCATCCCTGCATTTAGTACTGCGCACCCTCCCAAGATAACAGCACTTTGTCGTCTCCTGTAATGTTTCATGAACACATAGCAAGGAATGTGAGACCATACAGAACATCTCCCTAGATCCTTCAGGGTACTTGATCCTTGCTTATGGACTCTCCTCTTCAGCTCAACCCACAGGTTTTCAATGGGGTTCAGGTCAGCGGACAGGGATGGCCATTGCAAAACCTGTGGCCAGTGAACCGTTGTTGTTTAGATTTTGAGGTATGCTTTGGATCATTGTCCTGCTGCAAGATCCAACCACGACCCACGTTTAGCCTTCTGGCAGCAGCAGACCGATTCTGCTCTAAAATATCCTGGAACTTGAGTCCATGATGCCACTCATCCTAACAAGGTTCCCAGGGCCTATGAGGAAAACATCCCTACAACATCACAGATCCAATAACAAGGTTCCCAGGGCCTATGAGGAAAACATCCCTACAACATCACAGATCCAGCACCATACTTCCCATTTGGGATAAGTCTCTTTTCTTAAGCCAAACCCACCTTTGACATTTATTGCCAAAAAGCTTAATTTGCATCTTGTCTGACCAACCCAGTTTCAATCTAAATTCTGGTAACATTTAGCAAACTCCAGGCACTTGTGTTTGTGGTATGAAGACGGCAGATGCTTGTTTCTGGTAATAATAATCGAAATATCTTGTTGTTCTGCAATTCTTAAACTATGATTATAATTGAAAGAATGTTTGCCTCTTGAAAAATCCTGTTTACTGTGTTTGGGGGCAAACTACACACGTGTCCTCTTCCAGGCAGGTTCATCATAGCTTTGTATGTCTCGGCCATGGTGAATGCGGCTTTCTTGCGTACTCACTCTGTGCTGTTGTGCCACTTTCTCATAATGCAAATAGATTTTCAATTTATTACATTTTTTTAAATTGTTTTTTCTCATAATCAGAGCCTAAAATAAACTTTTCTGGGGGAAATTGTAAAATAGCCACTGGGTAAGTGTTGAGTATAGCCATGCACACAACAAGTCGATGGTAGCAAAAAGTCAATGAAATAAACAAGTTAAACAAATCAATATTAAATAAATAAATACTCAAATCTAACCAAATTATTTTCCTGCATTTTATTTCATCAGACACCTGTCTTAGAGTTGTTTTATTACAAAGATCAAACCCGTTTCTGAATAACTATCTGCACTGATATTTGTCATTTGGCTGGTGTTTTGTATGTGGCATTCTTGTCTCAACTACAATAAATTTGAATTTTGCATTAAGGTGGCAATTGTTCAATTGTTCCTCTGTGTAGTATTTATACAGTAAACATAGTATTCACTCCCTTGTGGATACGACTTACAGAAGGTTCCTTTGGCTTGCTTGTTGTCACATCAGCACTTAAACCTTTTAGTGACTGGAACCAAACCCACTTAATTAAAATCAACGCCCACTCATGGTTTTCTAGCTTAGTCAATGGAATAAGAAAGGTATTAAATTATCTAAAAATGGCATGCATTTCCCTGGCCACTGTGACAGTGGTTCTTGTTTGTTTCATCGTTTCATTTTACATTTTCAGTGATAATGCATCATTGAACAATTGCTTAGTTATTGTCATGAAGCAGCCTATTATGTCCAAATGTCTCTCTCTCTCTCTCTCTCTCTCTCTCTCTCTCTCTCTCTCTCTCTCTCTCTCTCTCTCTCTCTCTCTCTCTCTCTCTCTCTCTGTCCCTCTCTCTCTCTTTCTCTCTCTCTCTTTTTCTCTCTCTCTCTCTTTCTCTCTAAATGCACAAGGTATAACACTGGGACTAGCTTGGCCAAACTAAATTAATTAAAAAAGGCCTTTGTGCCACTGTGACATAGCCGACCACGACCAGCATCTGGAATTCTGAAAGAGGAATGCATTATGCTATGCCACTATCCCACGTAAAAATACATTTTCTGGAACAGAAAAATATCCCATAAATGCTTGACCGGGTTCAGGCCAGGCAACAAGAAAGACTGAGACATATTGATAACGTCAGTATCGTTTTCCTCAGGCCACTATTGGACAGCTTAAGCTCCGTAGGGTCCTCTGGGGTTATTGTTGTCTTCAATGATACTCCTCTCTCCAGGAAAGGCATGGGGTAAAGATGACCACTCAGTACCATTAAGTAATGACTGACATTGACCTTGCCCAAACCATCCTAGAAAAATGTGCCACAGATCATTAGTTTTGGAACACCAATGTGTGTCTAATTTCTGTTCACTGCTTGTATGTAGAAATTAGATAACAATTAACATGTTTTTTTTTGTAGTATTCATATATAGGGTGGATCAATTGGTGTAATAACTTTAATAACTTTATACCTGACCCCCTAACAACTTATAAGTAATAATTTTTATTTTTTTAAATAATAATAATAATAATTATTATTATTATTATAATTATAATAATAATAAAATACCTAAAACCTAAGCACTGTCTTAAATGTTAGTGGATGAAAAATATTACAAATATGAACTAAGCCAATAATCTATTTGGAAATTTCACCCTAATCATCAGAGTCAGCAATTCTGTACACCTCTATAATTACCCTGTTTACTAGCAACGCTCACATTGTAATCTTTCTTTTTTTACTCTTTCTTTCTCTTCTATGTCCATTCTTGTAGTAGCCTTGTTTTTTATGTATATTTTTAAATTCTGCATCATATCCATAGATTACTTGTATTTATGAATACATTTATTCTGTTTGTGGTCCCATTTCAGCATGTCATCTCGTATTGCTCTTTACCCTTGAATAGTGTGTGATATGTGGTGAACTACTGCTGCTCCCAATCTCTCTCAAAAGAGGTCCAACAATGATAAACTTTTGGCCCCTGTTGTATATTTTATACAGCAAAGAAGGCTATCAAGGGCGTGAATAATTTTGAAGATATATAATGTACAAACCTCAATTCCAAAAAGGTTGGGACAGTATGAAAAATGCACATAAAAGCAGAAAGCAGTGATTTGTAAATTATCTTGTACATATATTTAACAGTACAAAGAAAATATATTTTATGTTTTACCTTATCAACTTTATAGATTTTTGTAAATATGTGCTAATTCTGAATTTGATGCCTGCAACACGTTCCAAAAAACTTGGGAGAAAAAGACTGAGAAGTTCAAAAAACACCTGTTTAGAACATTCCACAGGTAAACAGGTGATGCTATCATGCCTGGGTATAAAAGGATATAAAAAAACTCTTGAGGTACTCTCAGGTACTTTTACAAGCGATACTATAACCTCTCTGCATTTGAATGGATCTCTATGGAAATTTGGGGGTGGGACTAGATTAAGCTGTAAATGACATGGGAAAAGTATGGAACTCATGGTTGGCTAAATGCATGTACGTCATCAAGGGTCTGAGGTATCAAATGAGCTTCAAACCATAACTCTGCTGCCAGATATGCAGTAGATATGGATGGATCACTTTAAAGATAATTTCTCGTGACTAATTTTCATATTGAACTTTATGGAAACATAAATCAGGAGAAACAACCCTTCAAGTGATCCATCCATATCTACTGCATATCTGGCAGCAGGGTGATGGTTTGAAGCTAACATTAAATATATTTTATTTGTACTGTTTTCAATTAAGTATATGTAAAAGATAATTTACAAATCACTGCTTTCTGATTTTATGTGCATTTTATATACTGTCCTAACTTTTTTTTGGAATTGGGGTTTGTACGTAATAACGTAATAGCGTATCAATAACGTGGTTTGTTATCCATGTTAAAAAATTGTGCTGCCGTTGATACCCAGAGGAAATTCATTTTTTGTGTCTTTTTATGTTTTGGCAGCCTCAACAACTTAAGATGCATTAGACTTTCTGTCAACCTTGTATTACCCCCCGACTCCACACAAATAGCTGTCTTAATCTGACCTATAATTTGAAGTGGTGGGCAGGGGGAATGTTACTGAATGCTATACTATCCGGCCGGAGCTCTGGACAGATGCTGCAGTGTAATCTTTGAGGAGGGGGTGCCTCTCTCTGATAGCTACTTGACTGATTGACTGCAGTCCCAGGAGAGCCACTCAATTACTTTGCTTGTCCAAGACAGACAGAAGCTCACTAATCATGTGGATAAGGCGTGGCTACTGCCATCTCTGTCTCAATGGCCCCGGTATAAATCAAAAAGATTATAGAGGGAGACTAGGTCCAGTATCATGGGAGACATTTAAGAATGCCTTCTGTGATATGCATTTTATACACGGAGATCTTTAGACTGAATTGGAGCCCCAATGCCTGGTGATGGCATTGGAATACCCCCACATCTTTATTACACTCTGGAGAGACGAATAACATAAATTACTTCATAATATGAGTGATTGATGGACATTCTGTGAGAAATTGCTGTGTTGGCACATGGAAACAATATTATCACTATTTTCAGAATTGAACACTTTGACTATTAGGAGTCTCTCTCTCTCTCTCTCTCTCTCTCTCACTCAAGACAAATTCTACTCAAACAGGGCACATAAGTATCAACATATAAGACAACAGAAAGATAAATAAATACTGTACTGCATGCACTCAGTAGGGGGAGCTCTTGTACTCTCTTACTGTACAAGATTGCTTTCTATCACCTGTTTATCTTTCTACTTGGGACGTGAGTGTTTGTTGCTGTCTAAAAGTGTCTCGCACTGCTATGTAAATGTGGCACCTAATTTCCCCCCTCGACCCATGCTGGAAATATTAAATTACATATGTATTATTTTATTGGACTAGATTATATGTATTTATTTGGCATATTTAATGGGCGTTACACAGAGTTAAGAAAATAATGGCATTTCGAAGACAATGTTCAGGAATGCTGACATACGCAAAACGAGAAAGCATGATTTTGCCAAACATTTTGCTTCGTACGCTTGTATTTATGAACCATATTTGCAACGACTGCGTGTAGGCTACAGAAAATGAGTGTGTTATAATGTCTCTGTCTTTATGATTCCACGACTATTTTGATATGGAAGAGTGTTGTGCGTTCGGGACATTTGTGGTTTGTCTGCGCGCGGAATGTGGATTGTTTAAGTGAAACAAGATTTTGAACCAGTAAGTATTATTATGTTTTACTGTGCCCATTGTATACATCATTGCACGAAGGCGCGAGTTCACGTCACAGGTTCTCGTTCTGGTGGAAAAGAGAGTATAAAACAAACCACGTCTATGGATATGCACCACCAACGTACACTCTGGAATTAAAAGGAATATAAAATACGACCAACTGGAGTTCATTGGTAGTTCGGAAAATCTTTCAAAAACGCATCCCCCTCTGATTATAAGGGTATCTGCCGCATTCAGTTTACCCCCTTCTGCTCACAACTCGCATTGCCTTCCCTCTATCGCCATTTACGAGACGACTCATGAGTTATGACACTTTGTTGAATCACATTATTAAAGATGAACATCAACAACGAAACATTATCCTAATGTGGATATTTGTTCAGAATGCAATCATTTAGAAAAGAAAGAGATTAGATATTTCTTTTTGAAACCGCTAGAGGGCAGGTGTACCATATGATTGCAGACGGTGCAATAGATTATTTTCGCATTTTACTAAACATTTACAGCTCGGAAGAACATATTAAAATGCAAACTTGTTCAGGAACTTCGACAATACATGCAATTTTTATTTATTTATGGCATCCAGCAAAAGTAGACTAATTGAAAATAATTTTGGCAATGATTTTATTTAAAATTTTTCATCAGTCACAGTCTTTAATTTGAGTACGGGGACAGGCGCCACCAATGTCTATCAATTCAGCCTTTTCAGTCTTTCTAGTAATGTGTGTGTGTGTGTGTGTGTGTGTGTGTGTGTGTGTGTGTGCGCGCGCGTGTATTTGTGAGAAAGAAGAGGGGGAGAGAGAGAGAAAGAGAGCGAGAGAGAGAGATATTCTATTTGAACGAAATACCACATAACTTCTATTTTCATATACCTTATATCTGCATCTTTTTATTACATCTTTTGTATGTATGAAAGAAAAAAAAAACTATTAATATGTGCATCTAACGCTGATTCATATGACGTTGAATTTATTATATATGTTCACTCTTAAACGAATATGGGCAGCAACAGATGAAGTCGCCATATCAATGAATCAATTCAAGCCTTTCGGTGCTTAACACAATTTCGCACGAAACCTAAGATTGGATTGGGAAGTAGCCCATAGAACGTTCTGCAGTTTCCAACGTTAAATTCATCAAAATAAATAAAGAAAATGCCAGCCTCTTGTACAATGTGCCGGGTAAGAAAACTTCGTGGATAAAAGCTCTTATTTAAAGAGTCATATATTAGAGAATTCCAAGGGCCATACAAAGCCAATACCAAAATGCATTTACTGGCAGCTTCTGTTATTTACGCTCCGGTCATCCTTTCGTCTTATATTATATCGCTTTGTCCACTAGCTAATTATTTTATCAGAATTGTAAATCAATTAATTGAGCTCTGCCAGTATACTGAACTGGTCCTTTTTAGGGTCGGTGACGAGTTGTAGTTGGCGTTATAATGCCCCAATCACATGTAACCTCTGAGGGTGTCTGTGACTACTATTGGCTGGTGGGAGGAGGGCGCTGCGCAAAATAAGAAAAGCTGGGCACTTGGTGTTCTGAAGTCTACCAAAGGACATCACTGTGTCTGTAGCTGGGACAGGGTAATTCAATAGGGCTAAAGTAGTAAATTGCATTTGTATATAACTGTTGTTGTAAAAAAATGAATTCATTCGACATTATTTGTGAAATATAGACGTCTGCGTAAGGTAAGATTGTTATTAGTATTTAGATGCGTTCTTTATAGCGAGGGATATGTTCGGTCGTTCGATTACCATGTTCTCTCTGACGCTAAAGCTCTCAGAACTCTGCACACCAAAATAACGGTTGAGGATCAAATGGCTAGATTTGTCATATGGAGAGCAGAATGGTTTTCGGTTGACAAGACAAAAAGGATGAGAGTTACTTATTCGGGAAGCCTTACAGTTTTCGCCCTTCTACGGACAGTGGAGATGGAAAACTCCTAATCAAGTCAGAACGGAATAAAACTCAAGTGCACTTCTTATTTGGAGATGATTGTGTTATTTCTCTTGTTCTCGTGGATCGTGGATGGGGTGGTTTCCCAGCTGCACTATTCTGTTCCAGAGGAACAGGACCATGGCACGTTCGTGGGGAATATTGCAGAGGATTTGGGCTTGGACATAACAAAACTTTCGTCGCGCAGATTCCAGACTGTGCCTAGTTCGAGGAATCCGTACTTGGAAGTGAATTTGGAAAACGGGGGGCTTTTTGTGAACGAGAAAATCGATAGGGAACAGATCTGCAAACAGAGCGCTACCTGTCTTGTGCATATGGAAGTGTTTTTGGAAAATCCACTGGAGCTTTTCCGCGTGGAAATTGAAATAATGGATATCAATGACAATCCTCCGAGCTTTCTCGAGACTGATATTACCATTGAAATTACTGAAAGTGCCACTCCTGGAACCCGGTTTCCAGTGGAGAGCGCGTTCGACCCCGATGTTGGTACCAACGCGCTCCGCACATACGAAATGACCACCAACAACTATTTTTACCTCGATGTCCAAACGCAAGGGGATGGCACCAAATTTGCAGAGCTTGTATTGGAAAAATCCCTGGACAGGGAACAGCAGTCGGTGCACAGGTACGTACTGACAGCAGTAGACGGTGGATTGCCACAGAGGACTGGTACGGCGTTGCTTGTGGTGAAAGTTCTCGATTCAAACGATAACGTCCCTGCGTTTGACCAGTCGGTGTATACTGTGAATCTGCCTGAAAACTCCCCGGTGGGAACCCTGGTCATCCAGTTAAACGCCACCGATATGGATGAGGGAGCAAACGGCGAAATTGTGTATTCTTTTAGCAGCCACAATTCTCAGAGAGTGAGGGAGCTGTTTAATATTGACGCGAGGACGGGCAGAGTTGAAGTGATTGGGGAGGTCGACTACGAGGAGAGCAACACATATCAACTCTACGTGCAAGGAAAGGATCTTGGACCTAACGCCGTTCCCGCACACTGTAAAGTTCTGGTCAAACTGATTGACGTGAATGATAATACTCCTGAGATCATTTTCAGCACCGTAACCGAGTCAGTTAGCGAGCAGGCAGCCCCCGGTACTGTAATCGCACTGCTGAGCGTTACAGACAGAGATTCTGGAGAAAACGGACAGACTCAGTGCGAAATTGTCGGAGACGTACCTTTCAAGCTCAAAACATCGTTCAAGAACTATTACACCATTGTCACAGATGGACTGTTGGACAGAGAAAATGCCGATTCATACACAATCACAGTCGTGGCAAAAGATAAGGGCATCCCGTCCCTTGCCACAAGCAAGTCTATCAAAGTGCAGTTGTCAGATGAAAATGACAATGCCCCGAGGTTCATGCAGTCGATTTACGACGTATATGTGACTGAAAATAATGTGCCAGGCGCTTATATTTATGCGGTAAGTGCCGTAGATCCTGATATCGGACAAAATGCCCATATCTCATACTCCATATTGGAGTGCGTCATTCAGGGCATGCCTGTGTTTACCTATGTGTCAATCAACTCTGAAAACGGCTACCTTTATGCTTTGAGATCATTTGATTATGAACAATTAAAGGACTTTAGTTTTATGGTTGAAGCTAAGGACTCTGGTACCCCAGAGTTATCCTCCAACGCCACCGTCAATGTTGTAATAGTGGATCAAAATGATAACCCCCCCTCTGTCATTGCCCCGCTTGGAAAAAATGGCACAGCAAAGGAACATTTGCCCAGATCTGCAGAACCTGGGTACTTGGTAACCCGCATTGTGGCTATGGATGCCGATGATGGCGAGAACGCTCGTCTCTCATACAGCATACTAAGAGGGAACGAGATGGGAATGTTTCGAATGGACTGGAGAACGGGTGAATTAAGGACTGCCAGGAGGGTCTCAAACAAAAAAGACCCGCAGCACCCGTACGACTTGTTGATTGAAGTGAGGGACCACGGGCAGCCACCTCTATCGTCCACAGCAAGCGTCGTCATTGTGCTCGTTGACAGCGTCGTCGAAGGCCACAGTGGGGATCGCGGCTCTAAAGCCAAGGAAAACTCCCTCGATTTGACTCTCATTCTCATAATCGCTCTCGGTTCCGTATCGTTCATCTTTCTCCTGGCGATGATCGTGCTGGCCGTTAGGTGCCAAAAGGACAAAAAACTGAACATATACTCCTGCCTGGCCAGCGACTGCTGTCTCTGCTGTAGCTTGTGCTGCAGCAGACAGGCACGAGCCAGAAAGAAAAAGCTTAGCAAGTCAGATATAATGCTGGTACAGAGCACAAATGTCACGAGCACAGCCCAAGTACCAGTTGAGGAGTCCGGGAGCTTCGGTTCCCACCATCAAAACCAGAACTATTGTTACCAGGTATGTCTCACTCCGGAATCTGCCAAAACTGATCTCATGTTCCTAAAGCCCTGTAGTCCCGCTAGGAGCGCAGACACTGACCACAATCCCTGTGGTGCCATAGTGACAGGTTATACAGACCAGCAACCTGACATCATATCTAACGGCAGCATTTTATCCAACGAGGTAAGAATTCCTACATATATAACTAGTTGTTTTATTAGTGTTATTATTTGACAAAAATACATAGACTCTACTTGTAGCATTCATGTAAGACAAACAATGATACAAAATGCCTGTGTATAATGAATGTGAGTGACGATCAGGCAACCTACCTACATATATAGCGTGTATGTGTGAGTAGCATTTGAATAAAGCGTTTTATTAAAACAACAGATAAAATGATACTGCAGCCTATTGAATAATTTATTTTAGAAAATAGCGGTAAAATAGCATAGCTTTGGAGACAAAACATACAAAATGATTTTACTTATTTTTTACTGCGTGTGTGTGTGCGTGCGTGCGAGCGCGTGTGTGTGTGTGTTTGGAACGTGGGGGGGGATATGTGGAAAGTTTTCATGTTTCTCTTGATATTTCAAGGCAAGCAGACACTAACAGAAAATGTATATTATATATATATATTTTTTTTTTTAAAGACTGATGCACTTTGGAGGGACTGTCTGTCGCCTTTCTCAATTCATTGAATTAAGTACGCCCTGCACGGTTCAGCCGAGTAGCACTAGAACAAAGATTTATCTGTACCGTACTGTTTGCCTGGATCATGTCAGCCACTAGCCTTCTTTAACCGTGCTATTTATTTGGTTTCCAAAAG
>CM040400.1:9625418-9725418 GCA_022702515.1 Ilyophis sp. 1 JC-2022 | reverse complement strand
AGACCTTTTTTCAAACTGCACAGAGGAGTGCAAAGCTCTGGGGCACTCGGATCGATGTTGGATGCCCTCCTTCGTGCCCTCCGATGCCAGGCAGGCTGCAGATTACCGTAGCAACCTGCATGTCCCTGGAATGGACTCTGTGCCCGACACTGAGGTATTTGAAACCGAAGAGCAAACGGGCGATAGATCATTCTCCACCTTTGGCAAAGAGAAGTCACATCACGGCACCCTAGAGAGGAAAGAGTTTGATGCGCTTCTGTCTGGCTCACGTGCGCCTTACAAAGCACCCTATTTGTGTGAGTATTTAGCAATTGATTGTGACCTGATTGAATGCCACTAAAATCAAACAACGGCAGACAGTGGCATTAAATTCTTTTCACTTTATTACATTTTTATTTTTCAATTAGTTTATAAAATGAATCCTGGTTATATATACAGTGGGCTCCAGAATCATAGGCGCCGCTGACTAGAAATGCACTAAAAATACTTTAAAAAATAAACAATATAATTATTGAGATAAACTTAAAATGCCAAGATGCAAAAAATATTGTAGTTTATTAATGTTTCAATGGAACCAACCAAAATCATACATTTATTTAATAAAAAATACATTTCACCAAAATCAAGGTTTCATAATTATTGGCACCCCTGGTTTAGTACTTGGTGCAACCACCTCTGGCAAGGATAACAGCATGGAGTTTTTTTCTGTAATGTTTGACAAGGTTAAGGAACACATTTGGAGGGATTTTGGACCGCTCCTCTAATACGATCCTTTCAAGATCCTTCACATTCTTGAATTCTTCAGTCCAGTCCCCGGGTTTTCGATTGGATTGAGGTCCGGCCACTGAGATGGCCATTTCAGAACATTGATCTTGTTGTCACAGAACCATTTCTGTTTGGATTTTGAAGTATTCTTTGGGTCATTGTCTTGCTGGAAAGTAAACCTACAGCCAAGTCTCAGCCTTCTGGCAGAGGCAACCAGATTGTCAGCCAAAATTTCCTGATACTTGGTGGAATCCATTATGCCATTGATCTTAACCTGTCCCTGTGGACCTCTGGAAGTAAAACAGCCTCAAAACATCACTGACTCACCACCATATTTTACCGTGGGTTATGGGGTGCCTCTCCTTGTATGCATCTCTGTTTCGACGCCAAACATGCCGATGCTGTATCTGACCAAAACGTTCAATTTTGGTTTCATCTGACCACAGCACCTACGTCCAGTCAATATTTAAATGACCTTTTGCAAAATCCAAGCGCTTGCTTCTGTGTCTTGTGTGATCAGACAGGGTTTTATTCTCACAACCCTTCCAAAGAGCCTGTGGTTGTGGGGGTGGCGTCTGATGGTGCTTTTTTAAACCCGGTGACCCCAAGATGCCACCAAGGCCTGTCATTGTTTCACAGTGATTCTTGGGGATTAATTTTTTTCTCTCACCATCCTACGCCTCACCACCATCATCCTCTCTATCATGGGGAAAAAAATGTGTTTGTGTCAGGTTTTCATGTATTCTGATTTGAATAATTGCTCAGTGCTCAATTGTTTCATGGATCTTCTTGTAGCCATTACCAGATTTATGAAGGTCTATCACCATCTCTTTCTTTAGAACTGCCAGTTATTTTGTTTTCTTCATGGTGCTGGATGACAAAGGGATACTGCACACGTGTTACCTAATAGAGGCCTGTCACATAGAACTAGAACTGTCGTTACCAATGGTTACAGGGACACGCCGCCATGGTGACAGGCCTCTATTGTTATACCCTAGTAAAACAGGAAGTGATGTAATGACACAATATAGTTCCTTAAGACTTAGATGAACTTAAATAAGAGGAATTTCCGTTCTGGTTTAACTTTGGTAGATTGTATTTGCAATAATGTTCCGGGGTGCCATTAATTGTGAAACCTTGATTCGGAGGAAATTGATTGTTAATTAAACTAATAAATAATTTTGGTTGGTTCCATTGAAACATTAATGAAGTACAGTGTTTCACGTTGGCATTTTGAGTTTATCTCAATGATGTTATTATTTATTTTGTTATAGTATTTTCAGTGCATTTCCAGTCAGGAGTGTCAAGGAGCGCACTGTGTATATACAGTATATATATATATATATATATCATTATAATACATGCTGTATTCATCTTTCTCCTTATCAGTCATCCAATTGTCCATGCTATTTTCCTCTTCTGTTGCTTTGAATGTTTTATTACGGCAATATATTTAAATTGGCTGTAACGTATCTAATAAAGATTAGCATGTAGCAGTTAACCCAATAAGTCTGTTGTGACTTGTCAATGAAATGGTTCATTACAGTTTGTTTTGCTGTCTACAGTGGCCTTTATAATACAAATCACTGATGTAGAAACACAGCGTCAGCGTCACTCCTTCTTAATATTTTAGCATTATGACCGTGTCGCTGGTTGACTCTTGTCACAGTGCACTTTGTCCATAGAACTGACTACGCCATAGCTTAGCACAGCATAGCACCTACACCTAGCACAGCACAGCACCTTTTGTTCATTTTAGCAGCTGCCAAATGAATGTTTGAAATATTGTATAAAAATAAGTGCTTACATATAAGGACATTGCATTGCAGTTAATGATTAATTTTTAAAGGCTGAAGCTCATGGATCTATCTAATTTATTCATCAGCATTTATCCTATTGGCACACTGGGCTTTACTATTTAAAATCCCATACAATGAACCAGTGAATCCCCCAACTTATCAATGGAAAAAGTTAATAATGTTGTATAAAGTATGGTTTGGCAACGGTTTATGCAAATTATTAGAACATGAATGCTTGGCATTTGTATCTTATAATACCTATACTACTTTCTGAAAGGAAGAAACTAATGCCCTGACTAATGCCCTGATTGCACGTTTAGCCATTGGATGAATTGTAGACAAAGATGTGTCAAACTGTTTAGATGGGAAAAAAAGATTTTTTTTTTGGAGAATTTTCAAATTTTCTAATTACGTACAGCCAAGTTAAACAATTGCTCACCAGTAATGGACTTAATAAATTAAGCATGCTATATCCATGCCACAGTAATTACATTCCTCAAAAAGCCTTAATCATAGATTTCTTTGCATGATATTTAATTTAATAACATGCATTTGTTTTGACTCGATGTGGATGAGTAATTGTGGGAGTAGATGCCATTTTAATGTGCACGCTTTAATACACCCGCGTATTCGCCCTGTCGGTTCACTGTGCGGAGGAACTAATCGGGCCTATTCCCGAGATATGCCTGGTTTTATGAGCATGTTCTTTCTTTTCAGCACGGAAAAGGATTTGCTAGCTCATTCCGTGTGGACGTACCAGAAACGGCGTGACTTTGCACAAAACTCGACCAACAAAAAGCATCAAACCACCACCCCTAACCCCCCCCCCCCCCCCCCCCACTCCCCACACCTCCACCCCCATTCCTTCAACGGTATTATCTTGGTGATCCAGCCGTACAGTACCTTGCTATTGGAGCGCTCTGCCTTGTGAGGAATGGAGGAGAAGGAAAAGGCTGACTTTGAGGAACTTACTGCTCTCAGCGGGCCTGAGAAATGAGCTGAAAATTTGAAAATTTACTGTAAGAAGGAAAAAATGAAAAAAAAAAAAATTGGGGGACGACAAATCACGTCTTTCTGATTTTTTGTGTGCCTGTTTACAGCACTCTGTATATCTCCAAACAGTGTCACTGAGCCCTTTATCTGTTTATACTCACACCAAGAAGCCAATTGTACAGGAAAAAAAAAATATTTGTGCATTATTAATGCAATATCTCGGTTTTAGCCTTGACTGTTTTCTATTATTTTATTTTTGTGTGGTCAGGTGTTCCCAAAATCTCTTCTGACTTTATAACTAAAAGTGTGATCATGCTTATTTTCCCAGCATTGGCCTATTCAGAGACATTCTGTGGTTTATATCATGTGTGCAAAGTGTTTACTGTACTATTTTAAAGCTTCTAACTGAATATAAATCTATATATAAATATATACATATAAATATACTTTTCTGAAAGTGTGGTATCCATTGGTTAGTTTCTTATCTACAGTCTAAGTTCATAAACTGACATTCAGTCTTTCAAATGGCTTGTAACATTACTGGAGGTGTAAAGTGCAAGGCCTTGTTTTCTCTCTGAGCAGGGTGGTTTCTTTTTTTTTTTGTCTTTTTTTTAAAACGTTTTTTCTTTTTCACTTTTGGATATTGAAATTTATGTCTATAAATGAAAAGGAAGTAATACTTTAGATTTGAAATAATGGTAATATTGTGTTATTGTAAAAAAAAAAAAAGAAAAAAAAATTGGCCATTAAAACGTAAGCTAAATATCAAAGGTATCCATACACTTCAACACACACACACACACACACAGACGCACTCAGACACACACATGCACAAATGTCAAGAGGTGATTAATAAACTGTTAAATGCATAGAAATTTGATATGTGTGCATTGTTGTCATTATTTTATTATAGTCTTTCTACAATTATTTTTTTTAATATCTACTGTAAAACCCACGACTATGAACTCACAATGATTTTTTTTTATGTTGTATTTGGAAAACGAAGAGTTTCAAGCCTATCCATGCAATTATGTTTTCTTTATATTTGACTCTATGAGCTATCGATTGAGTCTAATTAGAGTTCCAACCTATTGTAACTGCTGAAATTCCTATTATTATTATTATTATTATTATTATTATTATTATTATTATTATTATTATTCAGGTTCCACTGCGAAGCAGGGCAGACATTGTATTATTATTATCACATTGATAACTTTTTGTCCATTTTGGCACACAGATAATACAGGCCGTGCATAACCTGGATAAAATAAATGGCATGAATGGGCCATTAGGGGGCGCTATAACCTGGTCCCAAAGTCAAACCCTCAGCCCCTCCATCTTAGAATTGTCACAATTGGTACATGGATGTATCTTCTCATGCGAGTCATTTTTGCATCTAGGACCCATGGGCCCCACATTTATTTGAAAATACCTTGAAAAAACTTCTCATGAACTGAAAGTCTGAGTGATGCAACAGTTGGGACGTGTTTTCAGTGAATGAGTCTGAACCTAGTTTGTGAAGCTAAATAAATGATCGGGCTAAGGATTTATGCAATATTAATAATATAATATTTGTCCATACATTTTAACCTACTATCAATATAAATCTGAAAGGCACATCATTCTGAAATTTAAGACATCGATCCTTATCGACACCATTTAGTGCTCCACTAAGTTAGAACTTGGTAGCTTCAAAAATAACAAAATGGCAACCATTTCCATTTGTGATTGGGATGTGTACATTGTTCACAACAATTTTCCCCTCAGCGCCTCCATGCCATTTGTCCTGGAATTGACACTTGGTACCTAGCTTTATCTCTTTAACCTTGACATTTTGTCAAAAACATCTTAGAAGCCCCTCCAGGGCATCCCAAACCCCTGGTTGGGAACCACTGCCATATAACATTGGTCTCAAAGTTGACCAATCAACCCTGTCACTCCATTTGAACCAAAGTGGGATAACACAATTCTTTCAATACCATGATGGTGAATTTTCTACCAGGACCAACAAGATCCACCCTGGCAGTTATATTTCAATTTAATGTCTTTCTTCAACAAACTATACATCTTCACAAAAAAGGATTCAAAATTTGCAGGACTACATAGTACATTAACCCTTTCATGCAGATCCCCTAGTGGCCATGGCGACGGCGCCAACGTTTTGCTCAACTCAGATATTAATTTCTTTTGCAACCAAACTATGAGTGGAAACAACAAACTCTGTGTTTTGGCTTTATTAGTGCACAGTTCATGACAACGCCGCTGAATAGCTATGGAGTTTCTAAGTGTCAATATTGTCCCATAGCAAGTCCATTTAACAAGCAACCCCCCACCCAGTAGTGCTAACTATACATTACATTACATTACAGTCATTTAGCAGTTGTTTTTATCCAAAGAGACATACAATAAGTGCAGACAGAAACGTCATCAAAGTAACAACAGAACTATACCTATGCGTCCGTGACACAGTGGACAATAGTGTCTATGTGTGAGTGAATTGATAATTTTTTTCAGAACCAAACATTCATATTTTGTCATAGCTACAAGATAAACCCAACAATAGCCAGATCTTATGCCAAAAGAGCCGTGAAAACCCCTGCTCACTCAAATGCACAATAAACATGGGAAATTCTTGTGTAATTATACCACGTCATTCCACATGCATAGCATTGATTCTCTCTGAGAATATGCCTGAGGGATATGCATGAGGGAATTTTTTCTCCTCAATATGTAAGTATTACTGCTTGTGATATTTCAAAGATGTACGTTAGTTTTTTCACTTTGTCACAGTGTTGTACCATATGTTCGATATTATTATTTTTGAATTGCCATTGCATTTCGTATACTGTAGTGTAAGAGTTCATAGGTGGCTCAGTCATCCTTTATGTTTGATTTGCCCTTAAGCTAGAACATTTGCCAGCATTTTCTTGATGGTGGAATATTATTTTAATGTAATCTTATCATACATAATATTCACTATGCCATATTAGTATGTCCCTGGGCAATACTTGTCACGTAGGGCTAGATGAATGTAAAATGTCCTTGGAGTGAGTATGAATGTGTATGTGCTTTATAATGGACTCAAAATATTTTATAAATTTTATGACAAGTTTTCGAAAGGTTTTAAGACCCATAGATATCTATCCCCCTATACTGATGAGAAGATAGTAATTCCCACAAATTATGCAAAAGTGAGTTTTATGAGCCAAAACAGTTGATTTTTAGTTAAATATATGATTAATTTATGATTTACAGCAGTGCACAATTTAGCCATTCTGGATATATTTGGAAACAGTAAGGGACAACAGGGTACACTGCCTATATTTTGCATCATAGATCTTTAGGTGTTTTCGATATCACCCTCAAATTTTGCACACTTGTGGACACAGAGTTTATGATCCAGAAAATGTATAGTTTTACACTTATGTAGCTCTCAGTATTTCATTGCAAACAAGAAAAAACATTGAACATTGAATTTTTCCAAAGTTTCTTTGCATTTGTGGCACTTTATTTTGACATAAATTACAAAAATAAACTAATCTAAGTCAGTATTGTAAATGATACCACTGTCTTGTTTCATTTAAGCCATTTACCAAGTTTCTGTGATGCTCACACCTTGGGTAATAAAGCCTTAAATAGGTGAGAATTGACCAAATTTGGCATCTGTGCAAAGAGGATAAAGGAGTGTGTATATATAACAACATATGACAAACTTATTATGTGAGCTCTCACTATGCAGTATATAGGGAGTCCACATTACTTCTCGTCTTTTTTAAATTTTATTTTAATGGCATGTAGCTAAATTCAGAACTGACTGCTTGCATCTGACCTCAGCTGAGACATTGATTTCTACAGCTCAAACAGAAAATATTTGAGGTGAATAAGAGTTAAACTTTTCTCAGCATGTGATTATAAGGCTCAATTCTGCTCAACCTTTCATCATTAGCATCATAATTAGCATCAGAAAAAAATTATTTATTTTGTTAGCAGTATTAATAACCAATATAGAGCAGGGCAAATGTAACCTTATGAAGCACACACATAGAAAAACAGAACATTCAAAAGCCTTTTCTTCACCCCCTTTTTTCCCACAACCTACACCACTTCTGCCTCACACACACACACACACACACACACACACACACACACACACACACACACACACACACACACACACACACACACACACACACTTGTACACACAATCAATCAATGGCAAACACCATTCATATTGATTCCATTATAGTCCTGGAAGTAATGATCCCATTGTGAAAAGTAGCCATTAACTATTCTGGCACCATTTACTAATTTTGAACACAAAACTGGGAGAAAGCAATCATTTGCAAAACATAAAACACACACTGCTCATAATGTTAGACAGTGAAGACACACATATTTTTCAACCCATAACCACTTCAATAGGGGTGTGAACTATTTATATATTTGTTATTGTTTTTGTATTACAAGTTCTGCTATGTTCTTTCTCGCTTTGCAATCAGCAAAACTCAAAGCTGTACCAACACTGAATGGGCACAACAGCTTTATAACTAGCCATAATAACCACTCTTGGGTCTTGGGTGTTTAAATTTCCTGTGTAGTGTCGAACAGTTGCGGAGCCATAAATAAACTAACTGTGATCTCCAAACTACCACAGCTCTCTCTCTCTCTCTCTCTCTCTCTCTCTCAAATTAATCTCAACGGTGCTTTGGCTATAAGCACCAACGGCGAGGGAAAAGCTCCAAACCATTCTTCTCAGCTTCCCCCACACATCTCCATATAGCAGGGCCATGCCGGGTGGTCTGGGAAACGGGAACCTTGGGATGACAGCATCATCAATCCAGCGGATTAGTTATCCATTTGAATGTACCTGACTGGGGAATGGGGCTTGATAGCACCAATCAGAAGGTCTGTCTGCTGACTGGTTCCATATGGCGCTTCAGAGGGACGTTTTAGCTCAGGCACACTAAGCGCTGTTTGTTTCTCTTGCCCCACCTCCTTTGCTTTTAATAGGGCTTCCCTTTGGAGTTTGTCACAGGCTCACAGACTATAAGCAAAATAAGCACGTGCTTAGGGCATCAAGGGAAGGAGGGGCACCTCAGAAATTTTTCATAGCCGAATTTACCATTTAAATTATTAAATTATTTTCCTTCTTACTGTAAGTTTTGTTTAATTTCGAATTTTCGATAAATAAAATTTGATTTTATGGTTTATTATTGTTTATATTTTGAACTACAAATGTATGGGGGCACCAAAATTGTTTAGTGCTTAGGGCCTCTAAGGGTCTTAATCCGGCCCTGACAATATTGCATATTCAAAGGCAAGTGGGCGCGTGGACACACACGTACGCACACACGTGTACACACTTAACAAAGACTAAATGCTAATCTATCTTCCAGTTTATAGGTTTTAGTACTAAGTTAATACTTTACCCAATAGCTCTCCTTCAGTCACTTCCTTCAATTATAAATGTATCTTTCATAAAGATATCAAGCGTTTAAAAAATATGGAAAAAAAGAGATAAAAAACAAATATGGGCATATCATATAATAAGAGTAGAATTGGCAGTAAGAGACCATTTTCCAAAAGTCATATTTTTGAGTCACTGGAGATTGTTGTAAAAAATGACTCCCCCGGAGTGCTTGAGACTTGTGGATGAGGTAAATGTAATTAGAGAACATCACAACGGCAGATAATAGTCCCAATCAAGCTTACCAGATGCAGGAGCTTACTGGTACAGTACAATGGGATGTGATGTGAAGCAACAGAACCTCTGTCGAACTGAGAAACACTGTAGAGTTTTACCTTGACATAGCCTGATGATAATATTTTATCAAAGTAAAACTAATATCTATGCATATTGGCCTTTGTGTGTTGTTGTTGGTTTTTGCTTTATGTGTATGGCATATTGGCCTTTGTGTGTTGCTGGTTTTTGCTTTATGTGTATGGCATATTGGCGTATGTGTGTTGGTGCTGGTTTTTGCTTTATGTGTATGGCATATTGGCGTATGTGTGTTGGTGCTGGTTTTTGCTTTATGTGTATGGCATATTGGCGTATGTGTGTTGGTGCTGGTTTTTGCTTTATGTGTATGGCATATTGGCCTTTGTGTGTTGTTGTTGGTATGGCACGTTGCAAATAGATGGGCGGCATAATTGTTTTTCGCCTAGAGCGGCAGAAGTGCATGTGCCAGTCCTCAGAATGACATTCAGCTCGTCAGACATTTCCTTAATTTAAATGCGTCAAAAAAAAATCCCAAGAGTCCCAAATCTCGAGTCTCATGTTTTTTTGAGGACGAGTCTCAAGTCAAGTCCGAAGTCACTGTGTGCGACTTAAGTGCGACTGGAGTCCAAGTCGCAAACTCAAGTCCCCATCTCTGGTATACTATATAGAGAGAGGGGCTGATTGGTTGGCAGGAGAATACAGTAAGTCAAGACTCGATAAAAAAAATGCAACCTTATCATTTAAAAACATATCTTTCTGACAAACAAAAAAAATCTGTACTGAACAAATTTGCGATTCGGGCAATTTTCGACAACGTAACGGCTGAGACTAGTAGCATTACAGGAATAAAACAGGGAAACGCGAAAGGCTGGACAGGTTGGTGTTTTCAGAATTGAAAGCACGCCTCACTTTTATGTTGTGTTTCAAAGGAACTGCCAATACTTTGAGGAGACGCTTAGTGAGTCTCCAGGCAGTCCAGGCAGAGTGTCCGTGGTCATACTCTGTTTACTCGTTCGTTGGTCACTTGTCCCTGAAAAGCAGACATGTGAGCATAATGAGCCTCACTGCATCAAACCTTTTAATCAAGGGAACGTTATGGCAGCATAACCGCCATAGCTGAATAATTAGCAGATTTTAAAAATCAGACCAAACATAAAGGCTCCTCTCTGCATGTTATGTCACTCATTAAGAGATAAAAGTAGGTTGTCCTGCTGGCACTTGAGTATAATATTTTAAAAATATATATTTTTTTAAGAATATCAAAGACATTTTTTGGCTTATAAGAACTCAAGCTGGAGAGCCTAACTATCAAGCAGAAACTTGGTAATTTATGTGTGAAGTGCCTAATTAGAAAACACAAATTGGCAGTGATTAATCTGCAGTTACGGAAGGTACAAATGACCTTGGAAGTCTCTGCAGAACTAAGCATCACAGTGGTTGGTTTAGAACTGTGTTTCAGGCGGAAATCAAGCTTTTTTTTTTGGAATGTATGATTTATCCAAGAGATTCAGTGGCTATGTTAAGATTATTTTTTTTGTTTATCCCACCATTCTTTGAAGTGGAATAGAGTCAATTTACTGTCCTCATATTGTTTCTTTGTTTTTTTTTATTTTGTCATTATCATACTTAGCTTTTTTATATGCAGAGTAAAACACTTCACAGAAACAGTAACGGTGTTGTTTAGTTTGTGTGAAACACATTGGTCAAAGTTTAATTGTCATCTTGATATATTTATTTATATTTATTTATTTAGTACAGACATATAAAGTCTATCTGAATAAATTACCTTTTTGATGTTCATCAATCAAGTATTTTGTTGCGATATTATTTTGCAAATCGGACTTTTAAAACCAAGCATTACCCAGCAGCCCACTCCCAACAAGCATTACCCAGCAGCCCCTCCCTTTGAGTCGATGGCCAGCGTGTTTATCAGGAGTACCATACATGACGAGAGTGAGCAGCTTGGCTAAAAGTTATATTTCACACGCTAGTTTTCTCTACACGGTGTGATGGACATCATGCTGGTCAGCCCCAGGTTGCCAGTGCAGACATAACAATACAGTTTCATCTTTTGATGGGATTTGCCAGAGTGTTGGAGATGGACAAATGGTGCGATCGGGGGGTCAAGCAATGATCTATGCTGCTCCCTCACTCTGTGCCTCGGAGACTTACCTTTTACATTTCAAACAGGGAAATGCAGGATGTCTTACTGTAAATAAAATAACACCATTAATAGCCCTACAGGAGAACAGACCTTTGTTCCAATGGTTTAGTAGTGAGTAACATTTATCATTTCTGAACTATGGATTTGCCACTGACCTTTAAATGGACCATAAACGGACCTAAAAAAAGCATATGAAAGGGAAAGAATAAAAATAATAATTTATCATGCCTGAGATTCCAGGAGTAACAGGAGTACACTCAGTGTGCGATTTGTTAAATTTTTACTGTGTAGCTTCACTGTAATGTCAGCTGGCTAGCTAGCTTGCCGAAAACGTTAGCTCAACTCTGACTTCTGCAACATAACCAGATCTCCGGGCAGAAATAAACTCAGAACAAATTTCTCACCTGTTCTTTTCTTTTTGAAAAAGGCCCAAAGGTCAAGCTGCCCTGGTTTCTTCGAAGTCACCATCACCGACTGCCAACAGTTTGTTAAATTTCGCAAAGCTCCAAGCCGACGCGCGGAGCCAGCCAATGAAAAGTTGCATAGCGCTCTGACCCCCCTCCCTCCACGTTCAGACGCGTTTTGTGAAAGTGAATCAAAACAGAGTAGCGACACAATAACACATTACAAGAAACCTCTGGGAAAATAGCCAATATTGTCAATGCTCGCAAGAAGTTGAGGTCAGAATTAAAGGGATGGAAAGGGGAGATTGTATGTTTCCATCCCCTCCCATTCCCCCTCAAATCGCCCCCTGAGTACACTACATTTTACATTTACATTTTAGGCATTTAGCTAATGCCATATCCAGGGCAACTTGGATATCCAGGGCAAAAAGGCCTAGATTTGTAAATAGCCCACATCCAAAGTAACGTTTAATGAGAAGTGCAATGTGTTGAGCCATGGTTATAGGTAATCTTCTGTCACTAGAATTAACATGTGGAATGGAAGTTGGAGAAAGGATTGTAAAAAATGTAAAAAAAAAAAAAAATAGGATAGGATTTTCATGCGCCGTAGTTACAGGTGACCCTTAATTTTAATCGCTGTTAAAGTAGTACTGATAATATTACCTCTCCCCCCCAACCCCCACGGTATCAACAGTAAGTGGTGGCACGCTTTCATAAAACCCATCTAGTTTATAACTGACCTCTCCTTTCCTTTTGAAAATGTTTGAAATAAAATGAAAATGTCTGGGGAATGTGGACCTGTGGAAAATAAATAAGCCTCCTGCTGAAAATGTGAATGTAAGTTGAGGTCTCTGTGTGATAAACATATCAGTTCTGACAGTAGGTGACTGAATCCCTTCGAGTCCACAGGAGAGTGTAAAAATCAAAGGAGGACGTCCTCTGGGAAAACCTTATCGGAGCACCGTCTTCCCGTTTGAATAGTGCCAGGTGAGGACATGTTGAGTGAAACATGAGGCTGGCCTGGCAGGAATGCTTTAACACCTATTCCCTAAAGAGAAGCAGATGTATGTTTCATGGGGGGGGGGGGGCATTTTTGATCAAATGATGGCCTGACCGACCAGAGCTGTCAGGCAAGGAATGACAGTCTAGACAGAGGTTTCGTGTCTGAGCATGGACACGGAAACCCACGGACACCCCCTGACTCGAGGGCCACTGAGATTTCTGTGAGAGACATCTGGCCCAGCAATGTAACCATAGGCGGAGGGTGTGTAAGACTGGGGAAGGTTTAGCCTTCTCCTGGCTGGACACGGCGATTCAAATAATGTAGGCTATTAAACGCAAATACAAATGCTAGCGACAGAGGATTTGATGTCAAGTTAGCTCACTCAATCCACTAGGCTACTGTTTACTGCGGAGGAGGTAACTGAGCTGGCCGGCTGCGTGTAGCCGATTGCTGAATGACTAGACTACCTGTACCAACGTTAGTTGGTTAGTTAGCTAGCTAGCTGGTCTCATCCATCAACGTGTTGTCCTGTCAGTGAAGCGGCGGTCAAGCTGAGGGATCATCACAGACTCATGGAGCATTTCTGGACACACTGTCACACTCTCTGTTAATGTCAATTAAAAATGTTATAAATTATGTGTGTGTTGGCTCCTGCCATGCTAATAGAAAAAAGCTAATCACGCATCTTCTTGCAGTGGAGTCGCTTAAATAATTAGCCTTTCAATATGACGTGAAAATGTGATCGTATCAAAATGTTATTTTGTATGGGGTGTCGGGGTTTTTCCTACATTGTAAATTTTTTGGCGGCCGCCAAAATGAGAATAATTGCCAAAACGGCAAATAAAATCGCATCCGATTTTTTAAAGCCCTAAATTCTGAAAAAAAAAAAGAATCTTTAACAAGTTCAAGCAATGTTTTAACAGAAGGTAGTATTGATAGATTGTTGTTTCACCATCTTTAATGAAGGGATAAACTGTCTACTTACTATTTTATGGCAGCAACACTATAGGCTACTATCTAACAGTATTTTTACTCAGCAACACGTCTACTATCT
This sequence comes from Ilyophis sp. 1 JC-2022, assembly GCA_022702515.1. Taxonomy (NCBI): domain Eukaryota; kingdom Metazoa; phylum Chordata; class Actinopteri; order Anguilliformes; family Synaphobranchidae; genus Ilyophis; species Ilyophis sp. 1 JC-2022. The sequence continues at coordinate 9,711,514 of CM040400.1, read as the reverse complement.
AAAAGCATTTTACCTCTGTGACATTCAACACTCAGTGACATTTTGTAACACTTACCTCAGTGACATTATTTGGAACACTTATCTTGCGCATGTATTTTTTATTCCTGTTTTAGAGTTTTTTTATTTATGTTTCTATTTGTGTGCTATTAAAATAAATGGTGTAATATTAAAATGTTCCAAAAGTTTCAAGGACCTTTGATTTATAAACCCTAACTCAACCTAAACACAGCCCTACTGGTACTTTACAACCAAAGCCTACACGTATTTACGGTGAAATTAATGTAAAAAAAGACTGTGGACAACTCCCCTTCTCCCTGTAGCCTTACCCTGCTGTTCGTTCACCCTCCTATGGATGTAACTGCACCCTTTCTTATGACAAAAGAAGTAGAAAAGTAGAGAAAAAGAAGACTTGGCTTTGGGTTACACATTTTCAGCACTATTCTACATAAAGTCTAGAGGTCTAAGCTTAGCTAAATGTTATGTTTAAACATTTTCAGTAAAGGCAATAGGCAGTCTTTTCAAATGACTGTTACAGCAACATGGTTCCACAAACTAGGACAAACATGGACAACAAAAAAAAGTCACGCAGTGTGGAACAGTGATTTGGAACTGAGGGCTATACACAACAACACTGTTTTGATAGAAAACATAAGACAATCTTCTGAGTAAAATGTCCTCTGGACTACCCCACCCTCACATGTTTTTGGTGGAGGTGAGGTTATGTCTTTCATGGGAGGGGGAAAAATCATCTGATTACCTGAAAAAAAGACTCGTCACCCATCACAAGCTGACAGACTACAGAGCCGTCAAGACTGTCACGTCTATGATATCACCAACATAAAATAATAATCTCCAGAAAACTTCAACTTCTATATTTATAGATGAAAATGATGTTGAGTTCTAATTGTGCAAATACTATTATTGTTTATCTTAAAATTATAAATGATTTGTTTTTATTAAATACATAAATAATTACAATTATAGCATTTCATAACTTGTCATAGAGTCTATTCAGAAGGCCTGATGCTGTTTTACCAATAACATGCATCTATTCTCATCAACTAGCCAAGGTTAATATTACAATAAGAGAAAAAGGTGGATGAATGTGAATCATCAGTGGATACATTTCCCTAAGAAACTCAAAACAAAGGAGACTTATAGCTTTACATATTACTCCTAAGGATGCATTAATATGACTTGTTCATCTGAATAACATAATCAGAATTCAGCTTGACATATATGGTTGTGACAGCCATATTTAAGCCTGGCGTCCAAAGCATTGTGGGAAACTCCAAACCTACCAGTACAATACATGTGTTACCAAATGTGTCTGAAATAGGTAGCCGAGCCACTGACAGCCATAACCACAAGGCCCATAACCACAATGAGCAATAATATATTCACCTTTAACCCTTGTGTTGTTCTCATATTAAGTATGTGCCTCATGTTCACAGGGTCAATAATGACCCACCCTCACCAGACCCCTTGTGATAAAGCTTTTTTGTTGAATTTTAAAACCTAAGTCTATTTTTAATGTTGAAACAACCTGTCATTCAGCAACAAATTGGTAAATAATTTAGCTTTCTTCATTTTTTTTTACTACGAAACACAAATCATAATAGATTTTTTTTTTCAATTTTGCTGTAATAGATGTGTGGCACTTTATTTTGATTATGACTTCTGATTATATAACCGCAGGGTTAAAAAAGACTCAGAAGACAATCCTTGTAACAACCACGCCCAATCCTACCCTGTTCAGCCTCACCTGACTATTGAACTCACCTGTAGCATGTTACCTAATGAAGGCTACTTAAGAACTCTCTTTGTGAGGTGTTGTTTTCACCAGCATTACTGAGCCCTGTTTTATACTTCGTGGTTACTAGTGTCTGAATCTTTGCCCGTTTCTTCGACCGTGTGTTTGGATTACTGTTTCGAATTTGTTTGCCCTGTGTCTCCGTGATTCTCCGTTGCCGAACTGTGCCTGTTTACCGGACATTGCCTTTGGATTGTGTAATTGGATTGGCTTTCCTGCTTCCTGTCTACAGATGCCGAACTGTGCCTGTCTCTGACTACAAACTCTGACATTGTTCAATAACCTGCCAAACCGCACTCGGATCCCTGTGTGTTGCATTACAGTCTTTGTATTTTGACGACGTGCCGCTTTCATAAAAATGTAGAAAACGGCGACGTTAAACTTTATTTTCTAAAGATATGGACACAACAGAAAAAGTAATCGAATGTAATGCTTTTCATTGCTGCATTTCTGATCACTAGGGCAAGAGCAGGGTTGAAAGTTGTTATCAGGTAGACACTGGATTCATGTGAAGGCCAAGGACAAGACTCCAAAGTGCAACATTCCAGCAAATACCGCATATTACTAAGGTCACGGAACTATCAAATTACAAAGGAAAAGGCTGAAATGGGCACGCTTTTACATTAATGCACAACTGAAAATGTCCACGTACGACAGGGATGAGGTTAGTGGGTCTTCACTTCTATTAAAAAAATGTAACAACACCAGAAGTAATAGCGCCGGTCGTGGCTAAACATTTGAAGTCGAGGATGTAAAACATTGTGGTTATATCGACCTGGGCCAGGCTAAGCTAGTTTTATGATGTGAATTATCATATGGAAATGGTGTGGCCACAGTACAGTACAGGAAAAGCAAACTGACTTGAGGCCTTTATCTACAGAGGTAAGTTACATTTTTCCAGTTTTGCTCTTGGCAGCAATAGGCATTGGAAGCAGCGAAGCTCTTCTGCGCTGTTCCCCCATGCATAGCAAATTGCATACAGAAGAAAAGATGTGAGATACTTCAACAGCTTGTTAAAGCCAAGTACCCAACAGGGGGGTGATGTATCTTGAAAAGGGTTCATAAGAGTGAACAGAAAGAAAGAAGCCATCGCAATTACATGCTTTATTTTAAGCGATGTACAAGGATATGCTCAAGTACACTGCCTTTCTATTTCTCCGTCTTATGACTGCACACACATTTTCAGTGAAACCGAAAACATCACAGCAATCTTTGTCCGTAACCTTGGACGCCCAATTGTAGTGTGAACATTGCGATTGGAGTTTTTTTGTATTTTGTTATACAATCCTTGTAACAAGAATCATGTTGTGTGGATACAAAAATGTGTCTTTGTTTTGTTGAGTGTAAGCTACAATACAACATGTTTGAAAGGAGGCCTGGTGATCGTTGTTGAAAATTCCTTCATGCCTTCGCCACATAAATAATTAGGTCAAGGACATGACCATCAAATACCTGAAATCCTCTTATCTTCACTCCTGAGAGGTAGAGGTGGGAGAAAGAAAAAACGTCCTTGCTCCAGCTCTCTTTTATGCACCACTAAAAAAACCCTCTCTGAACTGAACAAGGGCCACCAGTGTACCTTATCAAAGGATTACCTTCCAAAGGAAAGTAGGCAGCATCTCTTTACAACGACCATCTTGGAGAAAACTCAAATTCCACATTGTTGAAGCCTGCAATTTTGATCCACAAAGTGGACATTTAGTCATATTTGACAAACAAGAGTATTGTATAGTATAGTATAGTATAGTAGGCTATAGTATCGGGTCTGTAACTATGAATAGTTAAGTCCATAACCACTGCACGTAATGAAGCAGAAGTTATGCTGCATAGTTATTTATTTTAGCCAATATAAATATGACCTGGAAGGTTAATGACAGAGCTGACGGCCGATACCGAGGGCATTAACTTTGTGTTGCCTTGAGGCGGTGTTGTTCGTTGTTTATGTGGGAAAAGCACAGGGCACAGGCACCATTTATTTCCATGATAATAGCATGTGTCAGAGAAGTGCGGCAGTGTCTAATTAAAAAAACAAGGGCTGCTTCACAGGGACAGGTAGAAAGTGCCCACACACATCCTGTGCGAGGAAGCTTTCGTTTTAATTATCATATCAAATGAATGGGACATGGCAAGTTCATGGCGATGCCTAAGGACCACGTTTTTCTGATTTCTGAGAGGGAAAACTCAGGGATAGTTTTTTCCGGTGTTACTGTACATTTAAAGTGGTCCGGTTGACAGAAAACTTTAATTTGCTTTTGCAGTACCACAGGGCTCCATTTGGATTCGTATCTCAAGCAACGAGGTCAACAAAACCAGCCATTTTATCATCAAAACAGACTGCTTAACACGCTTAACATTGAGATCTCTTCACACACTGCTGCGCTAAGTCTTTTATCTCTGCCCTTAATGTTTGCAAACCTTGCGGGCTCTCACCCACAGTAGGCCCCTCAAGTGCTTTTGCAAGCAAGCAAACATAACAAACTACAGCCGTTATAATAATGTGCTTCCACTCGAGTGCAACACATCGAGACAGACCATGAAAATTTACTAAAATGGAAGAGTAGTGGTTCTGAATGGACAAATACATGTGGGATGTAACGGAATAGCTCATTTAATAGCTATCACCATTACATCCTTCGGACTGTATATGTCACTGATCACAGTTTTTTATTTGTCTTGTTACACACTGTGTCCTCTTTCTTCTATTTTGTAGTTTTCATCGTCTATTAGGACTACAATACCCTTAAGGTCATGTGTCACGTGACTGGGATACACAGATGCTCTGTATTTGGCTAATCAATTTAATGAACTCTGTAACCCTGTATCCGTCTGCATTTATTGTTTTCCTTGCATGCCTTGATGAAGGTTCGTTGGGACCGAAAGCTTGCTATAAACTAAATTTTACATGGTCCCAAGTGTGCTGAAGTTTTTTTTCTCGCGTTTGAAGAATAATTATTTGTATGTGTGTGTGCATGTTTTGTGTGTGTTTCTTGTATGTGTGTGTGCGTATGTGTGTGTGTTTGTGTATGTGTGTGTGCGTATGTGTGTGTGTGCGTACTTTACTTTATTTAAACCTCGGGAAAGCATTGAGGGAGAGCCCCTCATTAACAATACAACAAAGAAGAGAAATAAAAAGAAGACCTTACATAAGACAATAATCAAAAAAACAATAAACTAAAACATTAGATAAAACTATAGTTAAAACAGTAGATTAAAATGAATGAATGAATGAATTAAAATAAATAAAACATTAATAGAACATTTGTTAAAAACAATTACAATCAAAAACAATTCAACAATATGTTCTTAAATTGTTTCAAAAGCAATAAAGATTCAAATTTATAATGTGTTTGCAAACCATTCCAAATATGAGGGGCATAAAAGCAAAAAAACAGTCTGTCCTAGGTTAGACTTTTTCTTGGGTAAACGGAGTACAAGCCAGTCTTGTGAGCGTGTGTGATAGTTTGCAGTGTTCCAATTCAAAAGTGAAGATAAATAAAGTGGTAACCAGCCAGCATGGCTTTATAGATAAAAACATAACAGTGCTGATCACATCTCACAGATAGAGAGAGCCAGCCAACCTTTTCATAAAGAAGACAGTGATGTGTGCAAAATTGATCACCTGTGATGAAACTTAGAGCAGGGTGGTAAATGGCATCTAGAGGTTTAAGGGTAGTTAAGGCTGCATGTCTGTAAATTACGTCTCCATAGTCTAAAACTGAGAGAAATACTGCCTCAATAATTTTTTTCAATAAAGAAATCCCAATTTTGATCTCAACTTCTTAGCAAGAATGTTTACATACATTTTGAAGTTTTTCATCCATCCAAATACCTAGATATTTATAATGTCATGGATCATGCCTTCTTTCCCTTATCTCCACGTCTTTTATTCTTTTTGTCTTTTACCGGTAATCTATCGGATTTTCCTGTGTTCCGCTACGGGTTTTGCTTTCGCCTCGTGATTAGTGAGTTCACCTGTCATTTATTTCCGCTCACTACTTATACCCCGCTTCCTGCCTTTCTCGTCGCTTCCATGTTATTTCACGTAACATTCGAGCCGGTAAAGGTATAGGAAGTTGTGCTGCTCTCGACGCGGGACTTGTTAGAAGTACAATTTTGAGGTTTTTTGGTTTTTTGTTTCCACTCATACCTACGAGTGCTCTCACCCGAAGTCTTAGGGGTCTTTTGAGTTTTTCTTTTTTCTTTCTTTTGTTCGCTCCACAAACGGGAGTTTGATAAGCGTTACTGCTTATTTCTTTTGTTTTGCTCGGATATCGAGTTCCTAGTTTTTATCGCAAGGTTATTTGTGTTCTCTTTATTTTTTCCCATTCCACTACGGATTATTGTCCATTTCAGTGGTGTTCATTGGAACACTTTAAGATCCCGCATCTATCGCATCTGGTCCTCCAATATTTCCTCCGTGTTTCTGGCACAGAGATCCCCCACAGTATCCAATGCAGACACATTATAATTGAATACAAAAAAGTTAGTAGTAATAGTGCTATGCCCAGCCCTAAAGCAAGATTGAAAAGAGCTCAGGAATGAAAATCTAGACAAAAATGCCTCAAGTTGATCATTGACCATTGACTCTAGAATCTTTGCCAGACAAGAGAATTTACAAATGGGTCGATAACTATTCAAGTAATTTTTTATCACCACCCTTTTGCAGAAGAAAAACAAGAGCCATTTTCTATACTTTTTTGGATTATACAGGGAGAGATGGTTAAATTAAAGATGAGCTATACAATCTGAAATCAGCCTGGCTGAGATCTTAAGGAAATATGGATCAAAATGATCTTCAGCATTTGGTTTTTTGGAGTCAATAGCAAAAAGTGCATCAACTACTGCTTTCGAGCTAAATGAGTGCTGGCTAAAATAAGGTGCAGAGCTCAAATCAGTGATGGCATATAATATTATTATTATGATATGGCTTGTAATATTAGTGCGTACATTTTCAAACAGCACATATATCTTTGCGATCGGATACTAAGCCGTGCTCCGGACTAATATGGAAAGAAAATGAGGTACCATTATTATTTTTAGTTGAATTTACAAATTTACAAAATCTATGTGGATTGTTTACTGTATTTGTTAGTGAGGACAAATAAAATTCAGATTTAGTTTTCCTCACAGCAGCAGTGTGTGCTGTTTTTTGTGTGTGTATGTGTGTGTGTGTGTGTGTGTGTTCATGTGTATGCGCATGTTTGTTTGTGTGTGTGTGTTTGTGTGGTGATATATACACATGTCAGTAGGTCAGAAGGGTGGTTGATTCTCTGCCCGTATAAAAATCCCCTGGTGCAGCTAGGTGTTTGACTCCAATTCCCCACCGTGGCACTTTCTGTACTGTGATCCCATCTCTGTCTAACCATCTCTGCTTTCCCCCAGAGAAAGGGGTAGAAATGCATTCCCTTAGCTTGTGACAGCAGATTCACAGCACCCCATAAATACTTATAGAAGTAGAAATATCATTTGCTTGGGTTGTCAATCACAAAAGTAGCTTTTTCATTGTGTACAGACGGTTACCCATAATCCCATAATGAAAGGGGTGGTGAATCATACCAGTGCATGGCATTTTTTTTTCCACACTACAAAATGGAAGACGTGACAGGACACTAGATGGATAATTCACAGCTCTGGCACATGTTGTATGGGGCGAGGGGAAACAAAGGACAGTAGACAGCTTTAGCAGTACAGTTTTGCTTTATCCCCAACAACTGTGTTTTCTGAGACAGGATGGAATGTATTTCCTCTGTGCTCGGCTGTAGACCGAGTTTACAGTAATGTTTTTTACAATGTGGTTGGCATTCATGGCAAGAGTTATTCAGGAGATTCGAATCTCAGCCATGGATCAAGTAACTGAGGACTATCAACCATCACTGGACACAAACATGTACACTCTCAGAAATATAGGTACAGTGGGGGTACATTTTTCTTCTATAAGAAACAAATTCTCCAAATGTGCCCTGAAAGTACAATAATGTTCTATTTAGGTGCTAATAATTCCCTTCTCACGCTAAAAAAAATGTATTATGCATTGCTGTCTAGGAGTACAATTTTATGTAGCTATAAGGTACCACCCCTGTAGCAAGCGTTCGTAGGTACTTTTTGTACCAGTGTGTATTTTCTTCAAAGGCAAGAAGAAGAAGAGTTTGTGCCAAATCCAGATGATGAGAGAAATCCAACTAAAAGGATGAGAGGCTATCTGGTAATGGAAAAAAGCAAGCCCTTTAAATGTGGATTCCTTGCAGGGCATGCATGTAATCAGGCACACACAGAGCACTTTCAATATCGATTGCCCGGCAATAAATGAAACGTACAAGCAGGCTGGAACTAATACAGATTGACTGATTTCGAAAGTAAAATATGAATTCACTTGAGCAATCTCATATCTTTCCCTCAGGCTATAGTTGTGGCTTAAGTGAGAGGGTAAGTGTGTGAGTGTGTGTGTGTGTGTGCGTGTGCGTGCGTGTGTGTGTGTGTGTGTGTGCGTGCGTGCGTGCGTGCGTGCGTGCGTGCGTGCGTGTGTGTGAATGTGTGGAGCCTGGAGTCCATACATCAGAAAGTGCAATGTTGTTTTCAATTAAGAGTCATTAAGAGTGAAATTCATGCAGGTATTATGTTTTTTCTTCCAAAAAACTGTTTGTTTGGGTTAGTTTTAGTGATTCTTTAACTCGCCAAACTGTATTTTCTTTTTATATAAGTCAGAAAGAAATCTAAATTTTTGGGAGTCAAAATTTCCTCATCTATTACTTTTTAGTTTAATTAAACAGCAAAGTTTCAGTCAAGTCAATAGCTAGCAGGACAACCCTCAGAACGTATTGAGTTCTGACTGTATTCACTGTTAGCCTAGCTTCCGCAACATAGATGGGCTAATTTGTGTGTGCATTGCGCCTCCCAAAGGACAGAGCCAGGCAATAGTAATACAGAGTGGCACAGTTCACAAGCTTTCACATCACACTGCATGTTTAAAATACAATGCGGATGCCAATAACTGCATGAATTCAAGAGGACGTTGTACATATGTCATGCTAGTATGTTGAACATTGCGTCTACATCACATGCCACGATTGGTTTAACCACCATTTTTTTTACGCAGCAGTCATATGTCGATGGAGAAAAAGGTTCAACGGAACAGATGTGCTGTTAATTTATTTAAAAGTGCCCTCCCACAGAATTCTCATTATTCAGACAAAGCCAATCAAATTACAGCCAATTATGCCAAACTGCTGTTGCACAGGATGGACAGTATAGTATGCATAGTATGCATAGTATGTATCGACACATAATCTGATAATTTGTCATGAACCAGACAGAAAGTTTCACACATATTAATAAAAAAAATTTAAAACAATATGCGGAGAGAGTTCATCCAGTATTCCATTAATGTAAAAACACCACAGGCAACATTATGAGAACACACAGAATGAGAAAAGCTTCAGTTATAACATATTTTGCTCTTTAATGGCCAAAAGGAGTTATATCAGAAACAATTTATTTTCTGATTACTATCAATATTGTTCTTATCTTTGTTACTCAGCTCATCAGGAAAATAAATTATTATAATTTTTTTACGCAACAAGATACCATTATTTTTAGTGACTTTATTGAACTCACACTGTTATGTCTTAATGAAAAGTAACAATTGCATTGGCATGACTATGCTTGCAGCTAAGCTGTCTGGTGATCAGCTGGACTAATTGTCTTTTACCCTTCTGGTTGTTTTCCCAAGTAATATGAGTGAGCTGCACTGGCTGCTTGGTATCAACCAATATTCTTTTTGTCAATTATCCATGCTGTGCTTTGCTAAGCACTACACCTTTTACAAACTGTTCACAGATACACTATAAATGTGTGTTCTCCTGCAACACAAAATACAAAATCCACTCAGATCCAACAGTGTCCAACTTCAGTGTCTACAAGATCATCTCTGAGACTCATATCATTTGTTCCCATATCTATAACACAATTTCCCAAGATTCTGAAAGTTTTATAGCTATCACGTAATGTATGCCACTGGGACCATTCAGATCATTGCATTTGAGAAATTATTTTCCTCTATAACTTGGACATCGGTAGCTTTGTGCTCTTTCAGGCATAAATTATTCCATTACAAAACAAATAGATGCAGGTGAGTTTGATTGATGTCGCCACACAGGTAACTACAAGCTAAATATTTTCCACTTTTTCAAAACATTTTTCTGCTATACTCACGTTTTTTTTGTCTTTTTTTGAGTTAACCTCATATTTTTGGTGTGTGTCATACAAACGATACAAGCGATACAAACAAGCCACCCTGAAATATGAGTCATTTATGCGCTCAATTATTTTTATAAGTTATATATTTAGGGCTTTATTCAGCTTTATTGGACCGCACAGTGTAGAGAAACATTAAGAATGGGAGTGAGAGAGAGAGAGAGAGAGAGATAGAGAGAGAGAGAGAGAGAGAGAGAGAGAGAGAGAGACATGCAACAAATGTCACGCGCGGCTGGATTCGAAAACCACCAACGTTGCAGCTCGAGATGAGCATGTGGCCGGCGCTCTTACTGACTACGCCACGAGACACCTCCGCATGTGCTCCATTCTCCGCTATTCTCGGACCTTAACCAAAATCGTTCCATGCAGCGAACACCCACAGACAACCCTCCTCACCAATCACTGTGACCAGTCATCCAAAAATACATCCACCTTGTATTACTGTACTATACTTTGTAATCCTGCATTACTGGGGAAACAGTATGCGCTGTATTAAAATGCTGGCTATTCATTTGAAGATAAGCCAAGGGCTGAAAGCCGGCTGCTTGCTGACGATTTACAGGCTCCCATTATTCTGAAATATGTTCTTTGACACCATTGTACAGAAAGGCAGTAATGCTACTTCATGCATTTGTAGAACTTTGCCTTTTTACAAACTAGGCTTGCAGTGTAAGACTCGAGAAATAAAAACAGTTTAAAGCATTACTTATGCTAAGCACTGTTTGGTTTATACAAATCAGATGGGAATAATAGGATTATGAGTGTTAAACCCATGTCAAAATAGATTTTTGTACTGTGCCTTAAGTAACCTAAAGGATCACAAACACTTTTCTGAAATCCAGACACTCAATTCTATATTAATAAAATAAAGATATATTGAGGAATAGCTTTGGGGATCAGGTAACCAGTAACCAAAAAGTTTTAATGTTTCTGATAAATGTTTAATGTTTGCCTTGCAAAAGGAACTTAAAGTTCAGGACCTTGTTACACTTAATGAATTTAACACTTGTAAAATGCATGCTATCAGAGTCTATTGAGCAGTGTAACTGTTTTAATAGTTAATTTGATTGTATTTTTAGCTTGACTGCTGTCTTGATGTGAGTTTTCTTGTTGTATTGTGGTGTTGTATAAATGCTAATCTCAATGAGACTAACCTGGTTAAATACAGGTTAATAAATAAAGTAAATAAATACATTGTTTTCCTGGTGCTGTTTGGTATGTGGAAAGAGAACTGGAATGAACCAAAAATGTTTCACACAAATCCACAAGCACTTTTCAAAAGTAATGCTCCTCAGGGCTTCCTTAGTAGCACTGGCAACACAATGAGCATTTTTTAAAAATGCTGCTTGCTTAGTTATTGGCATCATTTGACATCAAATCAATATTTCAGAAATTCGTTTTTTTACAGATATTATTATTATTATTAATATTAATATTATTATTAGTATTAGTAGTAGTATTACCAATGAAATTATTATTATTATTATTATTTTTATTATTATTATTATTAGTGGTAGTAGCAGTAGTAGTAGTAGTAGTAGCAGTAGTAGCAGTAGCAGTAGCAGTAGCAGTAGTAGCAGTAGCAGTAGTAGTAGTAGTAGTAGTAGTAGTAGTAGCAGTAGTAATAGTAGCAGTAGCAGTAGTAGCAGTAGCAGTAGCAGTAGTAGTAGTAGCAGTAGCAGTAGTAGTAGTAGTAGTAGCAGTAGCAGTAGTAGTAACAGTAGTAGTAGTAGCAGTAGTAGTAGTAGTAGCAGTGGTAGTAGTAGCAGTAGTAGTATTAGTAGTAGTAGTAGCAGTAGTAGTAGTAGCAGTAGTAGCAGTAGCAGTAGCAGTAGTAGTAGTAATAGTTGTAGTTGTTTTTGTTGTTGTTATTATTTATTTATTTTACTATGGTACAATAATGGTAGAAGGACATTTTGAAGCAGTTTTGTTATCTTACAATTTAACCATTCTTAAAACACAGGGTTTTTGGTAGAATGCGTAACAGATTGTTCCAGGGAGTACACGCACTGAAGATAAAGATAGAGATCTTGCTCTTCGAGGACATCTGAGCTGGTAATCCTTGTTTCCTAGCCTGACCTGACTTGTACTCTTTTAACAGAGGAGATATTTAAGCTGTCTGAGTTCACCATATGGCTCCATGATGGTCAGTGTTCTTTCCCTGTATGAAAGGAAATAAACATGCACAGACTATTAAAAAAATACCGCACTCACCAGGGGGAAAGGTCTCGATCAGATGAACGAACACGCATCTGATCACAGTTTAATACTTTTAAGGACAACACATTTAAACACAATTGGGTGTCACCCAGACTTTATACCATACCCTTCTCAACAAACTCAATGCATTGTGGCTGTATTTTATTACACTGTGATGCAATTACTCTCAACTGCTTTTATTTTTTTTACTTGACAGAAGAAGCGCGCAGCAGAACATAAGGATATTAGGCATGAGGGGTCAGTGTATTGTCATGGAAAGAAAATAAATTCACGGGCAGCTTTTTGTTTATCCATTTATGGTTTTTTTTTGTCTTTTTTCCCCCAGTTTAATTTTGTCCTCTTCCTTGAGATGTGCTTAACACATGGTGCCAGGATTTCAGCAGGAGGCTAAGTCGTGCCAACCAGAAATGTGCGGGGTGTGCTCAAATTTCAAACCCCGTGGATGCTGGAGTGTTTGAAGCCACCGCAGTTGAAAGGAGAAAAACGAAAATGAGAGACGACATGTAGACTTCTTACAAAGGACATGAAATGAGCGTAGGAGATGAAAGGGCCGCCATTGTTACTTTTTGTAACAACAACTTGAAAAGGCAAAATAATAATAAATAAAATTAGTCCTCAAACCATGCGCATTGTTGAAACAAAGACCCTGTTGTGGTGGATCCATCACCTGGTGTAATTTCATGGGCTCAAGCTAATCAGGTACCATTATTCCACTATTCCTTTGATTTGACGTTTTTTCATAAACTACAATACAATATTTATGTTTTTACTTATTTATTTACGTATTCATTTATTTTGTGTATTCTGTTTTAGATTAGTGCACACTGGAGAACAGGCAACATCTTTCATTTAACCCATTTTTGGGGTCAATTTGACCCGATTCCATGTTGGATGTCTTTTATAAACCAGTCAACCTTATTTTGACACTATATGCCTTTTACTAATTTGCTGGGATTCAATATTAAACAGAAACATAATGCTAAATATTCAAAAACCCTGTGCCAACATTGTATACAATGTTGTGGGGTCATTTGTGGGGTAGCTGTATAAAATGTAAGAAAATATACAACTTTTTTTATTTTTTATCTCAGATTATTTTGTGGGTGATTCTGGTGGCACTTTCCCATACAAGTTTTAAACTTCACAAACTTTCACTTCCCTCAGGCTCTAAAATCAGATGCTTCATAACAGATTTTTAATGTTTAGGGATAAAAGGCGAGTCAATTGGGAGACACACAAAAGGTGACACAGAAAGTGTCAAAAGTTTTCTATTACATTTGTTCTGCGTCAGTTTAAACTTTCGGGATGAATTTGACCTCAAATATAAAATGTGTCATAAAATGTCAACATAATATGATGGTTAAAAATAAATGGCATTTCCCTTTGTCTAATTTGATCATTTAGATTATGTTCTGTAAGGTATTCAAAGTCACATTGTGCTGCCCGTCAGTCCTGATTTCATAGTGAAATGATAAATTGGTAGAAATGGGCTTTTGTAATAAGTACTGGAAATGCGCTCAGAATTGTCATCATGCATACATTTCCTTTTTAATTCTGGGACTGCAAGATGACACAAGCTCATAACATCGTGAATTTAACTTGTCTGGTGATTCCAGGCCTCACCATGCAAGGCAAAAATGACTGCCAACCATGGAACCTTGGGTGCATCCCAACACTCAAAAAATGCATCATATATCAAACATTATTTATTATAGATTTTTGGTACTGGAGCTGAACACTTGGCAGCATGCAGTAATGGGGCAATGGACAGCTCCTCCAGATGGTGAACCCAACTGTTTGCATTTAATGATGGTGTCGACTTAAGGGCTGGTTTGAACAGATAACACATTGTACAGGATTAGGGTGTAAAAAAATGTGATCGTATCTTATCACTAGCTGAGACATCCAAGAAACAACATTTGTTTTACGGATTAAGAGCAGATCAGGCCACACATTTTTGCCAAACTGCTTGTTGGCAGCTAAATTCACGCCCTTCTTTAACATTGATGATCACCACACTCTAGAATTAAATATCTCCCATAATCCCTATGTTAGGATATAATCTTGTAAAAAATAACTCTTGCACATTTAATTTACAAAATATTTCATTGCCTTATACGAATAATGGTTTAATCATTTACCATTCCTTAATGGTGGAAATTAAAGTACACTTTAGTTTTATATCCCCTGCCAGAGAAGGGCTGACTTTGGAAGCAATAACTCCATTGATTTAAGCCTGTGAGGCGCAGTACACTGGCTTCTTGAGATTAATTATATCTACCTTACAGATTACGTTTGTGAATTTATTGATGGCATATGCTTAACATTGTCATGAAAATTAAACAATGTCCATACATATCTGCGGTAAGTAAGTGGAGTTGAATAACACGTGGTTTTAAAGTAACACATTTTAAATTCTCAGTCAACGGAGAGCTTGAAACGGGCCCAAAACCTTCAGCCCAACCCTACCTGAGCCCGCATTCTTTTCAGCCGGACCAGAATTTTGAAAGCCCTGACCCTGACACGATTTGAACACGATTTGAACCCGACGCACACTGGTGGGCGTGATTATCTGCCATAATGCTGCTGATACGCACGAATCAAAATCCTCATCCTGCTACCGAATAGCATAAATTAGTTTATATGAATGAAGATAATTATAGAAAACTACAAGCATATTACAATAAAAAAAAACATCATCATCAAGCCCACACACAAATGCTAGGGTCTCGCAATGAAAGCCCAAAATATCTTTATTCAAATTTCTACCGTAGCCTACTTAAGCAGGGTACCACAGTATTAGAATTTTAAGAAAATGCTTTTGTTTGCAGCTCGATCACAAACCATGTAAGAGGCACCCATTAGATTCACACACACTTACCTTACGTTTGCCTACAACTGCCATCCAGCTCGCACGGTGCTTCACATTCTAAATTGGATCGTATCTTATCACTAGCCGAGACATCCAAGAAACAACAGTAAAAGAACCGTTATAAACTAGGCCCAACCTTTTTACCGTCTATGGGCCTGACCCGATCCGAGCCGCACATATAATGACAGGATTAGGACCTGAACCGACCCACACAATCGGGTTCTGGCCAGGTTTTATCAGGCTCGGGTGAAAATGACAAGCTCAAAGTCAATGTTGTTGTTGCTACAGCAGCACAGATGTTGATTAAATCCAGGTCGCTGATAAGATTGTAAACCCATATCAGTTGCTAAGCCATTTTGTGTATGTGAATTAGCATTACCATAAGCAAAAATACAAAAAAATAAAATAAACTTAACATGTTTTTTTTTTTTACTTTAACAAACTATAGTGCAATGCTAGCTAAAGTAAACGGATTGCTAAATTACTTTCCTACCCCTGAACTGTGAGAAAACAAGAAAAATGTACTGAAAAACATTTTACTGGTCAGTGTAACTACCGCTTTTCCGTAAACTTAAATAGAGGAAAATACCAACGTGTATGAGCTGGCTACCATAGGAGTTAATTAACTCTATAAGCTTGGCCCCTAGTGGTTGAGATGTAACCGTCTCAATTACAGTATTCATGTTAGTCAGAAATGATGAACTACAGCTTTAAGAAAACCCCATACATTTTGATGCAGTATTGTTTAGAAGGGTAGCCGCTCGCGAAAACCTCAGCTTCTCCAGTTACACTGCCGTGCAATAAAATAGGAGGGTGCTATTCATAACCCAAAGCACTTACGACCCTCCTCTCGCCACAGTCACATACTGTAAAATACATAAAATGCACCGTTTATACACGCTAAGAAAATCATGTTCACGTATAAAAACAATCATATATTTTTTAAACGTTGTACAAATGAGCATTCACCATTTTCCCTTGCTTACTGTACTATATACAGTACCTGATGCACTTTCGGTTTAGAAGACACCTAATTTTTTTCTCCAAAAATCTCTCATATAAATATGTTTAGGAAACCAAGTACTTACCAGTATATTCAGCTACAGCTGTTTTCTTACTAACCCTGAAGAGTTTATCTTGTTACATTTCGCCAAAGTCCCGTACAGTCGACATTTCCACAGCGACCACCTATCGCACTTATATACGTTGAAATACGTTGCTGTTGTTGTGTAAAAACATGCACGTTTTTTAAAAAGTATATTATATATACTGTATGTGACTATTCTGAAAATAAATGTATTCTGTTGCAAATTTCTGAATGATACAGCTTCTTCTTCAGTTAGAACTTTAAACCATGGATGTGCAGGGAATATTTTTTGAGATATTGACATTTAAATAAAACTAGTAAAAACTAGGTGGAAATTGCCTCTGGAGGGCCAAAGTAAATAGAGTTAACAGATGCTCAGGAAGCTGAATCATAACTGATTTAATTCAACTCGTCAAGCACATTCATAATGCAACATACAGTCTTTACATGCATTCCTGAATTATATTTTGAAAATGTCTCCTTCAAAATAAAAGCACCTCACCTCCTCATCCACTGCCATTCACAGCAGGGAAGAGCAGGACAGAAGGGGAAACCAGCCCACATATAAATGAGGAGACTATAAATAGTTGCCTGTCAGAGCTGACCAACTTTTTTGAACGTGGGATGGACTTTCTGCTCATCCTGAATCAATCATAATCGATCAATCAAGATCTATGGCCCCCGCACACAGGAAACTCTGGTGTGAGTTATCTTCGCATCTTTCAGCTCTGTTTCTCATCTTGTCCCCTTTTTCTGAGGGGAAACGACTCGTACGTCCTGAACAAAGCCAGGCCTCACGCCTGTGATGAGATTTGCATCACTAGAGACATTATCTAGTCGTCTGGGACTCGTCTTTGCCACAAGACAGACCTTCACTTCTGTATCCATGATGGAAGATTGAGAGTAAGCCTGAGCTCAGCACATTGGTTTGGGTTTGAAAACAAAAGCAGCAGGCCTCTGGCAGAGAGAAGCGCTGTCAAGAACGTGAGAGTCGCCTCAGCGTAAATATGCAGCTAAGGCCAGCCGATCCACATTGGACAAAAAATACCACCCAAGCATTACTGGACCAGCTGGGGCCTAACATCTTCAGCAACTGGCCAGATAGAGCGAGTACAGCAACCTCAGGCATAAAGGACCTGAGAGCATAACGCTTCGGTTTGACAGAAATAATTTCCAAATTATTCATATATATTTGTCCTTTTTATATATTAATTATAAATGTACAGTTACATATTTTGGGTTTTTATTCTACTGATTTAAGCAAATCCTCATTAAAGGTTTTGGAAGTTTTCCTCATTATTATTATTATTAATATTATTATAAATTAAAAAATGTTTTATTGGAAAACACTCAGAAGGGCGGAGACATATTTAAATAGCACTGCAGTTGACGACGATTAAACACCGGGCCGTCGCTACAGTGCTTTGACGCAGTCTGGCCGAACAGGGCCTGAGAAGCTCCTTAAAGAAAAGTGCGCGCGGAGGCTCTCAGCTTCTCCAGAGATCGGCCTGAACACGTACCCCAGAATAAAGAAACAGGCAACCCCCCCCCCCACCTCAGCGGCTCAACGGGGGAGCTGCCAGCAGAGACATCTCTATTTACTCAGCATAGCTTTGCTTCAGCACATCTACTCGTAACGGTCTCCTCCACGGGATGAAAGGGCTTTATGTGACGCTGGGCCAGGCTTGCTCTTTATTCAGACTGCATTAGAACTCATTGTATCCTTGACCTTTAAATTGCAGAGTCCACTCCGTTTTTCCACCGTCTCATTCAGACGGCTCTCATGTTAGTGCCTGCCAGGCACAGTGGGGTGACTGAAGGACTGAAGGATAGATAGAGCGGAAGTTAATAAAATCTCCCCAATACCCATCTTTATGCACCTTGGCCACTGTAATGTGAAGACATTAATGTAATGCCATGGTCCATAATTGCATGGGGTTGAGGGGAGGCAATAAACTAAGTCCAATCACCCCCCCCCCCCTGCCATATTTGTGTACTTTGAATGGGTTGCTACTAATTTTACTCTCTTTTAGAACTTATAGAATAATGGCAGCTTACTTGTAAACAGCATAATCTGTCTTTGATACAGGAGGCAAATGCAGTCAGCCAGTGAGCAGATGCTGCCTGATCTGGAGGAGCCTGTGAGATTGGGCCCGATGGATAAAGGATTAGCCCCTGTGTAAGAAGATCCAACCCGCTGTTAATCTCTGTCGTTGCGTGAGAATGTCAGTCTACATTCCCCGCCTAAAATGCCTGACCGCAGCAAAGCGAGACCTCTGTGTTACAGGAGATGATGTGTCTGTGTGATTGAGTTTGTGTGTGCGTGTGTGTGTGTGCGTGTGTGTGTGTGTGCGTGTGTGCGTGTGTGTGCGTGTGTGTGTGTGCGTGTGTTTGTGTGATTTTGCGGCCTTTAGTTTCACACAGGACAAATTATGCATCACAAATAGCATCCAATCATGACATATGTAGACATGAATGCCAATGCAGTATGTGTAATAGAATGCTTTAGCAATGGAACAGTTTGCGGCGCATGTGTGCGATATCTTCTGAAAATATCAATACTCGCTCTCAGACCAATATTAAATGATTATGGTTGCTTGTGATTTTATTTGACCATATCTCACTCTCTCTCTTTCTCTCTCTCTCTCTCTCTCTCTCCATCTATTACACACACACACACACACACATTGTAAGTATGTCTCCGATGGCAACGCTCATCGCCGGGGTTACTCAGCTCCACGCATGGCGCGGTGCCGAGCAGGACGAGCTTCGGCCGGCAGATGTTGGCATGCGTGATAATGACGGGCAGCGATGCGGCCCGCCAGACCGGCAGTGTTGCGCAGGGAAGAGCAGGCGAGTGCGCATACCGCTGTGAGACAGGACTGGGGCAGCCATCAAGAACAATTAGGGATAATGTCAGGAGAACAGCACGGCAGGGTTCGCTACCTCACATCAATTAAAATTATCCAGACGGTTTGGTGCTGTGAGGGCGACAGAATCAATTCACCAGTGATGATGGTAGCGGATGTCCAGGTGGACGCTAATATCTGTGGCCTAGATTTAGGCCTCCCTTGCTCTCAACTTGTTAACTTACAAATAAATGTTGTAAACTAAATACATTTAATATGCTTTGCACATCATGAGATGTATAATGAGAATTTTTCTGATTGGTGATTTATAAATGTGTTAAATATCCTTCATCACAAACATTGTATGGGCCAATCGAAAATACACACTAAAACTAAAATATATATTTTTTTAAATGAAAGTGAATTATTCATGAAAATGCCCAGATGTTGAACATTTTCATTGCAGTTTTGCATCCAAGGCAACCAATGCGTTTGATGTGCGTCGGGTGACATCATACGGGACAGTGCGATCATCAGTTCTGTGGAGCGTTGGATTTTTATCCCTCTCTTATTTGAGCTCGGCTTTCCTTCGTTCCCCGCATGTCCCACACATAACTGACACTAATTGATACCCGAAAACGCAAGGGGGTCTGAGTTTGATAACTCCGTTTCCCGCCACTCGCCTTCAACCTCGCTGATCTGAATGTCTGGCGGTTTGTTTACCGACCGTGTCGATCTACAGCGGGGGAGGCTGATGCATCCCACAGAGTTCTGAAAGTCAAACTGTCCCTCACCTGAACTCAGTGCTCAGTGCACGGCATTCACTGCCTTATATACAGTATATATATAGGTCAATAATGTACAGCGGCAGATTGTGTGTGTGTGTGGCGGGGGGGGGGGTATGCCGGTGAGCCAATTAAGAATAACTTTACATAAAGCACCTCTCTACCCCCCTCCACTCACCACTGCAGAGTAACACCACCCCCCACCCATACAGGCCGTCTGCCATCTGTGAATCCGATCTGTGAAATTTGCGATATTTAAATAAACCCCATGGCTCGGAGTACAGGCCTAATCTCCTACGAGCCTGCATAATCATGCGTAATGCATTTTTTAACTTCTGATTCCAGCACATGCATTAAGGCTAATCCCTCATAAATCTACAATTAATGCTTTTTTTAAATTATATTATTTTATATAATTTTTTTTTCAATCATTTCTTGTGCTCTTCTGTTTGGCCTTGCAATGGCAGAGTGGGATCTGTGTAGACCTAGCTCCAGCGCGTGGCCTTGTGCGTGTGCTCATAGCTGAAGCGTGTGGCCATGTACGTGTGGTCATGTGCGTGTAGTCATAGCTCAAGTGTGTGGCCATGTGCAATCAAATGTAATTAATTTCTACCGTGGCACACTCATAAACTGTGATATGGAGGCGATTTAAGGATAAAAACCAAATGTGTGATAGGGGTTAGAATCAGCCAAGAATCATATTTTCCCCCTAGATAATCAAATTTGGACACCTAACACATAAATGGCTTAAAAAAATACATGTTCTCAAGGGAGCAAGGAATGAACACAGTGGCATAAAGTCCTTCAAAAACCTAAACTATTTCTTCAGTGTGCCTACAGAATACATTTTTGGGGGTTCTTAGAATTGCAGGAAGTATACTACACTCTTTTCAACAATGTAAAACAATATACAAGGTTATCACTAGTCCAGAACACTCGGCATAAGCATTTGTGGGAAACAATTCCCTCATTCGACTACTGAACTTGGATTTTAACCTTGAGTTCCAGAAAAATGTATTAATGGAAAATTGATAGAACGTACTGAAGGTCAGCCTACAGTACATTTAATAACTTGGTGAGTACGTGAGCAAAGCTGCCCATGAAATTCCTAAAGAAATGTGTTCCTTTTGAAATGAAAGGTCAGGGTGTTTTTGGTGCATTTAATGTTTTGACGGAAAGGATTAATCTTCATTGTAGCCATTATTACTATTTGAATCATTCATTGTTTTTCAGTTTTTATATCGTTAATTTCACCATTGAAATGTTCAGAACGTCTAATGGACGATTTCCAGATATTATGTGAAATAACATAAGGCGTTTTTCGATTATTGCAACACTTTAGTTGTTTTGCTATGTAATATTACAATAGAAAGTTTTACAAATTTTTATTTAATTTTTTTTGTAAATGTGTAAACAACAGGACGACCTATTTACCAGTGTCTAAACACAGTTTACCAGTGTCTAAACACAGTTTACCAGTGTCTGAACACAGTTTGCCAGTGTCTGAACACAGTTTACCAGTGTCTAAACACAGTTTTCCAGTGTCTAAACACAGTTTCCCAGTGTCTAAACACAGTTGGCACTGTTAACTTTAATCAGATACAGGCAGAAGGTGGTGGAATTTAATTATTCTCGTAGGCAGTTCATCTCACTGGTGTTGACGTATAGAAGAGTCATATGCATTCGGCGTTGGCAGTAGCAGGGAGCAGACTGTAACTCTAATAAGAGCAGGTGCAACAAATGACGCCCTGATTTTGTCGCAACATCTCGTCAGCAGGGGTTCTGTCTGACTGAGACCCAAAGGCTCTTCTCAGCGCTCAGATTTTTTTTTTTTTTGTAACCAAAAATATATCCTCTTCCTTGATGGACTACCTGTGTGCGTTTCACACCACACATAGGAATATTCGCTTTTGATAAATTACTCTCAAAAAGGAAAGACAGAAACAATGCATGGTGGTTTATTTATTATTTTTTTTGTATTTTTTAAATAAGAAACAAGGACAACTTGTGGGCGGCAGTGTAGTATAATGGTTAAGGAACTGGACTTGTAACTGAAAGGTTGGTTTGTTTCGATTCCCCCAGTAGGACACTGCGTGTACCCTTGAGCAAGTACTTACCTGCTGCTGCTTCAGTATAGTATATATCCTGTATAAATGGATAATAATAATAAAAAAGTATGTAAGTCGCTCTGGATAAGAGCGTCTGCTAAATGCCTATAATGTAATGTAACTTTGTCAAGCTTACAGAAGTTACCTATTTAAACTGCATGTGAAGGTCAGTCATTGAAATTGCTGTGCCATTGTGCTGCATGGAGGACCACAGGTCAGACAGTAGCTACTTATGAAAGAAACTAATAATCCCGGCTAAGTGGCTTTAAGAATCAGAGTTTTTATTAAAATTAACTGAGCTGCCTGCCCAAAACTTGCTTCTGTTATATCAAACATTCACTAAATATTTGGATTTGGTAGTTTAATCAACTAATGCCAAATAAATGTCGACTGAATTTTTTCATTAATTGAGGCAGGACTTTGGAAGTGGCGTTTTGGCTCTAGTGGGAATTATTTTTGTGGCTGGATCAGCTGGGTGAGTGCTTGGCTCTTTGGCTGGAAAGAGGGCGGGCCAGAACCTCGCCAGAGCAGCTCCTACAAAATTCCAAAAAACTACGACTGACGCTCTGTCAGCCACTTCGAAGAGAACACAGTGAGAAAAATCAATGAGAATCTTTATTTTATTTTTTATATTCTTTATTATTTATTAGATTCTTCGCCAGGACCAAGAGCGAGCGGCTCAGCCAAGACTCTATTGGCAAAACTCCAATTTGTCTAATGGGGGGAAAAAAAGAAGAAAAAAAAGGATCATCATTGTGTTTCCTGTTTACCGTACAGTTGCCATAGTACTGGAGAGATCCAGGTAATCATGTTACACATGTTCAATTTTCATTATGTGTGCTCTTTTTTCCCCATCTCCACAAAGTTTCCTTCTCCTCCCTCCACTCTGCCATCTCAGCGGAGCCGCAGAAGAAGCCAGTGATTAGGCCTGTAATTGTATCACACTATAAGCCTGGAGTCTGAAATTATTTCACTTCCTCTGCTCTGCTGATCTCACACAATGAAAGAAAATGTCTTCTAATTTCTCCTTTCACTGCTTTCAAATTGCATTATATTCATCTTGGAAGAGTTTGTTTAAATTCGGGGCTTAGATAACGGCAGTAATTCAGAAGATTGTGAGTCCCGGCCCACGATATTGGCGGTCCCAGTTAATCCCTCATTTGAGTTTGAAGAGGGCGGTGTATAATTCTCCATTTCATTTCGGAACAGTATTTGAGTATTAACAAAAAAAGTGTGTTTCTTTTACACTTTTAGGATATTAGGACATAACTCTGTTCAAGAGGTGAACAGAAAAAAAATGATGATATTTATGGCATTATGAACTAATTTTGGAAAAAAAAAATGCTTTGGTGGTTATTTAAACCTGAGCTGAGTCAAGACAGGACATTTCAACTGCAATTTGACCCAAAACAGTATGTTGGCCATAACATGCTTATGTCATCAAATTATTTAACCTCTTGGAAAAATATGATTTTTTGGAAAATAATAATGAGAAATAATGTTGACGTAAACAACACAAATACTTAAAATATAACGTTGATTGACACCAGATAAACCCAAGGAATCATCAGATCAGAATAATGTAATATATTGTGAATGGAAAAAATAAGCAAATGAAGAGAAACTCCAGAAGGATGCTCCTGTTAAATAGATCCAAGGATTGAAAAAAAAAAAACCGAAAGTTCTGAACAGGAAGTGTGCTCAAATGTTGAGGGAGTCTCTTCCTTCCCTTGTCAGCCTCCCGAGGACTGCGGCGAACGGCTCTATCCAGACTCCAGACGTGAGTGTACAAGCAGAAGGAAATGGAGAACGATGGGGGTATTAAAAGGAGACACTGCCATGTTCCAGCTCGCATTGAGAGGTGTGTTGCAGCAATAACCAGATAACGACTCCCTCAGGCTTCCAAAGGTATGCACAAAGCTTTTTCTTTTTTGCTGAGTTTTTGTTTCTGTCACTGTGTGTGTGCGTGTGTGTGTGTGTGTGTGTGTGTGTGTGTGTGTGTTTGTGTTTCCTCTAACATGGAGGCAATACTTTCAGGTGATCATATGAAAAACAGATTCGACGTCAGCCAAGGTCACACTCGATATCTCAGTTCCCTCCCTTATTTTTTCCCCTGTAAATGATGGCTCTCTTGTGGACCTCTGGCTGACAATGCAATACTACTTCTGAGCCGTTTGCAATGTAATGTGTACAGAGCATTTCCATCTGCAGAACTACGGTTAATAGATGAGGGTACTGAATAGTTGTGACCTTAAGTTTGGACGAAAGCTTATTTCTTTGATAACCTTTTTGTATAGGCCTGTAATGATTTTCCTTTATTAAGGGTCAACATTCGTTGGCATGACGTTCCCCAGTGAAGGAGATTTGTCTCCTTCAAGTGTGCTGCTGAGGGTGAGGAAGGAATGGAGGCTTTGTAATGCAGAGTTAAAGTCAGCAGTTACCGCGAGGGCGCGGCCCCAGAGAAGTAGCCGAGACGTGACGCCAGAGAAGGGGCTTGGGTTTGAATCCGACCGAGATGGTTAAAGAAACGTGGACATTGATTGTGAAAAATCCAAAGCACCCAGCTCTTTTCTGTGTCAAATCAACCTGATGTTCAACCTTTGCCTAAATTAAGCTGAATTACCACATAGCATATTTTCCTAACATACTAGTTGGTCTCTACAGAAAGAGGTTAAGATTTTCAACATTTGGAGGGTAATATTGTGGTGTTTAGCGTAACAACTTTTACTAATATTGATTTTCTCAGACCTTAAAAAAGCCAGTACTTAGATGAACCTGAAAACCATCAGAACTTCACTTTTCTTTTTCTTTTCTTTTTACTTTAACACCCATCAACATTTTGAGTGGCAGTTCAAGCACACATTTTGAGATTTAACCTTAATCCACCTTTGGATTTCCAGAGTGAATCTTGATCACATACCCCTGATACAATAGCATGGGACAAGCCACTCCAAAGGATGAGAGGAATTCAGCCAAGCAAAAGCTTGTTGACCACAAGTTGGGGACACATTGGAGATACAGACTGAGCTTCTCAATTTTACTCTGACAATACCAACAGCCCTGTCGCTCTGCGGTCCATAATGCAAGCTGGCACATGTAGGCTGGATGGGGACCATAGAGTGGACACAAGACAGATTCAACCCAACAACAGCAATATCACAATATGGATTTGGATCAATGTGTCAGACCACAGCAAACCAAGGTGGTAGACCCCTTGCTTGATTCACCAATTGACCCAAACTAAACCGGTCTGCCGTACCCGCTGGAGCTTATGGAGTGTGACACATTGCTTAGTCGAATTTCGGTTTCTTTTGACAGGAAATCCGATGCTCTGCCCAGCCCATGTTCAAGCTTTTCTCTTGTGTAGCATCTCTTTCTTAGTGGCATGTTTCAACACTTCTTGATGTGACTTCTGCCGTCTAAACTCCCTTTTTCATTTCACACCTTTTCCCCCTGTTATTGTCTATATATATTTTTTTTATCTCAGTCTAAAAACTGACACATTTCCTGTAGACCAAACCATCTGTCTATGTGGCAACACCGTGAATGCTGGCTGTTGGGTCCATGAACACTGGCAAATGTTTTTATAGACAATACGTCATCCAGACTAAATTTATAATGTGAGCATCCCACTTTCCAAATATTGTATCCCATTAATTCCTTGCTAGCTGTAATATCCGGAAGGGAGAACAAGATGTGACAAATGCAAAATTGATAAACAGCGATATAATAATATTAGATCTCGGAAATGAACCAGGGAACATGCAATGGTTCCTTTTTTCCCTCTCCCACACAAAAGCTTGTATAAAATGGTTCCACACAATGGCTTATACATGTATTTACTCAATGGTAATGGCTTTATTAGCCTCATTGAGAAGAATGTAACACTCGAGCACTCCTCATGTGGAGGCAACTTGACCTACCTGGCTCAGAATGCTGAGAAAGAGAGGAGGGATGGAGAGAGAGAGAGAGAGAGAGAGAGAGAGAGAGAGAGAGAGAGAGAGAGAGAGAGAGACAGAGAGAGAGAGAGAGAGAGAGAGAGAGAGAGAGAGAGAGAGAACTGGCCATCAATAAACAATTTTCACATGATATACAAAAAAATTCTACAACCACAGCATTAAAAAAAAATGTACATTGAATTTACAATACATTGGAAATTTCCTGCAATCTAGGTCCAAATTACGAATTAAAAACCCAAAACAACCCAAAACAAAGACACACATTAAAAATGTACAGACTCAGTGACCACAGCCTTTCCATTCAAACTGGTCACCACAAAAACACCTGGCTGCCAAAAGAGAACAGGCCGTGTGCTCACTGCAACCTGGCAGAGGTAGAGACAGAGGCCCACTTCATTAGAAGTCAATATTTTTCCAAATTCACTGCGTAAATTCACCAATTCCAATACCTATCAGCAGGGGCGTAGCAGGACATTCTGGGCCCCGTGCAAATGCAGTCTCTCTGGGCCCCCTTCCCAATGCAAACTCTTTAGTACGGGCCTTCTGGGGGCCCCTCCCCACCTTGGGGCCCTGGCTGGTCATGTCCACTTGTCCCCCCACTACGACGCCCCTACCTATCAGAATCGAATAAATAAAACGTACTTCTGGGGGAAGAGGATAACGCAATAGAAATGGCCCATTAATACTAATACTAATCATGAATACTAATAATACTGCCAGGGATCTTACATGTTACATTATAGGCTAAATGTATTTTGACCTGGGGTTCTGTGTGTATGTTGGGGGGGGGGGGGGGGGGGTTTGTTGCTTATGCTTTGTTTAGTTTTTTCCTCTCCCTCCTTCCTGGATGTGGGGGTTTGCTGTCTGTCATTTATGTATCAATGCTTTTGCAACACAAGTTTACTCGTCAAGCAAGTAAAGAGAGATCCAGTACATGCTATGTCTATTCTCTACTCATGTAGGTCATTGTCCTTGGTGAATATGCGAGCAATTCTGGCTTCCTTTGCACACAGCGGATGATGCATTTACTGAATGAATATTCACAGACTCCAGTCATTTAGTTTTTACTTTCCCTGATGTAAACCGTAAGTGAATTCCATTCTTTTTATCTGCAGTTTAGTAGCATAAGGAATGGAAGCTGAATACTAAAATGGCAAACTCGATTTTGTGTGTTTTATTTGATTTTGTTATCTTTCGTGTACATTTTCCTCCATCTTCACTCAATGGAGCGAGTGATCAAAGGTATTCTGCTGTATAGTGTAAACAAGCCACCGCTGTTGTTGTTGAACAGTACAATAATATAACAATAATAATAATAATAATAAAAAAAGAGTATTTGTTCACCTTCTTTGTTCAAACTCTTGGGATTATTTCTGAGAACAAAAAAACAAGAAAATCAGGAGCTTCTACTATTAAAACAGTGGAAATCGAAATGACTCTCCAGTGTAGTGATTATATTCAACGCCAGTGTTTTCAAATCAAGTCAAAATCAAATGAATCATCTACAGGACTGATTGGGGTGCACGCTGTTAGCTACTATGGGTACCCCCAGTTCTTTCATTTAGCCACACATCTCATATATGACAAATCTGCAACAAATTAGGAAGAAATAGGGCAAAAAAAAAAATAATATATATATATATATATACAATTACAGTGAAAAGGTATTTAAACACCAAAAACAAACAAAAAAACACACCACTGCCTTTTAGAACAGGATGCATTTCTAAACGTGTTATAATATTCATATTTATCTAGAATTAATATTAAAGTGCTTAATTGCCTGTTTCTTTTTTATTACAATATTACCAAATGTTTTAAATGCTTACAATATTTCCTTTGTATTTCTATAGGTATAATCTGCAGTTCTTTAATCCATCAAAATATAATTAGTATGGGATCCAACCACAAACAGAAATCCTCTGTGGATCAAAGAGTAAATCGTCAGTGTGCTTCCCAGTGGTGAGTTTGTATTGTTTTGTTTGTTTTACCACAATTGCTCACTTTTAGGGGGTTCAGGCCTGGTTTTTCCCTTCCAATTTTCTTTTCAATTGTCATTGTAAACTGCCTTTGTGGCAGTGTCACTTTAAAAAGCGCCATACAAATAAAATTTTAAAAGTTGAATCGAGTGGTTATATATTAAGTTTATGCATTTGCATATGTTAAATATTTTGCGTATCTGTGAACATATGTTAAGCAGGGTAGAGTAAATTCATTACCACTTCACTGATGTACTGGGGTACTAAGGGTATACTGTGTACTAAGAATATACTGTGTACGAAGGGTATACTGTGTACTAAGAATATACTGTGTACTAAGGGTATACTGTGTACTAAGAATATACTGTGTACTAAGGGTATACTGTGTACTAAGGATATACGGTGTACTAAGAATATACTGTGTACTGAGGGTATACTGTGTACTAAAGATATACTGTGTACTAAGGATATACGGTGTACTAAGAGTATACTGTGTACTAAGAATATACTGTGTACTAAGGATATACGGTGTACTAAGAGTATACTGTGTACTAAGAATATACTGTGTACTAAGGATATACTGTGTACTAAGAGTATACTGTGTACTAAGGGGATACTTTGTACTGAGGTGAAGAAAAAAGAAAAGGAGGGATATATCACTAAAACTTATCTTCTGCTCTGAACTGGATCATATGGATTTCATAGCCACCCACTGTGTGGGATATGAAAATGAAATATAAGTACAAAATAAGTAAATAAATACATGTACAAATAAATAAACTGTGCAAGATTAACAAAAGTTCAGCTGCTTCATGATAATGTATCCTTGAACATATTCACAATCTGGAGTGTGTTTCAATTGCCAGTCACAGTTTAGTTAACTGCACATACACTTTTAGTGGTGATTCATACCATCGTTGAGTTCTGAAAGGGTTCAACAACCTTGACTGAGATGATACGTTTTAACCCAACTTGTTGTGCCGGATAATTCGCCCACGCTTGGATAGCTCCTCAGCAAGAAAGAAATAAAAATAAAATGCTGCTAACTGCAATGGTGCCGTTATTATTATTATGTTGTAGGGTCCGGCTCCAATGGATGCTGAAAGCGTGATAGTGTGTATGGTATGACAGCAATCCTTAAATACGTAATTCTCTGATTCTGGTCCTAGCACGTCCAGCGCTGTTGTTAGATGAAAGCAAATGCATCTTTAGGATTTCACACCTTCCATTGGCTTGCGTTCATTTCCAGTCGTGGTCATGCAGATCTCAATCTGGCATCTGCTACAAGACACCATGAAGAGCTCACAATGTTAAGTTCATGTTTTTGAGGTAAAAAGGGGATTTTTAAAGCTCCATTTTTGAGGTGAATAATCATTTCAGTTTAATCATCTTTTGTCTACACAAACAGCTTGACAAGTTCAGGAACTACTGAAATGCATTATAAAATAAATTTAAAAAAGCAATGTTTGCATGGAAAATTCATTTAATTAAGCATACAATTTTTTTTTTTTAGATATCAAAGCACATAAAGTTTTTTTAACCACTTTTTATCTATCTACTGCTATGCAGTTTGGGAGAGGGCAGACTTTCCCCCCGTATCCCCCAAAACCTGAACAGCCTGTCAGTGCTTCCATTCATTCTACAATTGACCATCTAAACTGTGCAATCATCGTGCCAAAGCACTGCTCTTCTCGCCCAGATGGCAGAGAGAGACATAAGAGCCCCCGATTGACCAGAGGAATGAAGTGGGGTACACCCAACTGACTTAACTAACCAGCGAGTAAAAAACAAAAAAGAGACTGGACAATATCTACTGTCTACACAATTGTTGGCGTGGTAAGTAAAAGGTAGGGTTGTTTTAATTGAGGCTAAATACAGGATAGGCCCGTGTTTGATCCAAGTGTTCTCCAAGGAGACGGGGGTTCAGTCAGTGGTGGAAAGTGGTTTGTCAATCTGCTGTTCTGGCAGTAGTGAGGAGGCTGCTACGCTAGTTTCGTGCCAGGATGGAAAATAGACAAAATGTTGAGTAAGCCTGTCCATCGCATTCTTGCAGCAGTGGATTTGCAAGGCAATTACCCTGGCTAGATGAGCTAATTGGCTGTATACACCAACGCTGGTTCACTCGTAGATTAGATCATGGCAGAAAAAGGTCACATAGGGATGCAAGAACAGTTAGTTGTGGTTCCTGTTAGCCTATAGTCTCTTTCAATTTACTACCTCCTGCTAAGGTGCTAAGTTTCATAGTTGTCAGTTTTGTGGTTAGGCCTAAACTGGGGACAGAGGGAAATGGTAATAGCATTTCCAAAAATGGCGGCCAATCCAAGATGGCAGCGACATATATGGGACATAAAAATCTTCCAGATGAGGAAATTGATCACTACAGCAATTTTTAAATGTCTAAAACATAATGGTGATTTTTAATGAATTTATGAATAAATAAATAAATATTATGGTCTATAGCGCCACCATTTGATTTTATTGAGCCAATACTTTAGAGTTTGGCTGATAAGGTCAGTGCAAGTATAGAAACCAAAATTAAATTACTATCCATTGAATAATTGAAAAGTTATTAGCATTTTTGTTGATATGTCAAATGGTCTCGGAGGAGTTTGATTTGAACATGCAATGAACAAGTGTTAAATGCAATATGGCGGACCTCATTGGTCTTGATGGTAAAGTTGTTTGCCACAAACCAAGAAAAATGAGGCAAAATTATTTTTAAAATAGGCCAAACGGTTCAAAAGTTATATTTGTTTCTATAGCGCCACCATCAGGTAAATTGGGTTGAAATTCACCGTACATGTGTCCTGTCACAGTCAGATTGTGTAAATGTTCGTGATAATTTAGTAATTAAGACCAGAAGTTGGCATGGAAACCAGAAACAAATGCAGCTCCAGACACCAGCAGGTCGGTCAAGCGCTGATTCTGGACAAATGGGCGGGTCACTAAACAAACAGTGAATTCTGTGTCTGGACAGAACAGTCAGGAGGCTCACACATTAATTTGTTTTCAAAAAACGTTTGGAATAGTTACTTTAAAATGTAAAAAAACGTTCAAATCAGCTCCACTGCTCCAAGCTAAGAACAATATTGAACATAAAATAGCACAGATATGTACAGATCTGAATGCCGGATGTGCATTGGTGCGTTCATGTGTAAGATAACTAGTCACAGTAGAGTGGAGACCCTTAAAAATGTAAAAAATAAATTAAAAAAAGAAGAAAAAAACAAGCCAACCAATATTGGGCCAAAATGGATTCCAGGTCTCCAGTGGGAACAGATGGAAGAGGAATGAGAAGGGTTGTTAAATAATAAGATGGAGGATGAATACTGGCCAAACCATAAAGGCTCAGAGAGCTAAACTGATAAGCTGTTTCACTGGTGTGACCACCTTGGCTTGAAAATGTGGAGCATGAGAGCTTAGGGGCCTACTGAGCCAGAAGGACATAGGCAATTGTCAGCATAATGAAATATCAAACAAAAAACTCTACTGCAGTGGTCCCCAATCCTCTTCCTGGAGATCTACCGCCCTGTAGGTTTCCACTCCAACCCTAACAAAGCACACCACATTAAACAGCTAGACATCTCATTTAGCTTCATCAGGTGTGTCAAGTTAGGGTTGAAATGACAACCTACAGGATGGTAGATCTCCAGGAACAGGGCTGGGGATCACTGCTCAACTGTAGAAAAAATAGCTAAACTTAGTAGTTGTTCAAAAATGTATACAGCAACTTTTTTATTATTGTTATTGTTATTGTTATTATTATTATTATTATTATTATTATTATTATTATTATTATTATTATTATTATTATTATTATTATTTTGTATACAGCAACTTTACACGGCTTTACATGAACTTGCGTTTACCCGTCAACTCCAGTCTTCAATGAGCGACTGGAATCAAATGAGATTTGAGTTAGACAACAGCCTTCAATTACTTCGATAATTGAATTAGCAACGTGTAGCAATTGTATCTACAATGGCTAATCTGAAGAGATTCCAATTATCTGTGAAAAAAGAAACATGCCTTCTAATTAGTACTATAAAACACAACAGAAAGACGCAGTGGTTTTATAACTCAGTTCCCATTCGTATCCAATGTGAAAGCAGAATACCCACAAACTCTGAGCTAAATCTGAGCAGTATTGTGAGGCCTATAATGTTTTAAAGTCCAGGTCCCCTGAACAAAAAATTCTAAGGATCAGCCATTATGATATTGCTACTATATGAGAGACATAACTAGTTGCCTGCCTGTTTTTATATAAAGCTACATTTTGATTTAAAAAAAATAGCTAGTTACCTCTGCCCTAATGAAAAGCCAGAGGTAGTATTTTATTACATTTATTTATCTATTTATTTTTGAAAGCTACCTTTTCCTGTACCTGTACCGATTGTTGCCACATGCGAAGACGCACAACCTCAAAATGGATGGCTTCTAATGCGCAAGCAGGAGCTGAATTTCACTTCTGTTACACTGTCATTAATCCCCCGAGTATACTTTCTCCATTCGCCCCGGCGCGTTTAGATCAGTGGCTTTCAAACGCACTAATGAGGTCCCCTAATGGCGGAGAAACTCCCTCCTGGGACCCAGCCGAAGAAAAGTTTTAGTATTTACATTTTTTTGACATATGTTGGAGTGAAAATATTATTTATTTAATTTTCGTAACACTTTATTTTAAGGTTCCGGTACAAATAATTAGTAAAACATTAGTAAATGATCGATTACCCATTTATAAAGTGTTTTCTAATAAGTACTCATATTCGTAAAGCATTAGTTAATAGTTCATACGTGTGAAATCATGTATATAATACATTCATAAACTCAGCTGCACCACCTAAGCTAAAGTGGACAGTTTATTATGTATTCATATGAATTAAGTACAGATAAGTTAGTAAGACATAATAACTCACATTTGTAAAGCATTAGTTTGGTCAAAACATTAGTAAAGCAAATTTGTCATAACGGAACCGTAAAATGAAGTGTTACCTTTATTTTTTATTGAATGTGCCTTGTAGTGTAGCTTTTGGTATCATAGAATATATTGTTCGTGAGATTAAGACCAGAGACTCATCATCACTACATGGATGTCTTACTCATATGAGCTGAGAAGGTTGACTTCTCTTTGGAAGTCAACCTTCCGGTTTTACTCAATGCAGTTATCCAGTTAACTCAGTGATCCTGCTTCGTAGTATACCCCCAGTTTTACTAGTAATGTTAGTCTACAAAGATACAAAAGCGGGTTATCATCGTAACGCCTCATGACGTGAACTTTATCGTGGGCAAGGATTAAAATAACAAAACTTTATGTAATAAAACCTTTAAAATACACTAACTATCAAAACAAACATGTAGCTTTTCATCTTCGTGTTCTCTTTTATCGATGCATTATCTGCCGTAGTTAGTTTGTGATTTAAAACGATACATTTTGGTGAGGTCCTGAAAATGAATGGGAGTGAATGGAGAGCCTGACATCCAGGGCTACCGGGGATGCCGTTAACGGTCAGCAGGGACAGCTGATGTTGCTAGTATTCACGCTATGAAAATATAATGGGGTAGGCTCCACAAAATTGCTTATGTCACACAAAGGTAAAATATCCCTTTAAATCTTGAATCTTAATTATTTATAAAAACAAAGTAAAGAGTAAATTTTCCTTGGCAACCAAGTGAATGTAAAGTGAATGTCACAATATTTTTCTTATCTTATCCTCGATTTATGCAGATGATATGACTTCAGGTGCCAATTATGCTGTTTTAGAAAAAAATATGACAATGTGTTGCTGTTATTTGTCTAAATGTCGGAGAGATTTTCGGAAAAAGAGGCAGCAAATTTTACAATAACAACCGAGGCCAAGGTCCACGTATGATATTACTAAATTAGTGTTGTCTCTTAATTAGGCACAATGTAATATTTTCAAAAGATGAATTTCCACTGAATAGTGTAGAATGATGAAATAATAGGAAAAGGTAGTTTATGCAGACTGGCTAAAATATGTTTTAAATCTATGCAAAATTCTGTGTTGTATTTATTGGATCATAATCATAAAACAATTTATTTTGTGATGCGGAAGTGACTGCCCTGTGATGTGTGTGCATTTCGGTTATTATTTGGTTATTATTATTATTATGATTATTATTATGATTATTATTATTATTATTATAAACTGAAATATGTGTTGAGATGTACAAATTTTTACAATGTCCAATGACGCAGAGAATAAATATGTGGGTTTAATGTACACTGCCTGGCCAAAAAAAAAAGTTGCCGTTGCACCCGTCATGCATAGTGCAATCCTCTGGAGGCAGTGTTATGATCTGGGGTTGTTTCAATTGGTCAGGTCTAGGCTCAGCAATGTTATGCAGCAATAAAATGAAGTCAGCTGAGTACCTGAATGTACTGAATGACCAGGTTATCCCATCAATGGGTATATTCCAGGACGACAATGCCAGGATTCATCGGGCTCAAATTGTGAAAGAGCGGTTTAGGGAGCATGAGGAATCATTTTCACACATGAATTGGCCACCAGAGTCTTGACCTTAACCCCATTGAAAGTTTTTGGGATGTGCTGGAGAAGACTTTACGGAGTGGTTCGACTCTCCCGTCGTCAATACAAGATCTCGGCCAAAAATTCATGCAACTCTGGACGGAAATAAATGTTGTAATAAAGCATAAAGTAGTCGAAACAATGCCATGACGAATGTGCGCCGTAATCAAAGCTAAAGGCTGTCCAACAAAATATTAGAGTGTGCAACTTTTATTTTGACCAGGCAGTGTATGTATTTAATCAGTCAATGCCACTGAACACAATCAAAGCAAACAATCTTTATCTATTAACATAAAACACATTTTAAAAAGCAAAAATGCAAAGAAGAATAACCTTTTACCTTGCTTTTACCCTTTTACCTTGCTTTTACCCTTTTACCTTGCTGAGTTTTGCAAGTATGAAATGAATGTACTCACAAGTATACAAAGAAACATTCTCTAAAAGCATTCAGCACAGAAAGTCAGTTTGAATTGAAACCCTTAAACATTCAATTCAATTCAATTCAATTGTATTTGTTTATCTATTATTTGACAGAGAACGGTCACAAAGACGCTGCACAGAGAAACAGAAGGAAAATTGAGCAAAAAAAAACAGGCCTTAACTCCCCAACCAGCAAAACTCTCCGGTGGGAAAAAAAAACACTCAACGGTGATGAGAAAAAAAACTCCCCAATGGGAAGAAATCTCAGAAGGAACCTGGCTAGAGAGGGGGTGCCCATCCTTCGCTGGCTAGAGAGGGGGAGCCCATCCTTCGCTGGCTAGAGAGGGGGAGCCCATCCTTCGCTGGCTAGAGAGGGGGGGCCCATCCTTCACTGGCCGGCCCGGTTTATAGATGGTAATAGACTGTAATGAGGGATCTAATAAAACTAGCTGGTAAGTAGAAAGGATGTAAAATGTTAACACGGTTTGGACGGGTGTTTTATTTTTTCTGTAATCATTGCCTACAGCCTGCAAAGGGACTACAAAGGTTAGCATTCCCCAGAGGTAATAATGACCGAAAAGAGGCAGAGCTGGGAGAAAAGAAGCCAAAGCCATGTGTAAAAATATATATATTATTTTAATAATTACAAAAAAAATTAAACCAGTCTCACACCCTAAGATCTGGGTTCCATGAGCACACCCGAATAACTCAATAAGCTTAAAAAAAGATATCTGTCTCTCTCACCCCCAGTTATCCTGACTCATCTGTCTGCAATAGCAGATTTTGAATTAAATTCGTATTTATTTATGTATTTCTTTATTTGAAGGGTGTTTACAACTTCTGTGACTCTCTGCCGAATATTTTTTGACCAAAAGACATAGAATGCTTTGGGGAATTCTACCCTCATTTTTAAAAGTCCCCCCTCACCAACCTCTGTCTGTTCTTCTCCGTGTGCTCTGGTTTTTAAAATGCATTAAGAGAGATGGCTTCGTTGGCTTGAGCTCAGATTTTGACATTAACCCTACCATCTATCTCTGGCCAGTCTCTCGTGTCTCACTTCTGGACCAATCTCTCATAAACTCATGGAATCTCCCAGACATTGCTTTAATATATTTACCAAAAACAGGCCAGTGTTACTGGGCCAGCTAAATCCTCTTAAAGGGAGTTGAAATCCAAAGAAAGAGAGTTGATGACATAATCGGAAAAGGGAGACACTGCAATGTAAGCAAAACGTTTTTTTTTTATACATAATGCAGTAAATCCGGAAGGGTTTGAACATGCGAGCATCTAGCAATGCATTCTTAAAAAGGTGGTATAAACAAGCCTGGTTTTAGCTGATATTGTGGACCGTTTGGGAGATTGCAGAAAAGGGTGGGTTTTGGGAAAAAGAGCTTGCATAAAGGCGGGTTGGGTGTGTGTGTAGGGTGGGCACTGACTATCATGGATGCAATGCATGGATTTATTTGTTGCCCCCCCTCCAGACAGATGGAAACCTAGGCGACCGCTCTTGTCTCCTATGGACAGAGTCGGTCCTGGGTATAAACATCAGCCTCTATTACAGTGCTCACTTAATTACAGTTTGTAAGGTAATATTTTCATGTTTTTTTTTTTCTCTATCTCATAATTATCCCTTCTACATCTCATGCTATTGTTACTGTATGGAAGCAATTAATCTAATCTGCAATGTAAATGTGTGTATATAGAGGAAACATATAAATGGACAGAGGGAAATTACAGCTGTTTACGTCACACTATAAAAGAGCCGCTTCTAAGAAACAAAATCCTTGTTTTCAGTGTATGCATTTTTAACCACTACAAGTGTGTCAAATGAAAAGAGGATGAGAACAGACAAAGTACTGCAGCATTTAAACACTATTATCAGCAGGTTAACAAACTAATTCAAAGAGAATAAAGACTGAACTTTGATATGCAGATATTACTGTATTAAATACACGTCATACAATAAAACTTATTGTATTTGTTAAGTTGCAGCCGGGCATATTCCACTTCACCTCCATCAGATTTACGGTAATCGGTTGATTTTTTTTTAAACTTACTGATGTGACCACAGTGTTGATGGGCAAACATTACTAAACCATGCTGTTTGTGACTTTCAACTCAGCCACACACACACACACACACACACACACACACACACACACACACACACACACACACACACAAACACACACACACACACATACGCACACACAAACACACACACATACGCACACACAAACACACACACATACTAAAACTACATTGAGATGCCATCCAAATCCATTTGCCTCTCGTGTGGGCTACAGTGCCAGTCAGGTAACAGATGGTTGCTGAAAGAAAGAGAAATAATCTTCTCAGCTCAGCTCATTTCCTGTAGTGTGCAGTTCATTGAACCTCTCCTCTCTCTGCAGTACTCACTCTGGCCTACATTTGTGTTCCTTTTACATCCTCTTCCTGTATGTCACTCTCATGCTGCAGTATTGAAAGGCAGCCAGCATTAGCATTCACATTGACTCTCTCTCCCTCCTCTACGCTGATGCGGCAGGACCCTGAGCGTATGAAAGCCGCCCGCTCTCGTCCTCGCGTCCGCGCAACCTGCCCTCCTGATCTCACACAGCTTTATTGAGGGCTACTGTCGGTCTGAAAACGAGGCACTGTACCGAGACTCTTTTTTTTTTTTTTGGCTATAGAGAACTGCACTTCTGTACACGTTCCGGTCTCCCGGTCCTTCCCTCCACCCCATGCCTCTCTCTCCTCTTGTATACACCCCCTCCTCCATGCCGAGCGCAGTCACTCACAGTTACATCCACACGCTTGTTAAAAAAAAGAATAAGAAAAAAACAACTCTACTTTTGGAGCTTGAAGGACAGAAATAATGGGTTGGTAGGGGGTTGGTTGTTTCAAAAAGAGCAAAGAATTTTCACACAGGAGCTGGGAGCCATGCAGCATTGCCCCTTCACAAAAAAAGGCTGAGTTGCACAGTATTTGCAAAGGAGAAGAAAGCCTGCTTGGAAGGTCACTCTGCCTGACATACATGGCTGCTACTGTATGACCACAAAAAAACACAAAAAATGTCCTTTATATTTGCTGTTGCTACATTTGTACATCTCTGGTCTCTGGTCTTTTTGAGCACCACATTTTTTTAACACTTGGTTATAATAAACATGAAATTAACTTTAAGATTACAGATAATAACATTGGTAAAGTACGTGGAGGCGTAGAAAGTGTTCAGTAATCCCAATGGGGCTTGCAGAACTCGCTTGGACGCTTTTGGTTTACCCACAAAACACTGCCATTGATTTACTATCCCATAGAACCAGCCAAGGTTCCCCTTAAATGATTTGCTCATCAGCACAATGCGTGCCGATGCACCGATGCAAAACGTTGCTCACTCTAATATTTTGTTGGATCGCATTTAGCTTTGATTACAGCGCGCATTCGTCGTGGCATTGTTTCGACAACTTGTATTGACGACGGGATAGTCAAACCCAGTACTCAGTTGACTTTATTTTATTGCTGCATAACGTTGCTGAGCCTCGACCTGACCAATTGAAGCAACCCCAGATCATAACACTGCCTCCAGAGACTTGTACAGTGGGCACTATGCATGACAGGTGCAACAGCAACTTTTTTTTTGGCCAGGCAGTGTACATGTAAAGTGAAAACAGTGATGCCTAAAGCAGCCAAAGCTATTTTTTGAAAATTCTGTTTGAAAATCAAAGCTCACAATATTGACCTGGAGTTGCCCACCCCTGCTATAAATGGATGACAGAAAGTGAATGAAATAAAAAATGGCGGGATAATGAAGGTGCCACGCTTAAGCATGACGCAGTAGTGTGTGTCATGCAATACGTCTGCTTTTCATTAGAAGTCCACGAAAGGGCACATTTTCTTAGTCATCAGCTGAAAGCGAGAGCTCTTTTGTGGAGTCACGCTGCGGTTCGACTGCAGCTTCATAGCAGATTAATACAAGTACGGGTTAAAATCTTCACAAAAGAGCAGCGCATGTTTAATGGCTGACATTACACCCGGAATGTCATCGCACATTGAAAAGACAGTTAGTGTCCAGTGATGTTCTATGAATAGCACAGTATTGTAAAGATAGCATTTTCTTTTGCTTCAAATGTCTATGCTGTGAACCGGCTATTTATAGACTTCGTACAGAAATAGACCCACATTTAGGCATGTCCAAATATAAAGAAAGATTAAAATGATCTATCTATCTATCTATCTATCTATCTATCTATCTATCTATCTATCTGTATGTCTGTCTGTTTTTGTTTTTACATAATAAAAGCAGGTTAAAACAATCAAGGTGGTGGGCTTGTCACACAGCTCCAAATACTGTAGCTTTTATAAAATATGTATTGAATTATGATTATGCAAACAATGCAGAAAGTTAAGAGTTTCCAGATAAATATGATAAAACAAATCCATTAGTGTTAGAAAAGTTGGAAGGACAAAAAAAAAAAAAAATGTAATTAAAGTGTCA
Source organism: Ilyophis sp. 1 JC-2022 (assembly GCA_022702515.1). Classification (NCBI taxonomy): domain Eukaryota; kingdom Metazoa; phylum Chordata; class Actinopteri; order Anguilliformes; family Synaphobranchidae; genus Ilyophis; species Ilyophis sp. 1 JC-2022. Next base: position 9,672,135 of record CM040400.1, on the reverse strand, counting down.
CATCAAAAATGGCAAATCGTATACAGAATATAGGTTGGCAGATAAATGTACCTGTAGCATAACATATTGATTAATACATTTACATGAGTTTCACTGAGTAGCTGATTTATAGATAACTGACTCACTTTAGGCATTAGTTCAATGATTCAGCAAAAGTATCTTTCTGCTTTTAAAGTGCAGTTTAAAACAGAAAAATGAGACCAACCCGTTTGTTGAAGCGTCATACGGTTGGCGCTAGTTGCTGTGTTGCTCATTGCTGTATAATGTGCTTTCGAGTTTGATTGTACATGCCTGCCTTCCATGTGTACTGTACCTCATTAAATGAGACTCAAATGAACCAATCGGATTAGTCGCACATTATGCAAGCTTAAATTAACTTACTGGAACATACTGTTTAAATGAGAATCAATTATATCCTAAGGCAAGGCATCCACAGTGGCTCTATACTCTTGGAAGATAACTGGAAAGAACGGAAAACACTGATAAATAGAAGAGGCAAGTGGGAGATAAAACGAAAATGCAATATTTTAACTTAAAGTGGCACTCTATATTTCTCCATTTTCTGTACACGGACGTCAAGTCCCAATTCACACCTACATTAAAATCGTAATATAAACATGGTAGACTGCGTTCAATTCAATTAGGTATGCTACATATGACGTATCGTGAGGCTGAGATCTGTAGCTGAATATTTCTGTCTTGATTTGAAAACATTGCGAAACAAGCAACACATTGGCCTGGATTCAAACATTTGCAATTAAGTTGAACTTGTGATTGAATGCAAGCGTACATGGCTTTCTTCAAATAAACAGTTTGGCGAGTTCTGCAATCGCCTAAATTAACTTGGCAAACTGTGACACTTTTTTATTGTTCATTTAAGTCAAGTTAATGGAAATTGTTAGGGAATGTAGGCTATTATTCCCTTCTACTGCAAAGTCAAGCTGGGTGACACACAAGTGCAAATTGATCATAGCATTATCCAGAAAGCAAAGACTTTGAATGGCCATTCAGACCCACCCTCAATACAGTGGCAACTCATCTGGTTGATTGGCAGTCTGTACATCTATTTTAGTGATCACTTTACCAAACTGTGACTCGTGAACACTTATATTCGATTATAAGTAAAAGTAAAGAACACATACCGATTGAATCCAGACCAAAAATCTAAACATTATTTACTTATTAATTTATACATGTGGGTCCCATTGAGATTACTTTCTCTTTTTCAAGAGAGCCATAGTCAAGATCCTCAATGTGTTCAGTCAAGAAAGCACTTTTTTTTTGCTCAACCACAATCTAGAGCAACTTGGGTTTTAAAAAATCAACTGCAAAACTATTGGCTCAATGGAGTGTCTGTCTCCTTCATCATGTGACTCTGAAATGAACACAGACTGCCTGATCGATCAGGCACCAGTTTGAGAAGGAGAGGGGGGATCCCGATTTAGTACACACAAACACTGAGGTGATTGTAAATGGCTGATCCATCTGCGTTTGATTGATGGTTCCAAGGCAATGAGCCAATCAAATGTGCGGCTGTCCTAAAGCCATCTGTATGAAAGGAATGCACGTGGGGTTCCGTAGCGTCCGTAACTTTTGACCGTAAAAACCCATCAAACTTCTGTTCAATTCTGATTGTAAAAACTTTGTCCAACCCTACCAGAATAAAAAAAACTTATTGAATGTCCCTTCTAGTGTAGGTTTCAGCATATTCTATGGTTCTTGAGATTAAGACCAGAGACTCATATCCCCTACAGGGGACAATAATTAATTGCCGGATCGTCGGAGGTTTGTATTCGATTCAGCACGGCGGGGCATGTCCATGCACTACCGCCTGGTGCCTTAATCTGAACAAGCCGCCCAGCAGTTAAAAGCCATCTTTATAAAAAACACTTTACTCCTGAATGGACCATTTGTCAGAAAAAAAAAAGAACATAAAATTTGTACATAATGACCAAATATCATCCCTGAAAATAACTTAAATGCCCTACCGTTCTTCGCCTCTGCCTGCACATTCTGGTCAAAGGGCACCGATATACTACCCAGCATCCCTCTCTATTCCGCCCATGTGTCTTCCAGGGAGCTCATTAACTCTAAACTTAGATGCTAGAGCTGTAAGCCTGAGTTGTACAGCCTGTACATCTTCCTCTCAGTCTAAATTAAATATATAAATACATTATGCATTAACATAAGTGATGGGAGTAATCAGAATGGTTGACTTAAAATATGTTAATTAAGGATACATGTCTACTGATTTCGATATTTCCAGAAGGACTGCTGTCTTTAAATTGTACCTAAGCAAATATGCTCCTGCTAATCAAAATCTTCAGAAATGGTTGTATACATGAGCAAAACATACTTTCTTCAACAATATTTTTGAAGTACAGACTTGGACTTATGCACGTATGCGCTTATTTTATTTATTTATTTATTTAAAGGGTAGAAATTTCTTGTTGTGTCAGTCCATAATTACTTTTCTCCCGGACTCCATGGCCTCTGCTTTCAAATGGGGGTTGTGGTTCTTGCATGAAGGGTAATTAATCTCCATCATGATTAGCATTGCTGAGAGAGAACTAGGCGCGCTAATGGCAAAATGAAATTAAATGTCGGAATGTGTAATTGTTAGCAATCAGAACACTTTAGTAGTGGTTCAGAATTCCTCTGAAGACCAGGAAGAGGGGGCGGGGGTCACAAATGAGCTGGACACAGATGCCCTGGCCATGCACAATAATCTCTTTGTCATGTGTAGGTATCCGAAGAGGACCCGTCTCTCCCTGTGAAGAGATAAGCACACAGGAGTGGCTCTGTTGAGAGTCAGCAGATGGTAGATTGGTTAGCCATTAAACGAGTGGATTATCTTTCATGGTGTGGCCTCTTATAACAAGGCCAGGCATCTTGGCGGGATTTTTTACATAATAGCGTGCTTCTTCTTTCTTTAAAAAAATATTCTGACCCCGCAATAGTGGAGAGTCATAACCAAGACTGGAAAAAATTGAATTTATTATTATTTTTTTATTTTTTATTTTTTAAATGAAGAATAAGATAAAGCCTTGATTATTATGAATCTTCATTATCGTACTTTATGAATGTATATTACAGAGACGTAGTTATAAATAAACCACAGGAACATTTTATTGTCCTTTTTGGAAAAACCAGGGAACAATTTTCAAGAAAAGATACCATTCTGTGTATGCAAACTAATGGGCTGTTATCTAACTGACCAACTGTCAAAAATATATGGAAAAAAATAAATATATTAATTATTAGACTTGGTGGCATGGTGGTGCAGTGGTTAGCACTCACAGCAAGACAGTACAGAGTTCAAATCCCAGCCGAGGGCCTTTCTGTGCAGAGTTTGCATGTTCTCCCCGTGTCAGTGTGGGTTTCCTCCCACAGTCCAAAAACATGCAGGTTAGGCTAATTGGAGACTCTAAAAATGACCCATCGGTATGGGTGTGTGAGTGGATGGTGCGTGTGCCTGAGATGGATTGGCGACCTGTCCAGGGTGTGTTGCTGCCTCTTGCCCAATGCATACTGGGATATGCTTTTTTCAAATTTTCTGTCTGTCTGTCTATATATTTTATAAGAGCATGCAGCTCATATAAAAGTAACATTTTTGGGATTATTTTAAATATTTTTATTCACTTATCACAGCACTGGTGCCACCTATTATTATATTGTTAATCTAATACGCCATTGTAAAAACAAAATATGCATTTGTCTTAATCAGAGATTTAACAAGTTTAACTAGTGGATGCACATTAGCATATTTATTAGCATACAATTGACATGTCATAAAACATGGAAATATATTACAATATCATATTTCAACGATCATACAAACAGCATAACTCAAGAAGATATTCAAAACCATTGATATATGACAAAGAAGTGTAAAACTGATCAACAACAAATATGAAAGAAAACTTTGGCTTCCATATCTTGCTTCGCAGTTTTATAACCGTATTTGGCATCCATTCAGGGAAGTTCATTACACACTGAAAGCAATATAATGCATAACGATTAGCCTGAGTCTGCTCAAGAGCTATTGTTTGCCAGAAAAGTCTTTACTAAGAATTCTTAATTACAAGAATGAATCGTTTAGATTATTGCTAATTCATACAGCTTTGACATTTTTTCGCTTCTATTAAACAGTTGAAAAGCTTCCAGAATTTGATTGTACATGTTTTATACGTATTATTCCCAGTGATTTTCCTGTCATGCAGTGATTCAACATCAAGCTAAAGTTTATATCAATGGCATGCAATTAGGTTTCATTTTGCCACCGTTCAGCTTTCAACATTGCAAAGAAAATGAAGGAATGTATTCCCATATTTATATAACAATGAAAACATATTCGGCAGATGGTATTCGGTGCAGTGTTTCACTTACGTATTTTATGCCAGATTATATGAGAAGGATGACATACAATAGTATTGAATGAATATTTATTATACATGTAAAACTAATTATTGTACATTTATTGTCTAATGCAGTTATAACTTGTGAACTAGTGTGAGGATAAAGTATTGTTTAAACATGAATATCTTTGAAAGTTGGATGAGTCTCACAGCCTCAGATGAAACCCAGACCGTCCTAGTGCTGACCGTCTGGTAGCTGGTAGGGTGATGCTCAATCCCTAAGGTTACAGGAGGGTTCAGTCAGATAGGGGTTCACATGAATCGCTATCTTGGGACCCCCACCGGTCGATCGGACGCCTGTGGACTGCATGCTATAGCCACACAGGAAAGGTCTTCCTCCGCCACCACATCCCTCCTCTTTCCTTAGCCTCACACTGATGCGTTTTGATAGGTAGAACAAATATAATCTGCAGGTTCAGAGGTCACCCATTGGCCAATGAATCATTACCCTTTCAGCGGCCACCCAGCCATAATTTGGAGCGCGATGCTCCAGCAAACCTGAAATTGCATCATATATCTATTTATCCTGCAGAATAAATATAAAAATAATGTTCCAAAGTGTTTCATTTTACAGACCACTATATGCTGTCAAATCAATTATCAGTTAATGTAATTTTGCCTCCATTTTTTAACCTTTTCAAAACCACATGTCATTTTGGAACCGCTAATGTGACTCAAGATAACAGTGCTACATTAAAAGCGAACTGGCCCATGGCATGTGAAAAGCGCTTAACAACATGCCTGCATTTTTTTACTAAACAAGAAAGTTAAATTAGCTCAGCACCCGGGCTTGACACTGCAACTTGGACCACACGTCCACTCGAGGTCCCCACTGGGACTCATGGCTACTGTTGCCAGCTTCCACCTCTTAAGTCACCCAACCCTGAAGTAAACAAAGAGAGTGTGCCAACACACAGGACATACAGAGCCTCTGAACTCGCCGTTTCAGACATTCAGTGACTCGCCACTACTCTAAACAACCTCCTCTAAATTCCTTTTTTCCACCCAAAAACCTACTCAGCTCTAACAAACAATGCCTACACTCGAGGAAGAGGTCACACATACATATTCAAAGTGTATTTCTTTATTTATTTTGCAAGATGCGCTCAGTCTGCGATTTGTATTTGCGTGATATTTTTTTTTGCCTGAGGAGATTGTATTAGGATTCTAACAAGAGCGTTCTTAATTGTACAAATGACTCCAATTAGAGTAGAGGAAGTCTGTGCTGCTGATTAGCTGTGGAAAGACATGGTATGCCCAAGGGGAGGCTGGGATTGGGGGGAGGGGGGGGGGGGGGGGGCAAAGCAGAGGGCATAGAGGGCAGGGCTGTTAGACTGACAGAGCCCGGGGGCAGATCCGTGTGGGTGGGGGGTCTGTTGGATCAATGAGGTCAGACACACAGAATTCAAGTCATGTCAGAGGCTACATTGCAAACTTTTTTTTCAGTTCAACTAAACAGCGAGGGAGAGACATTTGCATTATTTCCAAATGCCCCTTGAGTGCAAAGTCAATGCTTAAAAGGTACATTTCCCTCTAATAACACTATTTGAAAGAGAGAGAGAGATATGCAGAGAGGTAAAGATTAGGACTACTCTGACATAGTCTTTGACAGTGGTAATACAGTAATCTGGAATCTTTGCTTGAATATCACAGCAAATAATAACAACTTGCATTGCACTATTCTGTAACCAAAGGCAATTCAGTTTTTTAACCATATGGTTTCTTTTTTTTCCCCCTGTATGTTCGTTTCTATACTATTCAGATAAAGTAATTGTGGTTATGTGCCTGGAAATAACATCATGTTTATGGAAATATAATGCATGTATTATTGTCACTGATTCCTCTCGCCTGACATACTGTATACTGCGATACATAATGGAACTTACGCACGGGGTATAACATGCACAGGGACTGCACTTCTGCCATTCTGAAATGCTTGTTCTTCATAAACACAGGGCCCTCTATCTGAAATAGCCCTATGTAATCTCTTGGACACAGAAGAAGTACTCTTACAAACTTTAACAATGCAAGGGGTTTTGGGTAATGGGCTTCCTCCCGGCAGCTCTGCAGTCATGTGACCTGACAGATTACGACAGGAAAGGCTTTGAATAGCGCCTGTGCTCCATTTTCACTTGAAAAAGACGAGCGGCGGCCGAATCCCGTTAAAAACCACCCACTCTTGGCTGTGCTGCAGGTCTCTTGTCCTAATTGAGTTGAGTGTCTCTCCTGGCAAAAGGATGGTTGAATCCACACATGCAGTGCATTAATGGGAAATGCTCTTGATCTGGATGTGACTACCGGGGCGTACTAATTAATGCTGTTGGTATGTCCAGATAAAGGGTATTACCCAGGCATCGCCGATGCTGGAGGTGATCCACGGACCAGCGTGGGGACGCCGTTGCTTTTTCCAACAAGACCCAACAAATGTGACATGATCTCTTTAAAACAAGTGTTAGGGTTAGACCGCTGGCCCCTGTTTGCTCTGTGTCTCAGTCCTTCTACCTGAAAAGTGTTGTGGTAGATTCAAAGGGAGTATAAAATGTTAAAATGTTATAGAATTTCTTGTGCGAGTGACATTTGTTATAAAAGTGTAGCTTTCAAACTCGTAATACATGTTTATTTTTACATTTTAGTTTGTAGAAATAATTTAACGTAGAATTAATATGAGGTTTGAGTGAGAGGCGGAATGGGAGCCGCAAACTGCTCTATTTAGATGCATGGCTTTGTGGATCCATACCATTCACCATTGTAGAAACCCGGCGCTTTAGTGACATACTGTATATGGTAATCGCTTTCCTTACATCATCAAATAACATTTTAGTTTAAGGTTCAATCATCTCCCGTAGTTCCCCCCCCCCCAATATTCTATGAGTGGGAATAAACTATTCTCTAGGAAGATCCTTTAGACAGAAACAGCATAGATCAAGTCAAGTGTCTCACTAAGAACAAAGAGTCAAAATGAGTCGTTTCCTGATTCCTTGGGTGGTTTAAAATTGAATAGTGTTTCATTTAATTGCCAATTGATATTCGTTCTCGCTTTAAAAATAAAAAAATAAATAAAAACATGGATTGAAAGGACCTCACCTGAAGCAAAATGTAAAAAATGGAGTAATTACGTAAAATGTTTGTGACAGACAACATTTGTGGGCCACGAATCAGTCTTCAAAGTAGAAGTGAGCAGTTTAAGGACGCGCCCTTTGAGGTTGCTGGATCTTCTGAAGCTCAGAGGGAACATGGCCATTAGACGTGGAGGTAAGTGCTGCTCTTGCTGCTAATAAGTCCAGAGCACTCAATGCAGCAAGGATATGTTAAAACTGATAAGAAATTAGTGGTTTCTCCACAACACCTCATTCACATTCACTCTGTGGTTTCTGCTAAAGCAGCTGCTACTCAACGTATTCATTAGCCATCAATAATAAAGGAGAGGGTATAACAGACTAAAAATATTATTTTTGGCTCCATTCACACTGGCTGTTGAGGAGGCCAGCACTATCTAGAGCGACGGCCTCGTGCTTATCCATTCATAAAGACATAAAAGCCGGACCTCATAGCGAGGGTATCTCTTTTTCAATAAGAATCACCGTTACGTGAATAGATTCGGCTTGTTTGCTGCGCGGCGCCCGCAGCGGTCTTCTTCATGCTCGGCTTGGCTGTGGTTTCATCGGCGATTATCTGTGGGGGTCCGGGGGACGGCCCCCAGCTTGAAAATCGGAAAATGTTTTCTCGCTGTTTTCCTAGTGCCAAGGCGGAGGTGGAGAATATTTGAATAATGCAGTTATGAATCAGCACACAGAATTATATATATATATATATATATATATGCCATTATAGTATTTGAATCACAGGTAATTTGAACCGTGCATCTGCTGGGAGCTTTGCCAGGATCAAAAGAGACAGTGCTGGGAATTGAAAGCTGTTTATGCAGCGGAGCGCAGGCGATTCCAGCACAGGCTGCTGGTCCTGTTCCAAACCAAAGCGTCCGGCCGTGGTGGCCCAGCATTCCTGAATGAAGGGGAGGGAGAGGGGCGCAAAAACAGAGCCAGCTGCTGTGTTCTGGCCTTTCTGGGCCCGTCCAAAATGCAGGATCCAAACACAGGGTGTGGATGTTTTTTTTTATATTTACTTATATTTCATGACATTATGCATTTTGACGAGATTCTTTGCATAGTATATTAGATACATGTTGTCAAAGAAACTGCTGTTGGTTTTATCTATGAGTACTTGTAAAGAGCACTGTGCTCCCACTGCGCATAAATAAATAAATAAATGAATATGTACTAGGCAATTTCCTTTTAACACATTCACAAACCACAACAGAGATATGAGCTTTAAAAGTTCAATTTGAGGCTGTGCCTTGGTAGGCTTTTGCCTTCTGATTGTCTCCAAATCAATTAATTTAAAAATAGCACACACAAACACACACACATGCACGCAGTAATGCACACACACACACACACACACACACACACACACACACGCGCACTGACACACGCACTGACACACCCATACATAACAGTTTGTATTGTAAAATTTCCAGTGCACTGTAATGTGCATGCATGTGTCTGTGTGTGTGTGTGTGTGTATGTAAGCATGCGCGTGTGTGCATGCGTGTGTGCATGTGTGTGTTTGTGCATGTGTGTGTGAAAGCGTGCATGTGTGTGTGCGTGTATGCATGTGTGTGTGTGTGTGTGTGTGTGTGTGTGTGTGTGTGTGTGTGTGTGAAAGCGTGCATGTGTGTGTGCGTGTATGCATGTGTGTGTGTGTGTGTGTAAGCATGCGTGTGTGTGCATGCGTGTGTGCATGTGTGTGTTTGTGCATGTGTGTGTGAAAGCGTGCATGTGTGTGTGCGTGTATGTGTGTGTGTGTGTGTGTGTGTGTGTGTGTTCCTGCTTTATTGACCGTATTCCCACAGGTTGAGTCAGCGCATGACATCCAAGCCGGTGTCAATGTTGTGTGACCCTGTTACAGACATCAACCATATTCAAGTCATTTCTTTTTCAAGGAACTCCTAAAGCTCATATCTACTGTATGTTTTGGTCCATATTTTGTGAATTTCCTCAAAGAAACTGACCCAAAAAAAGCTCCCCTAGGGGAACACGGTGCCTTTTAAAAGTTTAAAACCAACAGCAATTTTTGGACAACATATACATAATATTGTACTATGCAAGCATTATAGTATACACATTCAAACTCTGTTTGCTCTTTTGGTTACTGATGCATATGACTGCGCAATATTAATTCCCTGTTGTTGTTTAAGATCAATTATAAAGAGATCTTGTGACATTCTATGCATAGCAATTATTATTTGGGTCAACAAAGCTCATGACTGCAGTAATTGCCTCAATCATTTTAAGAATTCTTAAGCTGTGTAAACAGAGCCAACAACAAGCTTAAGAATAAGCTTCAATATCCCCTCTTGAAGTAAAATAAAATTGAAAAAAAGCCCAACGGTAAAATATCGAAACTGGTTCAATCATATCCAACTCTTGTTTCGATTTTAAATACAAACCTTCACTTGATACACCTGAAATCTAAAATATTTCGTGTATATTGTATGTTCGGAAAAATTATGTTTATGTGTGGAGCTGTCAAATGTCTGTTGTATTTGTCAAATTTTCACCACTTGACACCCCCTATAAACTCTTGCCTGACAATGAATGTGATTTCAAACCAAGTCTGTCAATACTACATAATCCATATCATCTGAATATGTACGCTGTAGAGTAAACATAATTGCATTTGACATAACAAAGTTGTCTTGGCATTTCTGCTAAAGTTCAGTTTACAGAAGCAAGCGAATGTACAGCCCTCAAAATCAATAGCAGGAATGTTATGTATTACTTATGCATTCTATATTTAAATGGGTAGGTTATTGAGGCATTATGCTATGGACTTTATTAAGGAAATGTCATGAAACATTGCATGTGGTTTAATCCATTTTCCCTTTTTCAAGCAGATTTCGGCGTGGAATAACTTTGCAACGATTCAGCATATAAATTTGTCAAAGCCTGAATATGGTGTATATATATACAGTGCCCACCATTATTATTGGCACCCCTGGTAAAGATGAGTAAAAAGGGTTATAAAAAATTAACCATTTGGTGAATTTGCTTACTGTCACACTGAAAAAAATGGAAAAATCCAACCTTTAATTGAATGAAATTTACTATGAGAAAACAAAAATCGCTCATCAAGAACATTTTTTTAACAAAACCATGTGTGCATGTATATATAGAATAAAGTAATCATTTCAAATATTTGGTCACATATTTTTTGCATGCCATGACTTCCTGATGTCTGTGACCCAACAATATCAAATATCTTATGTTTTGGTACTCCTACAAGCGCTACTATAACCTCTCTGCATTTGAATGGATCTCTATGAGAATTGCGGGGTGGGACTAAATTTAGGTGTAAATTACTCTGGAACAGTATGGAACACATGGTTGTCATCAAGGATCTGATGTATCAAACAAGTCTTTAACCAATAATCTGCTGCCAGTAGATATGGATGAATATTCAATTGGAAAAATTGAAAAAAAAAAAAAACTTTTTAATTTTTTTAATTTTCTAAATTATTTAATGCAATTTAGCCCTGTGTTTCTTCATCTTAGCATGTGACGAGATTGTGCCTCATGGAATAACATTTGATTTAAATTATTGTTTTTAACAGTTGATATAATAATTACACTCCAGAAAGGATATGGTTATACTTTGTTGGCAAGTTTACTTTAGAAAATATACAGGTTTTAAAATGTTAACTTCTGCTACAGATTCCTTTACAATTCACAAAAAAACTTTTATATCAAGAAACATCATGTGCAATAGAGAAAGGGAGGATGAATAAATAAATGCAGATACAAATTAGTAATATTTTTACCTAGAAAATAGCGTACATATAGCATTTTTACAAACATATTCAGACATGTTCGTGGGTCAGATGATGGCAAATAAGTAATAGTACTAATTTGCTTAACATAATAATAGTTATGATATTTGCAAACAGAATTTTGTGAACACAAGAATATCTATGCTCTGTAGGACCACCAATATTTTGGTACCGGACCACGTAGCTAGGTTTAGTTTAGTTTTCTGTAGTGCAATGAATGTATAAGGCTTCGTATTTTCCTTGCTTCTACCTGCTTTCTGACTAGCAACTGACTGACGTTTCTCTGGCAAAACTAATGTTGGCTATAATTGGACAACGCATATTTCCCAGGATTCTTAGCCAGAAAGAAAACAATAGATACTACTAAGAAAGTAGCCTACCAGAGATTATTCTTATTATTATTATTATTATTATTATTATTATTATTATTATTATTATTATTATTATTATTCTAATTAAAGGTGTTTGCAGTAAGCAACATTGTTTTATATATATATATATATAATGATGTTGGGAATTGGGAGATATAAATTAAATTCTCTCAACTATTTTTTCAACCATTACCAATTCAAATTCAATAAATTTAATTCTCGCAACTCAGTTTTGTTCCTCTCCAAAAAAAATATTAGACTACCCCCCAACGCCTACTCAGTCTTATAAGGAGGAGGACTACTCCACACACTAAAGGTAGGGTTAATATATCAATAAATCAAGTAGAAGAGTTACCACAGGAGTTCAATCAGCCCATCTTGGGTTTTCAGTCTGCCTATATTGCACTTGTAGAAAGAGTCAAAAACGGTTTCTTTGTTAAACGTGATTTTTCAGGGGTTTGTATGCTCTCCTATACGTGGGTTAGATGGGCAGAGCAAATGCCCACACATTTTCTAGCACCTAGCAATAGATGGAAATAATACAGACGAATCCTTAGCAACCCACCGCATTGACCTATCGAGTACAGAGTACATCTTGTATGAAATGAAGGCACGTACTGTACAGCACCACTTTGAAAAGCAGTGGATGAAGGAAAGGCTTGTCATGGCATAGGCCAAGTGAGATGGCCGTGACAATTTCCCTGCTTTAATGGATTTGTGAACCTTTAAACTTATCACTTCATTTTATTTGAAAATATAATGGCACTCTCCTTTATTTGTATGTTTTTGTCCTTGCACACTGCTAGAGTAGTCCTTGTTAACTTTAATCAGGCTGGCTGTGGTTAGTTCCTTTTTTGACCCGACTGCCTATGATTGTAGATTGCATAGTACACTGTAACATGTGTGTGTGTGTGTGTGTGTGTGTGTGTGTGTGTGTGTGTGTGCATGCACAGGAAAATAGTGGTGTACATTTAACACCCTAGGGTGTTTATATGAGACCACAGTCTCATATTTACAACACGCGTTTACTGATCTCACTGTACACCTACACACGTTCATTCGCACGTCATTTGTATTACACCTCATACCCCATATGTATCCTTCGTTGGAGGTTTGATTGTATGCTTGATATTTTGTATTGTAGTACCTTGTACTCGTGCTGTGTCTCCATCTTGTGCCGATTGTAGCTGAACGACCGTGACAGTGTGCGTGTGTGTGATGCTTTATTGAGAAGACAGTTTTGTACATTAGCATATGATCGGTATTGTACATGCTTCACCCTTCCATAAATACTGTCCTACTCTATCATTTTATTTTTTTGCAAGACATAGATATATGTTGAGAAAACATATTTATCCACCCTTTCCTCATTGTTATTTGAAGATGCCAGGTGTTTAGACCATTTTCCCCGAAGCCTGCCATCTTGGTATTTTCATGTAAATGTAATTAAGAAGCCTTATCTCTTCAAAGAGCACACATGAAAGGAGAAATTGACCGAAAGATGTCTTATCTACTTCCGCTTACAGAATACAAATGTTTATGATTATCCCAAGGTAAAACACAAGAGCGAGGCGAGAAAAAAACACACAAAACCCCCCCCAGCAACCTCTGTACAAGCCCAGGCTTCTGTTGGTGCTGAAGAAAGAGCGGTGTTGAATTTTCTTTGGAAGTCTTCCAGTGAATCGGAGCTCATTGTCTCACAGAATTGGTGCGCGGTGTTTAAGCGTCCTTTATTATATTTGTGATTTTTCTACGTGGGAAAAGGACCACTGCTGCTTTCCTTCGCTCGCAGTGTGGGAAACTGAGGCACTGAGGTGCAGAGGCAGAAATGTAATCCAGGGAACGGATTATGAAATGGATTGTTGATGAAACAAGAAATGCTTCGGAATTCAAGGTGGGATGTTTGATTAAAACGTGTCAGACTTCCAATCACTCCGGTCTGAGAAAGCTGTTAATTACGTGACGTACATTCTACTTCATCTCACGCATTAGTGAAAATTGATCCTTCGCTTTCCATGCTTCAAAAGATACAATGCATATTTCAGTGTGATAATGATATAGGCCCACAATGTGTCTTACGCCAACCACTATTTCATTTCAGTTTATTCAAATCTGGCATGTCTGTGCAAGTTTAAAGTCTGGCACAATTAAATCATAGTTGTAACTTTAGATTTAAGTTTGTTAAATTAGATGTAAATTAGTGAACGATATAAACAAAATTTATTTTTACATCCGACATTTCACGTGTAGCTTTTATTCAGGACAGAGCCAGCCGCTGGCATAAACAATCTATGCAGTCCTTTGGGGCCACAACCATCCCTGGGCCTCACAATTCAAGTTTACATGGTGGGTCTGACGTGTTGGCACACTTTGGGGCCACAACAACATTCTTGTTTAGGGCCACCTGAACCCAAGGGTTTGATTTAGTAAAACAATAATCCAGGTGTTTTTTTTTTCTCAGTAATGTAACGCATTTAAAGCATGCGTCAGCCTCACCATCTTAGCACCAGGTTTAAAACTTCCAAAGACACTCGATGTCAACATGCATTACCAGCTCACAATTGGCAAATTGCCTTCCAAAACAACTTAGATTTAATTTGCTCTATACTATTTTAGGATCATCTAAATCATCTCAGAATGAGGTACAGTAATTAAACAGCATGTGGCACCAGTTCCGTTTTATGACTTAAAGTTAAGGACATGGGGCATGATTTACTAAGGCCTTTAGAGTGTGAAAACCTTTTTAGCACATGCAAAACTAATAACATCACCAATGATTGGTGCAAAACTAATAACATCACCAATGATTGGTGCAAAACAAATACCATGACCAATCATTGGTGATGTTATTGGTTTTGTGTGTGCTAAAAGGTTTTGCACATGCTAAAGGTCTTAGTAAATCAGGCCGACAGTGTGCTAAGCTGAATAAGCTTGATTCCGGCACGCATTCAATCAACATTTGTCCTTAACTTATAAATGAATGTGACTGAGCATTTATTCTTCACAAGTGTGCTTTGTCAAGTTAATTTAAGCCAATTTTAATTTAACCTGCCAAACAGTTTAGGAAGTAAAAAGCAAAACACTTTACGCATGAGTCCAAGTTAAAGACAAATGTCTATTGAAACGAGGTCATCGTCAGTACACTGTCTACACACAGGATTTCTGGGATCAAATGAAATCTGGTGCCGTGGGAAGCGAACGTTTGTCCTTTCACTGGAGCGAGATTAAGAAAGGGCTGTTTTCTAAATCCCGCAAGCGCGCCTGCAGCAGAGAGGCTGAGAGAGCAGGCCCCGAAATGAGAACGAAAACGAACAAAGTCCGCCACGCCCGAGGCCGCATGTAAAATCGGATGTATACAGGGATCGGCCGGCATTACCCTGAAACTGCCTTCCGGTGTGCCCCTCTTTATCGGGTTTAGCTGTTTAGCGCAGGGTAAAAGAGACAGAAAAGGTACAGCAGGTGTTGTTTTTCCAGAGCACAGGGGGATTGGAGAGGGGTGGGAGTGGATTGAGAGACCATTCACGTGTGTGATGGCGTTGTGGGCAGACAGCCACGTCGTCACAGCTGAGATGAATGAGACAGAGCGAGCGTGAAAACGAAAGGGGGGGGGGGAGTGCCAGCGAGACGTTCATGCGTGCGCCCCCTCTTTTTCCCATCGGTACGATGATCTACTGCCTTTAAACCAATCTGACATATGGTCACGCGGAGCGGTGTCTTCTGGGAAATGCTCGGCTGGGGCGAGGGCTCGAGCGGTGCAGTCGGGTTTCTGTCATCCGCCATGCCGCGCTGCCTCGCAGGGCTGTTCCGTGGCGCGTGCTAAATTCCTGCTTGGCCCTCATGCATTCTTTGTTTTTTACATTCACTTGTACCCCTCTGCTTTTCTTTTTTGTTTTGCCTATTTTAGATTGCCTGCTGATATTGGTTCTCTTGCCCAACTGTAGCGAGATTCTTCTTTAAATCCAGGGAACGCTGGCTAGCATACGCGTCCTCTTCTTACTCTGTGGTACGTAAATTAAGCTGCGTGGCCATTGGTCTGTGGTACGTCAATTGAGCTGCGTGACGCGTGGCCATAACTGTGTTCTTTCCAGCTCTGATTAGCATAGGTACAACTCATTGAATTATAATAACTACCCTACTATGCTGACTGGTCCGTTTTGCATTAGAACTGCTTGGCTATGTGTACTGTAATAGAATCTTGAAACCTGTCAGTTGGTGGCTTCATCAAAGGGAATTTTTATTTGTTTTAGCACAGTTGGCTCAACCGTTGGCGAAGGAAAGAGAGGGGTTCAGTTGGCCAGAGATGACCAACAAACCCCACTGGTCAATGGGCCAAAACCTGTTTAGCTGCAGTGTCTTCCTCCAACTCAGGTCTGTGGGAGCCTGGCTTTCTGGTGTGATAAGAAGTGAGAACTGACATTGTAGAGTTAGATCGGTAGTAGGCTTTCAGTTTTCCGTTGGAAAATGAGAATCAGCATATCGTACCATGATCTGAGATACCATTGGAATGAACTATGACGGTTTGAATATCTGGAAGCCAGTATTCCAGCTGTTTGTTTAAAAAAAATGCATAGAATCACGAATAACATGAATAACAACACTTACAGTAGAACAGGACTTGTGTGTGCTCGTGAGTGCTTCACTTGCTTGTATACTTAGAAATGCAAAGTAGTGCACATCCTGAATTTCTGCAGAATTTCCCTTGGAACTAATGACCACAATGCTCTATACCATGTTTCAAAAAAACATTAGATAGAACGAACAACGCTCAGGGCCTGTGATAGCTTTGGCAGATTTAGCTTGCTTTTCTTATTTAGCTGTAAGAGAAAGGTACTGTCACTTCTAAAAACAACGTCCAAAAATGTATGGTAGCACTCACCAACTTTGAGAAAATGGACAGGGACAGTGCTTCAGTTTCACCAATTTATTTTGGCCATCAAACAAAGCATGCTAACGTTTCGGCCTAGTCGGCCTTCATCGGTGCATGAATGTAGTACCGGTGTCATGTGATCGATATACAGGACTTTATAATGATTGAATAACCTGTGACTGGGAGGTGCAGTCACTCAATGCATAAATATAACCAACTCCTCCAGTCTTCGTAAAGAGACAGTGGATAGTAAAGGTCACATGGTACAGATCAGCAAAATCACAGACAGACCAACACAAAAGTAAAATGGTCACATTGTTCATATTAAGGCTGATACCTCCACTGCAGTGCTGTCACTTCTCTCCACCAGCAGATTACTCATGATGTGTGTGAGTGAGGGGAACTTTCAAATTAACACATACATACATACATACATACATACATACATACATACATAAATAAATAAATAAATAAATAAAGAAAGAAAGAAAGAACAGAATAATAATAATAATAATAATAACTTTAATTTATATAGCGCCTTTCATAAAACCCAAGGTCGCTTCACAAGAGTGGGATGCAGATAGGGGAGAGAGGGGGAGGAGAAAAACAAACAGAACAAACAAAACAAACAACAGGGATGGTTGAACTAAACTGAATTAACTAATGTGGAAAGGCCATGGAAAAGAGGTGTGTCTTGAGATGTGTTTTGAAACTGTCCAGGGTCGGGGCATTACAGATTTCGGCTGGGAGAGCGTTCCAGAGGGTGGGGGAATGCCATCGGGATATGACCAGTAACCGCAGTTCAACATTCTGTGATAATTTGATTGCCTGTATTGCCCTGGCCTCGGTTTACCCAGAGCTTGTTTAACAGGGTTTGTCGCAGAAGGAACACATTTCTGATTAACAAGCTGTGAGTTGTGCATGAGTGAAAAAGATATTAAGCATTAAACATGGATTCGTAAAAAGTAATAAGGCTGCATCTGAAATGCAATGGAACAGACGCTCATCAATAAAAACTCCCGTTTACCATCCCCATTGTGTATGTAAATTCCCAGTCTCAAGATTGAAAAAAAATTAAAACTTTTATTTCTTTTTTTTTTTTTTTTTTTACATTTAAAAAAATGTTCATTATCACTTTCACGGAATTTCTTCACACACAGAAACTTGCCGGCGGCATCATCAGCATGCATTTATTAATCTTCTGTGGAACAAGAAATCTTAACAGATATTACAGCCAGCTTAAAAGGGAACTGCACACACTTTAATTTGTTTCTCCCCTAGCTCATGAAATAAGGGCTTTTAGCTTGGGGTCAAACATAATGAAAGCAACTGTCTGCCATAATAGTATGAAGCATTTACTCGGGATCAATCGCACTGGCAGCAGACACACGACACATAAAAATACATATGTTTCTAATCCTTACTCAAATTTAAAGACCAATGTTAATTGAATTCCAACCAATGTCAGGCCTTGACTAGATACTTGAGACCTACACATTTGATACATTGATCTATGTGAACCGGAAACATAGGCACACGCTGTGTTATAATGCTTTACATATCCAAACTCTGCAGCTGTGGTTAGGATTCACTGAGGTAGGAAGGGTAGCCAGCATTACCTTGTCCTACCCGTAAAATAAACAAATGCATTAATTAATTTAATGAAATGAGGAAACCCACTACTTCAATGAAATGTGAAGCTGGCCTTTAGTCCAGGATCATAGCCACCATAAGAATAGAGAATAGAAAATAGCATATAGACAGTAAATCCCTCCCTGGCTGGCCTTCAGTATTTAACTACCATAGTGACGGAAAGTCAGAGATGCACTAATGGCTTATGAGGTGCACCAAAATCAGTATATATTTATTTAGACCGTTGTCTCTGCCTTTCAAATTCCTGAATACATCATTTGCATTTATTCAATATTTGTCACACTCCCGCTTCAGATTCACCCTAAAATGTAAACCCATTTCATCTCATATGAGATGTTTGAATGGTTTATAATTCAATATTTAAACTCTGAATAAGTTTGAATAACACACTTTAACTAAGCCAGCAGGGAATTAGGGGCCCTTCATTTTTACACGAAGACGATAATAAAAAGCAAACACGTTAAAATAAGATGTCTCTTATCACTCACATGAAAAACCATACTTTTGTTTGTGTTTTTTTGGTCACCTTTTGTCTTTTTCCTCAGCTCATCCTAAATCCCTCGGCATTGAGAGGCACAGCTTCATCACCAGAAATTAAAGCACAATTCAGTCCCAGAAAGAGCATAAGGAAAAAAAAATGAAAAAGATGTCCTCGCACCTCCCAGCGTTCCTTGAGTTGCTAGGTGATAAAAAAAAAACCTTTGAGAGTTATGTGAAGCCAACGTAGAAAACAAAAAGCAAGTGAAGCATTATAATCGCCTCGTTATTTCAACATGGTTTTTTTATGGCAAATGCATTCGTGATACAAGCATGAACACATTATTTTCTGCAAGTGCATATTTTGGGAAAATTGTTAAAGTCAATGACATAAAATCAACATCCACTACAAATGAAATGTGGGTGTCAGACGCCTGATGATAATAATAATAATAATAATAATAATAATAATAATGTAGCAGGTTTTTGCAGCAGACGGGCGTGCAGTGCAGGGTGGGGGGGCACAGAGGGCCCTGCTCTAGTCATATTTTTTTATTTATTATTTGGGTATTTTTTTCTATTTGACTGAACAAGGTGAGATTCAACTGTAGTGTTTATAGACAAGCAGGGGGCCTCTATCGGCTACAAGACCAATAGACCAACCCCCCCACCCATCTTTCACGGCGCCGCCGAATCACGGCTACTAGGAAAGGTTGGGTATAACATTCAAAACATATAGTGGCAAAGGCTGTTAATTGCTTCTGTTAAGCAGCTAGGCCTAGTTAGCTCGTCTAAAATGAAGAAAAAATATTTGAGCGGTGCTCAAAAAAGACTACCGAAGCTATCACGCTGGTCACTGCTGAATCAAGTTGGAGAGGGAGTAGCCAACGTGGTTTATTTTCCAAAATGACCAGTAAAAAATCTCGTAGTGGTGCAAAAAACTGTGAGTAGCCTACGTGGTTTATTTCACAAAACCACAACTAAAAATCTAAAAAATTTTCACAGCAAAAACATCATCTGAACAAGCTAAAGCTAAAATACGAAACATAACGTAAATATTCCAATCAGTAAGATCCAGCGACGCTTCCTCATCGACTGATGAAAGGCAATCGTAGGTAGCTAGAGCTAGCACCGCTGCATCAGCTTGTAACCTCCCGACAGATTCAGATTCAGACGTTTTCTACAGGCTACAGGTAATGTCTTTCTGTAACACACTGAGGCCAGCCATTTAAGGAGAATAACTCCTTGAGTTCTTGCTGAACTGCTTTAAATCACCTGTCCCTTCTTTCCAGTTTTTCCTGATGTTTCCACGACATTTAAGCTCTTTTTAATAATTCCGGTGACTGTGGCTTCTTTTTCAAAACTGAAACTCATCCAGAAGTAGCCTTAAAGGAGCAATATGTAACACATTTACTGTACTAAATCATAAAATGACCATGATCTGATGTCATCAGAGATTAAGGAAACATGCTAAGTCGAAATACTGGCTTCGCCGAAAACAATGCTACAGTCAGAATGTTTTCCTTTGAAATTTCCATTCCGGGTTGGAACGCCTGTTTTTTTTTTTTCACTTGTGTGATTCACTATGAGGGGGCGGGCGGACACAACTCTCTCCAATATTGTGAATTTGGACTGCAGTACCCATTTTAAATGCTCGGTGTCAGTGTTACATATAATACCTTTAACTACCTTAGAAGTAGGGCAACGCAGCCGCTAGGCTACTATTAGTAGCACGAACGTAGGCGGTGTCTATTGAAGATCACGTCGATAGCGAAAGCCTGAGTGGCACGTGTGGTCGTCGGCACTCGTCTGTACTGTCTCCTGTCTCATTCTTTCTGAGTTCACACACAAGAACACAACGTCCACAATCAGACATGTCGATCGCCATGCCAGAGATTGATATTGATTGTACTGATTGTAGGCTACCCCGCATTGTCAATAGGAGTAACACACAATAGCGATCTCACCTGCAGCTGGCGTAATGCGATCGTGGCGTCAGTCTGCTCTTTTCATCCAAAAAAAAT
Organism: Ilyophis sp. 1 JC-2022; assembly: GCA_022702515.1. Classification (NCBI taxonomy): domain Eukaryota; kingdom Metazoa; phylum Chordata; class Actinopteri; order Anguilliformes; family Synaphobranchidae; genus Ilyophis; species Ilyophis sp. 1 JC-2022. The sequence goes on along the minus strand of CM040400.1, from coordinate 9,651,436 downwards.
TAGGAATTGCAATGTCTGTCTTTTAATTACAGCTGAAAAAGTAAGTTAAATAGGCCACCTCAAACTTCTATTTTATTCAATTTCTCCATTCTAGTAAATATGTCGAAAGCTGTCAGGTGTTCCTTGCCTTACTATGTCTTTTCTAAAATGTAATTTACACCACCTTCATCGGCTTGCTCTATCTCAGTAATGCTGACATATAGATCATGACAGAACAAAAGACACCCTCAAGTCTGATACTGTTGTCATATACTTTCAAACTGTCAGTCACATTTGAGAGAGAGAGAGAGAGAGAGAGAATCATTTACATTCTCAGCATATAAAATATATTCCAGTACTGGGAGACTGTTGCAAACTCTGAGGTACTTCACACCAAAAGTACAAAAATGCAAGCAAGTTTATTCGTTGACCAACCTGTGCTAACGCTTGCATTTGCAGACAGGATATCAAACCATACATCCACATCCGGATGCAAATAATAGGCTAAGTCATGGAAACAAGTAATGTCGTTTTCATATTCCATTTGTTTCTGAGCTGTTATTTTATGATGTTTATGAAAAATACAATATGGAAAGTCTATAGTGTGATGTCATTCTGGCCCTCCATCAAAAATGTCCTTCAGTATAATGTAATGAAAACACAAAGAGCTGGGCTGTTTTCCCGCTCCACTGATCTTTAACTCCCCTCAAAAACTGAAGTACAGGTTACACTATATTTGCACTAAGCATTTTAAATTGCATTACGTTACTTTGTTAGGAATACAAATAAATTCAACCGAACCGAAACCGAACGCGATCCAGTCGCACTTCTAATGGTGACCTTAAGTCTAGCGTTTACGCTACGCGTTACATCTAGCTTAGGAATGTTACCAGTGGAGCCCACAGTTTCATTCAGTGAAAATGATGTGATGTCTGCAGGCGCATGTCTGTCAATGTCATCTGTGCTCCGGCGGGCTGTTGGACTCATTCAAAACCCGGAGGATTCCGGAAGCCTTTGATAATGTGAGTGTCTCATTGTGCACTTGGTGAAAGGTCTCTTTGTGAGTGGCTGATTGGCCATGTAATGAATCCGTGCCATCTCCCCCAATCTCCTAAAATGAGAAGAATGCTTGTACAACTGCACTGGACATTAGAACTGGACAGAGCACTCCAGGCCATACCAAGCCCCCACTGGCCAATGACCCTCCCAACTCTGCCTTAATTAAATGCACGGGGAATTTAAAAACTCCTGTATATAATTGTGTTGTTGCTGTTCTGAATTCACTTATTACAATGATCTTATGTTCCTTTATCTACTCAGAATACCTCTTGATTTTTTGGGGAGTATAAAATGCATCACTAATGGCTTGATTGAATTAAAGTGTATACATGACACTAGCTGGTTATTATTCTGTAAAATAGTGAGCCAATAAATCACTTAAAAATAAATCAAGGCATCATCAGAAATGTATGGTAATAAAAATGTTTTCTATTTGTACAAGCATCATCGGAAAATGAACTTGCAGAGCAATTTATAATATAATAATATCTCCATCTGTTTAAAAACACAGGTTGTAGATTTATCCGTAAACTCTCTTTGTATGAATCACCTAAATGACATGGGAATGCTTGGAGGGCATCACCCGTGGTTACACCGACAGTGCTGTTAACATAAAAAACCTGTGGTAACACATTATTATGATGTGGCGAGTGCCTTTGCATAACAGTGTCAACCTCCTACCGTTCAATGTGCCGTTATCCTTTATCAATAACTCCCATGGTGCTGTGCGAGAAATCCCTGCTTGAAATTGTGGCTGGGAGCTAATGACAAAATAAAAAAAAGCTGTTGTTAGATTGAATGAGAGTCTGACCCTGAACAGGATGGCGAGGGGACTTTTTTGAAAACGGTAGCTACACGGCCCATTAGCAGAATTAAAATGGTGAAGTGGCACAGGGGTCGCATATTGTTGGAGGAGGGTGATAATCTCTGTGATTATCTCAGAGTTTCTATGATGCCATGTGGAGGATTATGGTACAGTGCCTTCTTTGTCCAGATTTCAGGTGCACATTTAAACAGCACTTAATTGCGCATAGTTCCCATGGGGTCACAAAGGGCACTTATAAAAATAAACCTCTAAAATATGCAACTATGCCATACCGCATGGCTTGAATGAGACATTGTTGACTTGGATGAAGTGCACTGGTCACCACAATGGAGACATTTGTTTCAGTTCATCTGAATGACAAGAGGCAGACCATGACCATAGGTTGAAAAAAAACCTTTAATTACTCCCTAAATCCCAGCTGTCTGTCAATAAACAAAGCACTAGTGTTGTCAAATCAAGACGGGGAAGGCTGACACATGACCTGCATTTTATATTGTTCAGCAATGAGTCAGAATACAACCTGGTTAGTGTATGCACTTTCATAATGTGCCTACCCACCAAAACTAAAGCTAAATTAAGACATATTTCCTTTCCTGATAGTGTGAAAAAAACAGCAACAAAAAATACTAACACTACCATACTATCTTCTTAAGTATGCACTGCTGACATACAGGCCTCTCTTCTGCCCAAGCTATCAACACTATCTTCTTAAGTATGCACTGCTGACATACAGGCCTCTCTTCTGCCCAAGTTGCGGAGGTGACAGAATGGTGAAGTGGTGAGAGAACCAAAAACATTTCAGGATAAACATTCAGCGGGAATGTTCTGCAGTGTCTTTAACAGGCTTGTTAGTCATTGATTCAGTCACTGTCCAAGAGTACAAATATGCATGCTCTGAAGCATGCGAGCCATTCCGTATGACAGCCTGCCGAGCCCACGTCTATGAAATACTACAGATTAAGTTCATGTTTAACCTTTTGAAGCCGAATGACGGCATGAGTCCGACGTGAATACCGCTATTCGAATAGGTTATGAGATGTGTTTGCTGTTTGTGTAATATAATACAAATGCTACTATTTATATATTCTACTACTATATGTGTTATTATAACTGTCGGAATATAACCGTTGTTTTACAGGCAACAGAGAACGTGCAGTTATTCTCAAACTGTGTCTGATTCATGTCAATCGCATGTAGTCAAATAATTCCGTCAATAGTATTTATTATATTAATGGTTATTTATAAAGTTATTTATTTTGTTTATGTATATATATATATATACTGTATATAGTGTATGAACACTAATTCATGCATTAATTGAACAAATTATTTAATACTATACTTAACACCACTAAAAATAATAACAGCAACAACAACAGTAATAATAATAATAATAATAATAATAATAATAATAATAAACAACACATGGTGCAGACTGATAAAACTGAAAAAAATAATTTCTCCCTTTCTTCCTCAATATCAAAAGAAAACATGTGCTGTGTTTATAATGATTTGGGGCACTTATTCAATTGACTGGGATCCAGCTGCTTCCATGTAATTTCAGCATAAATCTGCCTTTTATTTCAGCTTCCATGGCATAAACCCCAGGGTCACAGGGTTAAATTCGGAAAGAGGGGGAGTTTGTGGGTTTAATAGCCATTGTTGATAAACGGTGAAGTTCCTGCTGTTCTCCAGTGCCAGTGTAAACCCGGGATTAAATGAGGTGCCAACAGCTCGAAAAAAGCAAGGTAGCTGTTAATTGTCATAAGCTAATTTACACCTGATTAACTAGCACCTCATATGAACGTGAATGATTGTTGTAATCAATTACCAGTGATCATCACAGAGGCTTTCATAAACAGATCTATTTTGATCCAAACTCCATATGTTTGTTCCTGTCTTATTACATACAGACAGTTTCCATTCAAATTTTCATGCCATATTATAAGGGGCAGATATAAGAGGCAGATCTAGAAGAAGAAAAAAAAGTTCCACTACTACTACTACAACTACTATTATGTAATAATAATGCTAATTATATAAATAATAATTAGAAGAAGACACAATGAAGGTCTACCATCATCAAAAGTTCAAGCATGTATTAAAGTATTAGGGCAAACAAAGCACTGTGGCTAGGATGCTTATTGTACAACTGACCCTTGTTCTAAACGCTAGTGGCATGCTTCATGCTTTAATGTGATTGCAGTTGCTTCATTTATGAGTGAAAGCCCCTCTTTTGATCCAGTATCGGCATGGGATGGTTTGTTGGCTTCTCCGGCTCTCTCTCTCTTCCGGGAGGCAAAGACCTGTTATTTCCAGTCTGCGTTACAATTCCATTAAAGCTGGAGTTCTTATCACCGCTTAGTTGTACTGAAATCACAATGCATGTGTTGCCATGGAGAACAAGCTGTCTGAAGTGTGCACCATTTCTGCTTGCTTAAGATAAGGGCATGACTAACAAACAAAACACCTGGCTTTAAATGCTTACAAAGAGCTGTGAACAACTGTGTCCAACAAAAATGTAAGTTTATGATGGTAATTTATTATTATTATTTAAAATGTATTATACGGCAACGCTTATAATTATACCGTATAAATACAAACTTATACGGCTGATCTTATATATTAGCAGTACAAGTAAAACGTATTTTAATTGAATTCAAAAACAGTTGTGGCTCGACAATAATAAAAATGACAATGTTGTTATGCGCTTGCTCACACAGACACCTGTGAGCTCAACAAGAACACAAGCTGTGTTTATGAGAAAACATACTCAGTCCTATTTTATTATATACTATAAGTACCACAATATCCTACCGAGCAAATTCTTGCATTTTTCTTCCAGGATCATGTGAGTTGATTCTAAAAGAACACGAAGGATGTGAGTAGATGCTAATGGAGCATGAATGATGTGAGTTGATATTTAAAAAAATGGAGGATGTGATTTGATAGTAAAGGAACATGGAAAATGTGAGTTGATAGTAATGGAACATAGAGGATGTGAGTTGATTCTAAAAGATAATCGATGATATGGCTCGATACTAAACCCTATTCCTGGAGATCTACCGTCCTGTGGGTTTTCACTCCAACCCAAACAATGCACACCTCATTTGACAGCTAGAGATTTGGTTGAGCTGCTAACTTTATAGTGACTTTATAGTAAAGGAACATGGAAGATGTGACTTGATAGTAACGAAACATTGAGGGTGTGAGTTGATGCTAAAGGAACATGGAGGATGTGAGTTGATATTAAAAGAATATGGAGGATGTGAGTTTATACTAAAGGAACATGGAGGATGTGGGTTGATATTAAAGGGACATGGAGGATGTGGGTTGATATTAAAGGAACATGGACAATGTGGGTTGATATTAAAGGGACATGGAGAATGTGGGTTGATATTAAAGGAACATGGAGGATGTGAGTTGATGCTAAAGGAACATGGAGGCTGTGAGTTGATGCTAAAGGAACATGGAGAATGTGAGTTGATGCTAAAGGAACATTGAGGATGTGAGTTGATGCTAAAGGAACATGGAGGATGTGGGTTGATATTAAAGGAATATGGAGGATGTGAGTTGATGCTAAAGGAACATTGAGTATGTGAGTTTATACTAAAGGAACATGGAGGATGTGAGTTGATGCTAAAGGAACATGGAGGATGTGAGTTGATGCTAAAGGAACATGGAGGATGTGAGTTGATGCTAAAGGAACATGGAGGATGTGAGTTGATGCTAAAGGAACATGGAGGATGTGAGTTGATGCTAAAGGAACATGGAGGATGTGAGTTGATGCTAAAGGAACATGGAGGATGTGAGTTGATGCTAAAGGAACATGGTCGTGGAACGCTTGCTGTTAAATGTGAAAAATGTCAACATCCATCACAGCACCTTTTTGTTTTCACTACTTAATGTAATTCACAAGCAACATATTGACAGCTGCCAGGTAGATCTACTGTGTCATTTGTGCATTCAATTACTGTACAACTATTACCAGTCAAATGTTGTTACTGGTTCACACAGAAGCTTGTGCAAATAATAACTAGCGTTACATTTACATTTGTAAAAGTTTGACCCCGATTAATATATGGCTGAGTATTATATGTAGTTTTGCTCTTAAGCATACATGCTGTATATACAGTGATCTTGCACTCAATTTGTTTATGGTTTGTGTTAGTTATTTTCAAAATATTTATGTCTTATCCAATCATAAGCATTAGACAAATGCAATATACATGCTGTAGGCCTAAAGTCTTGCTCATGTTCCCCAACAAACTATGCATGCTCTTAAAGGAAACCGATTCATCAAATGATTGGTTATTACCAGGCTCCTCCGATGCCTATTTTATTACTGAGACCCAATGCATTCCCATCATCAATGCAGCATTATGCATGTCCATAACATTTCGACTGGCTACGTTGCTAACAGAATGACAATGGCAGGACAGAATGACAATGGCAGGACAGAATGACAATGTCTTACAAGGCAGGAGCTACATGTTTGGAATGTCTTTGTGATCAATTCCGCAGAGGCCTTAAAATGATGACTCTCAGTGGAATTAACTAATGGGCGTGTGTCAAGTTAATCTATCCACTTTAATGGGCATCCTTATGAGTTGAAATAGAAGGAACGTGTCTTTTTTTTTGTATTGAAACTTGATTTCGGCAGCGATACTGTGTCTGAAGTCTTATATGAGGTCATGTCCATGTAATTGCCCCTTTCTGACCTGTGCTCAGTGAATCCAGCGGAAATGCCCACTGTTTAATTACAATGGATCTGGGCAGATATGTTTAGACTCACTCTGCCTCCTCTGCATCATTGAGATTAAATAGTTTTTAGTCAGCGCTGATCTGAAAATATGCCGCCCGATTCAGTGAGATTAAGCCTAGCCTACTTGGAAACGGCAAACGTTTTGCTCTCAATTTGATATAATCACAAAGTAATCCTTTTCCATATACAATATTAATATGTTTGATGGTGCCAAAAAATAACACACAAAACGTGGCCAAAAATTGAACATAAAACAAAAAAATGAGAAAAACATACATTTAAATGTGCTTCTCAATTCCTTATCATTTTACTACTAATTGGTACATATCGGTAACACTAATGGTATTACTTTACAGCTTTGATACTGCACCCCGTTATGGCTTTGTGATTGCTTTTTTTATTGGTAAAAAGCCACACAGTGGGGGAGGTTCTAGCCATTGCAAATGACTGTCTTTTATTATTATTTTTCTTTCTGATTCTTTCCTCCCTTTCTTTTTTCTTTCTTTCTTTCTTTCTTTTTCTCTCTCTTTCTTTTGTTCTTTCTACCAATCAAATCGGAGGTGCATAGAGCTATATTTTTGAGGGTCTCTTCACTAATCCTGACCATGCAAAAATGCATGAGATTCTAAGAGGACCGATGTATGTACTCATGGGGTGCAGTATAAGAGCAGGGCCAGCGCAGTATACAGAGAGGACCGATGTATGTACTCACGGGGTGCAGTATGTACTCACAGGGTGCAGTATAAGAGCAGGGCCAGCGCAGTATACAGAGAGGACCGATGTATGTACTCACAGGGTGCAGTATGTACTCACAGGGTGCAGTATAAGAGCAGGGCCAGCGCAGTATACAGAGAGGACCGATGTATGTACTCACGGGGTGCAGTATGTACTCACAGGGTGCAGTATGTACTCACAGGGTGCAGTATAAGAGCATGGCCAGTGCAGTATACAGAGAGGACCGATGTATGTACTCACGGGGTGCAGTATGTACTCACAGGGTGCAGTATAAGAGCAGGGCCAGCGCAGTATACAGAGAGGACCGATGTATGTACTCACAGGGTGCAGTATAAGAGCAGGGATGTATGTACTCACAGGGTGCAGTATAAGAGCAGGGCCAGCGCAGTATACAGAGAGGACCGATGTATGTACTCACAGGGTGCAGTATAAGAGCAGGGCCAGTGCAGTATACAGAGAGGACATAACAATAATTAACATAATAATAATAATAATAATAATAATAATAATAATAATAATAATAATAATAATAATAATAATAATAATAACATTGTAGGTTTCTTTATTTACGCATGCACTCCTAATCTTCTCTTAGATGGCCCCCTCGGATCGTTAATAAAAAACTGCGCAATCACTGTTTGACCCACTTGGAAATGCATAAATATATGCAGGATGGATGCTTAAATTTAGCGACCAGGGCTCCAGGGCCCCTATCAAGAGGACATTTGTATTTAGGCCTCACCCCCAGTTGACTGTAGCGTAACCTAAAGTCCCCCCAGGGGCCGTATCATTTAATTTGGAAGCAGGGCACAAGGTTCTAGCCAGACGGTAGATCAGTGACCTCTGTAACCGTCTCACCCACCGACTGTATTTATCATCAAACTTACGCAGAAGCTCAGCTGATTGCTTTTCTGGGATGGACATACGGTCACTTACAGGGACAATCACAAATATGGAATTAAATAAGCAGATGGTTTGGTGATGTCCATATAACAGGGGAACAGTATATGATGGCTTACCTCCCACTCATCACCATACGTGTTCTATTCATGTTGTGCATAATTTAACCAAATTTCCATAGAAAAACATTAAAAATAAATTAATGTCTACCAGCAATTGACTCATGTAAAATAAGTAAGTAAGTAAGTAAGTAAATAAATAAATATTTCCTAGGCATAATATTGTAGCACAGAAAAGTTTGGGCAGGTACTGATACATTTGAAGATTATTATGGTAGCCTGGGTGATTCAGCAGAAGAGACCAAGAAGACACCATTCTTTATGGCAGAAGAAGTCTGTATAAACATGTATTAATTCAACTCAGTGGAGATTGTGCATTGGTGTGGAAGGCAGCACGGTGCCTCTATATGAGGTTGAGATGTAAATAAATTGTAATGCTTAGTTTGTGTCACTTCAGAAGAACCTATGGTACTGCAGAAAAGCATCACAAGTTATCTTTCTCACCTCAATAATAATCTTTCTCCCCCAATTACTCGCGATATAGTGGTATCATTTCCGTCTCAATGGCTCTGTGAAAATAGCCGACAGTAAGCAGGTATTTGTGCTAAAATCTTGAAACTATCCCTGAGGAACCCAGGTGTGAGGGAGATGAAGAAATAAAATAACATTTCCCTGGATTTTCCTTCTGCATTTTATTTATTTATCTATCTCTTTATTTATGTTACACAAACAATTTGACGAGTCAACTTTGTGTTTTGCAGTTGGGTTTTTTTTTTACCAGTGGGTTAAGTCGAAGTTGTTTGCACTTTGATGGACTTTAATGAGCTAAAGCAATCCTGAAGTACGGTGCGCTGCCAGTAGATGGGATATAAATAGCCTTACAACTGATTTTATGAATATTTTATTTGCAATTGTAAACAAGCGCAAATGCAGAATAAATGCAGCTACATCAGCATTTTTACATGAGCAGAATTTGAATAAGTTATGGGCAAACATATCCGTGCATAATTAATGATTGATTATTGCACCTCAAGGGGGCACCATCTTTAAAGATGAAGTGACTGTGTTTTGCTTTTGAAAGTGACAGGGAAACTCGACAGTGACAGTGCTGGCATGCTGCAGCAGGTATATAAATCAGACTCTTAACATTAAGAAATTGGATCGCGGGAGCGGTCGACGCCCCCAGAAGTACCCGAATGAGTGAAATGCCGGGTGACAGGGCGCACGGCGTTTATTAATCCCGCACGCGGTATGAACCCTGGCTTGATCCATGGATGGAAAGTCAACCTGAACACTAAATCTTCTAAAATAGACTGCTATTGATATTGTTCAGGTTACCGGTGCAATGCATTCTCGAGGGAAATTTGACATCCTGTCAAATAATCTTCTTAATAGCATCACAGTTCCTTCTCAGTGTAATGATGTAAACATTCAAATCATCCAAATGTGTAAGCAGAAAACTCTCTTTCATATACGCTATATATGAATACTGTCGAATCAAACCATAAATAAGACAAAAATGACCTGCAAATGAAAGAGTTTGACACGTGTTCTGTTCATGCAAAGTTCATCAGTGATTACACAGTAAATAAATAAACAAATGAATAAATGCTTTGCATTTATATAGCGCCTTTCTCAACAACCGGTGACTCAAAGCGCTTCACAATGACGGGAGGGGGACTCGCCTCTCCCACCACCAATGTGTACCCCCCACCTGAGTGATGCGATGACATTATAATATAATGGGTAAATATCCACAATAGCATTGCCATGCAATGAAACTTCCCTTCAGCGTCTTGCTCTGGAACAGAAACAAAAGTAAAAGGCTGACCTTTGGATTTGATTGGTTCTAGTTTATTGCCTCATATTTACGACCTTGGCATTAAATCCACACACACAAATAAGCTGCAGAACGTCTTGTCCGAATATTTGATGACCGCACAAAATAAAGCCTGAGCTGGAACAATGCTGCCTAAGTCGTAATGCACTCCAGTGCAATTTGCAGGCTATTCATGCCATGCGGGGAAATGACTGCAAGCAAGTTTAAAAGACATTCTATTAACATGGCCTATTTTTTTAGATTGACAGAGTGCCTACCCGTGAATAGCTTATTCATTTTTCAAAACGGTAACTAATGAGGGGGCGTGAATGCTGATATAAAAGTAATTTTTATATAACTTCAGCAGGTTTGTTTGACATGTATCATGCTCTAGAGACATTTGCATTAATATCATCCATGCATCCATTATCTAACCCAGATCTAACCCGTCTAACCCACTTATTCCAGATCAGGGTTGCGGGGCGGTGGAGGGCGGTGGAGGGGGGGCTGGTGCCTGTGGTTGAGAGGCAGGAATATATCCTTGACAGGTCGCCGATCCATCGCAGGGCACACACGCCATTCACTCACACACTCATACCTATGGGCAATTTAGAGTCTCCAATTAGCCTAGCCTGCGTGTCTGTGGATGGTGGGAGTCAACCGGAGTACCCGGAGGAAACCCGAGGCCCTCGGCCAGGATTCAAACTCGGTAACTTTTTGCTGTGAGGCCTCTGTAACTGTGTCACCCACCAACTGATGCACAAGCTCATCTCATTTAAGTCTTAACTATTCCTTCAGCTTTGTGATACTCGGCTCTGTATTAATTACAGTGTAAGCTATATAGAGAGGAGCCCTCCATAAAAACAAATTAATTTCACCTTGACTGCATCTTTGAAAATTCATATAGTTGCATAACTATAACTACTTGGCTGTATATTGTCACATGTGTCATGCATTTAATTCTTATACACACTTATTTTTCTCCAATAATCAATACCGACACCTCATTGGTTCTCCTGACTCATTGGTTCTCCCAAGAAACAGTATTTTTTTGTTTGCACACAATAAAAAAAATAAAAAAAATATTTGAATGCATTTTTGACACAGTGACAGATGAATATGTTAAATGCCAACAATGATTAAGTTACAACCCCGCCTCTTCCCATGTGCGCACACACACATGCACACACACACACACACACACACACACACACACACATAAAAGCGTGTTGAAAATGTACTAGATTGTATAGAACATTATATATATATTTTTTTTTTTTACTCAAGCATTTTAAATGTTCTTCCTTTTTAAGAGATGCAAATATCCAATAACTACACATGTATGGGTTTAAGATTATCCTGACCTGGATTAAATGGAATTACACAGAGTTTACAAAAGGTTTATCACCATATCCCCATTAGTACATCTTATCCTGGATGAACTTAACAACACTGGATTCGGTTTCCTTGGTGACCAGTACTTGATTGCTGGGCCTAATCTTCTTTAATGTGGCTTAAGTCTGTTTATTCTCCAGTCTGAACCTTTTTCCGACTACACACTCTGCGCCTGATTAAATAACTCTGTGTCGGATAACTGCTAGGCTGCTGCAAGAAGTATTTGTTTTTTGTATGCTTTCTATACTGATACATTTATTTTTAACCAATATTTTTTTTTTCGTTTTTGAACCAAGGAAGGGTTTTTATTTGTTTCCTCAGGTGCGGAGGGGAAGTGTGTAACAGGTGAGACATAATATAACTGGGCTATGCCATTCGCTAACCATTCCTATCAACAGGACCGACATGGCTGACGGACCCAAGAGCACGGAACGACCACGACGACGAGAAAGAAGAAGAGAACCTTTTTTTAAAAAGAAAAGGAATACGGAATAATTCCGGGGAAAAAACAAACAATAAAAAAACAATAAATTGTGGAACCCGCAGAGAGTGGGCACTGGAGATCCTAGCCAGGAGATGGAGCGGTTGTAGCCTGAGTAGGTAGAGCAGTCAAGGAAGAGGAGGAGGAGCCCAGGACACCAGGGGGTGGTGTGGTGTGGGTGTGACCGGGTTGGTCAGCTTGGTCAGCAAGCAAAGTAACAAGACAAGGACACGACAAGAGACAAGGACCGAGAATAAACGGACACAAAACAAACAAGGAACACACGAAACACAGAATAATATAAGTAATATAATATAGATATTAGCTAAGATAGCTGCTGAATGCAGCAGATGATGCATGCGAATCATTGAATTGATTGAACAATTAGGAAATGCATGAGGAATGGTGTGTGCAATGTTGTGTGAGTTGTGTCATTAAGATGTGGTGCAAGTAAAAATGTAATGTGTAAGACCAATCAGGTAATGAACGCAGACATGATACAATTAGATTCGGGGAAAACAGAGGAAAACATCAAGGAAGGAACGGGGAGCGGAGCGGATCGTAACAATGGCTTTGTCATGCCAGGAGAAAGGTGGATTTAAGTTGTCCAGGGTTTCTAGGGTTACCACAGTATTAATTGTGCTTCATGATGTGGGCCACCTTGAGCCCACAGACAGCTGTAGTCAATGGAAGATAAATGCCTTCTCTGATTGGTGGTTGTTCTCAAGGGTGGCAGCGCTCCACCAATCACAAACAGAAAAGAGCCAGCACTTATTGGTTGATACAACCTGGCTGTGCTCCCTTTGTCCCTGAAGGGGATCATAGCTAGAAATTGTACACCAATCACCATCGGGGTTATTATTTTTCTCAGCAATGTACACAGTGATGGATGGAAATCCGCTCTGATTTCTAAGTGACAACAACATCCCATTCCTATTGTATGATCCCTGGGGCCTGTATCATGAAGCAGGATTACTGAGTTAGCTGGATAACTACACTGAGTATAACCTGGAACACATTTTTACTTCAGTCCATGTTCCAGATTTTGGACGGTTCTGGGCTTTGCTCAGTGCAGTTATCCAGCTAGCTCAGTAATCCTGCTTCATGATACAAGACTCTGATCACAGCATAATAAGGTTTCCAAACATAATGCACTTATTTAACTGAACACATTGTTTATGTACTTTGAAACTAATTGTGCACTTTGATTGAACCTGTTGGTAATGCTAAATAGCCAACCTTCAAATTAGGAATGTGCCTACTTCAACTGTGTTTAACAACAGCACAATAAAAATGACTTAACTGCTTATGTCAAATTGGCACACCACAATATACTAGCAACTAACAATTACTCACTGGCAATGTACATTCAAAGTGATTATTTCCATGTAGCTTTAGCTAGCTTTGTCTAATGAGTCTGCGACTTAATATGCAACCATACACAGTCCATACATCGTGAGCACGATTATTATACGGCAAAAATCATACAGCCATCAACTTGGATCTACCACCTCAGCATAAGAAAGCAGGGTAGGTATCATTAACCCTGAAAAATAAATTAATTAATACATTTTTCTGAAAACTAAAGAAACACATCAAAGTGAATGGGCATGATGGTCGTGCTAGCTCTGCTGTAGTACAATGTGGACTGAGGTGTGAGCTGGCAATGGCATTTGATGAATGCATATTATTCCTCTGCAGTGCTACAATCGCAAGGGACGGTGACTCGAGAAACAAAATCTCCCACTTCCAAATTGGTGAGAATACATGGGTGTTGTTAATATAATGAAACTGCACGTTTAATGAGCTGTCCACATAAAAGTTGGACACTAAAAGTATTTTGGTTCTCGTGGAAGATTTTGATTCTGCTTTTGAATTATCTACATGAAAGAATAACCTCAAAACACATTGCATAAGATGCTTCAGTGGAAACAAGGGAGAATGAAAACTTTAATTTCTTTCATTTAAAAGCTAATTGATGTGAACGCAGCTCTCATTAAAAATCATGTCGTTTTTAATAAGGAGCATCAACATTAAGAAGATTTCTTTTTTACTTGATTGGATCTAATGTTGTAGAAATACCTTTGTGTACTTCACATTAAATAATTGAATTTGGAAGAGATTAGGTATCATTAAACGATTCTGATACAAGAAAGAGAATGGATGCTTATCTTGACTTCATAATGAACTTTTCGGTTTTAATTAACATTCGAATGTCAAGTGTGTACATATTGCAAAGGTTAATGTCACTGTATTAGACGCAATTAAGTTAAAAAAAAGGATTAACTTCATGGTGGATATGCACTGTTTTAATTGGCTTGCTTGTTTATCAGGCAAACCAATCACGCAGTCAAAAGTACTGATAAGATAGCAAGGCTTAATTAATACCAAAATGGATGAAGTTATGATACTTTTCAGCGCTGATCTGAATCTATCCATGGGCCACACAGCAAAAAAAAGAAAGAAAAGATCTCTCAATGTTATACAATTTTATTAAATGAGTGTGCAAACTCTTGAAGCTGGGTGAATACATGTGTCAATATTGGTTGTCATATGCCTGTCGTATGATGATTTCAGCCTCTTTTATTGCATGCTAGTTATATTTTGCAGTATAATATGAGCCAATTGATATGGAAGTTACGTGCTTTTCTAAACTCCTTTAGCCCCTGGATGTGGCGTAAGCATATCTATTTCATATATCACTGTCTTAACACAAGCCAACATTTCACTTGGAATAATCCACATGTTACAAGCATGCTTACGTTTGTCAGATCAGGTTTGTGCCACTAATCTCCATATCGCAACACGGTAATCACAAGGTGACACCATAAGTCTGAGCTTTGACGTATTATTTTGATTGTGACAAGTGTGCCTTAATGCCTCGAAAGAAAATCACCTCAGATGATCCATTTTGTTTCATTATTTCTGAGACAACTTGGATAACAAATAGATATTGGCAGGGGGGACAGGAATGACGCACACATTCAGCCCTCTCATTTTGCGAATGCCTGTGCTTAGTGGCTATAGAATTGTGCTCCATCAGATTTAGGTGAGTGGCTCTCTTTGCCTCCAAAGTCATCTTGACATTCCCTAAAAAAAGCAGTCTTCCTTCTCTCTTCTGTATGATAATGTACATCTGAGGTTGGAGCTCATTTTCCGCATGATGCTGCAGCAGCCTTGTATTAATTAATTAATTAATTAATTAATTTTGTTGGAGGGGGGGTTGTATGCTAATGAAATCGTGTCAAAAGTAATGAAATGCAGTTTCCAGACAGAGATTATGTGAATGTCGTTTTTTTTTTTGGGAGGGAATTAAATTAAATGTTCATGTTAAAAATTTTATAAATTAAATAAAGCAGATTGTATGATACAATTCAAACGACGTTTCACTCACCAGTGTGGCAGTTGACAGCACCTGAGATCAAGCGCGTCAATATCCTGTCTCCCTGCCGTCAGAAAAAGAAGGCAACATTTATTGACGGACTGAGCCAGCTCATTTCTGCGGTGTTAATCTGTAACAAAATGCCCTTGAAGAAAGCAGCCAAGATTATAAAATGAGTCCAATGAGCCGAGTTTCTGAAAATCATTTGATTGGCCGCATAATGTCTTCCACAAAATGCATAGAAACAGCCTACTGCAAATACTTAAATGCTCTCTTATTACAAATCGTCTGTGATGTGTCTGCATTCAGAACGATTGGAAACTGATTTTTAACCACCCTCGGTTGGCTACTTTTTTCCTTTTTTCAATTCTCAAAATGCGGCATTAGAATTCTTTGCCTGATCAGGCTAAGGTGATCCGGGACTAAGATGTGATCTCAGGTGTCACACGTGCGGAATCTCCGATCGGATATTTCCAAAGGCGGATTGCACAGATGGGGGTTCGAGGATTTGTAGGCTCGCGGCTATTTGCTGCGTGCCTGCTCTCGTCCACATCAGTGCTTCTCAACAAAGTTTCCCCTGGCCTTGATATGGTAGAGCGGGCGTGTTCCCTGGTTTCACTGCCTGCTTTGGGACCTCTGCTATGTGCTTGGTCAGGTGTGGCTCTGCGTTTGACGCCCGCAGCCAGGCACCACTCTTTTCCCCATGGCGCTTACTCCTTTTTTGGGGGTTTTTGTTTGAAGGTTGGAGCGGCCAGCTCTGGCTGCGGGTTGAGTTGTGTAGTTTGCACAGTCTCCCCCCTCCCCGGGGTGGAAATGCGGCTTAACGATTATCTTTAGTCTTTATTCCCAATCTCACGCACCATTTGGAGAGGATCTCACATCTATACACCTCCTGAACCACCGGCTGTTTTCTCATCAATCACCCTTTCTTCAGCTCCAACTAAGTCACAGCACATGTGTCATTCTAGCTCTTCAAAAAAACGTAGGTGTGCCATTTGATAGGTGGCAGGGCCTGTTTGTACCCTTTCATCCAAAAGGCTGGGTGGTGAACAACTCCGTCACTCTCTCTCTCACTCACTCTCTCTCTCTTCTCACCCCTGGCGACAGGGAGTTACTATGTACTGTCTTTTACTGACTCATATGAATGGATTGTGATGGCTTTCGGACTCCATGAAACACAGAGTGATTGGATGGAATTAATGAATCATTGGAATCCGGGAATTAAATACATTTTTTCGCCCACTGGCCTGAGTGGCTTGTGGATTCTAAAAATTACCAGCCATTTTCAACATTTTGGCTGGTGGCGGTAGTTAATTTCACATCCCGATTGGAATGATATTTCCATATGATGAGGAATGATGAGATTTTTTTGTGGTTTTGGGGAGGCAATTAAGCATTAACCCTTTGATGCACAAGCTATGCAAACCCGTTCTAATGCACAACATGGGTCAAAAATTACCCGTATTCATGTCCTATGTTATTTCACGCATGGCTGAGTGTTTTTTTGCTATATCGTTTGAAATCAATTTATTTCATCATTTAATATTCCAAGTATTCATTAAATATATATTTTTTGATTACCACAAATCATTATTTGAATTTTTCTTTTCTTATTTTATGAACAAAAATAGTTTTTGTATTATTACATCAAGTTTAGACACATGGGTAAAGAATTACCCTCGTACGCAAGTGTGATTTTAAAAGAAATGAAGACATCTCAAAAGTTGCTTTCCGGCTTCCTGTCTGTCGCCGATTGCCCCTCCCTCCTCACCACCGCTAGCTGCTCCCGCCGCCATCGGCACCCATCATTGCCGCCACATCAGGACTGTCATCTGTCATTCTATTAACATAGACATTGGCTGTTTTGACCATGCAGGTCATTAAGACGTAGACCCTGAGCCGACCAGAGGAGGATGGGTTCCCCCCTTGAGTCTGGTTCCTCCCAAGGTTTCTTCCTCGTTACACCAGAGAGTTTTCCCTTGCCACTGTTGCCTCTGGCTTGCTCTTGTGGGGGTTTAGGCTGGGTTTTTCTGTGAAGCGCATTGTGACAACTAGTTGTGAAATGCGTTATATAAATAAATATTGATTTGATTTGATTTGACATACTATAATAATAATTTTGTTAAAATAATAATTTAGCAGTGATTTGGACCAAACAATAATACATTCATATTTGAAATATGTTTATTTGTCTCTTTGTCACACATAACATACACATGGTAACCGACAATACTGGAAGAGTTTGGTGAAGAAGAAGTGTGATAGACAGATATGAGGAAAGTAGACAGGAGAACAAACATATGTGGCGTAAGGCAAAGAGAGAGGTGGTGAAGGCTAAGGAAAAGGTGTTTGATGAGTTTAATGAAAGGTTGGACACTAAGGAAGAAGAAAATAACCTGTACCGATTGGCTAGACCGAGCTGGGAATGATGTGCAGCAGGTTAGGGTGATAGAGGATAGAGATGGAAAGAGTACTATGAGGGGCTGATGAATGAAGAAAACGAGAGAGAGAGAGAAGGTTGGATGGTGTGGGGATAGTGAAGTGCGGTGGATTAGCAAGGATGAAGTGAGGGCAGCTATGGAGAGGATGAAGAGTGGAAAGGCCGTTGGCCCAGATGACATACCTGTGGAGGTATTAATGTTTATGAAAGAGGGCAGTGGAGTTTTTAACTAGATTGTTTAACACACTCTTGGAAAGTGAGAGGATGCCTGAGGAGTGGAGAATAATTGTACTGGTACTGATTTTTTAAGAATCAGATGTGCAACAGCACATCTGAAAGCCTGTTTCGGTTGCCCAAGTTGGATTGCTTTCACCAGCTTCAGAACCAAATAATTATTGCATTTGTTGCCTCAGATAATCATCCTGAAATATCAATGCATTGTCAGATTTCTTATGTTTAATTGGTTGAAAGCTGAACGAGGTAAGACACACTTGCAGAGAAAGGTGTGTCAACCTTCTGCTGAGTGTAATTTCCAACAGCCACTCGAAAAGAAGATCTGACCCAGAAAAAACACATTGTGTCACAGACAGACATATGGGTAAAAGCACTGTGGAGGATTTAATCAGGCTCGCAATTACTGTTCCACTAAGGAGGACATAACATCTAATGTGTCAACAAAAGTAGTTAGAAATAACTTTGAAATTGTCTACTTTTGTTGTGTTGACAACGGTTTAGAAAATACTATGATCACTATTCTCCAGAGTTTTAACTGCAAACATAGAACAGATGGATATCCTGTTCTATGACTCTCTCAAAACACAACATGCTTTATTTTGGAAAACAACAAACATCAAAAAAAATATATAAAAGTTTCACCAAATGCAAGACTATTCACACCAGAAATTGCCGTCTTTAAATTGCCGTGATTAGCATTCGAAGAAGATCAAAGCGTTCTTGGGCCATAAACCATTGAGACGGAAAACATTCAAAGATCCAGGCAAAAAAAAAATATATAACTTCGCAGTCATGTTCTAGCCTTTTAGAATGTGTTTAGAATCTATGACATGTTTATGGGGATAGTTATGGGAGATGCATCACACATTTAGAGATACATTTAATTTGACATTGTAGATAAATATTGTTACATTATTTGCTGCCCGCTGCTCATTTCTCAATAATCTCCTAACATGGCGTGTGATGGATAATGGATTGGACTTTCTTACATTATGGGAATTTCATAGCCTAATGAATGACAACATATCTCAGATATCAGGCCCTGTTTGTGAGGCACACGAGTAAGTGTTCTGAATTTCCATTATTTTGGCACTAATCACTACATTATGGGATTTCCGCCGTTGAGCGGCGAATGTGCTAGTTCACTGATCAAGTAGGCGTGTCTCCACCTGGTGCTGCTGCCGCAGCGGTTGATGGATTGGTCGTTTTATAAGATGGCCCCCGTCGGCATGTTCCGATTTGCGCGCTGGACTGATCGCACGCGCTAACGAGGACATGAAGACGGCGTGAAAAAGGGCCTGTTCCAGCTGATTCTGGCTCGGCCATCGGAAGAGTGAGAAGAGCCGCTGTCACACAATCGCTCGTGTGGGCACTCTGAGTCACATCTGTGTGTCTGAAACCCATCTCTTCATGCTCACGCGTCAGTAAAAACAAATTAAACAAAAGCCTGTACGCATTTGGCATTCATCGCCTGCCCACTACAGAGTTACGAGGTATGTCATGATGAAACAAACGTCTCTCAAATGTCCAGCATGATGCTATAACAAGTAAAAAAGGGAAATCAAATAGTCAGGGGCTGTTGGGAGATCGTGTGGTGGGTGGTCAGATTCAGGGTAGCAGTCGTGGACCATATGCACTCATTTGTGAGCATATTTCAAAAGTTGCTCAAATAATAAATTATTGAATTCCAAAGCCAGTAGAGTTCAAGAATAACAACAAGCCACTCATGCATTATCTAGTCCATCTCGCTGAAAGTTTTGGATTGGATAGAATGGAGAAATCTAAAAAACAATGGGGAAATGTGGAGGGTTATGTTGTCTTGTGTTTTTTTGATACATCCAACTAAATAATTTTGACTTGATACTGTAGTGAACAAGATAATGGAAACAGCAATGTAAAGTTACATTACATTACATTACAGTCATTTAGCATACGCTTTTATCCAAAGCGACATACAATAAGTGCATACAGAAACGTCATCAAAGTAACTACAGAACAGATAAGACAGAGCACATCCTTCTCATAACGTAGCAGCTGTTACGTCAGCCTCCGCCCTTCCAGTTCACCTTTTTCCCTTTTTGTTCTCCGTGTTTTCCCTCTTCCTCTCATTCCTTTTTCACGTTTTCATGTTTTGTGTTTATCTTCCGTGTTGTGCGGGCTGGGCGTGGTTTCCCTCTTCGTTTCCCTCATTAGCCTTCAGCCTATCACTCGCATTCCCCACATTTCAATCGTCTCGTTACACCCGCCTACATTCTTCACGCCCGCACCCATTACTCATATCACACTGTGGCTGCTTGTTCCCTATATTTATCGCCCTCTTTGTCAGGTTCGCACTCTTGCTAGTTGTCTCTTGTAAGTCGGCCTGTGATATTCCCTCTGTCCAAACTCGTTTGTGTGTATAACCTGTTCCAGTTTTGTCACTTTATCCCGCCAGCCTGCTCGTCTCTACCTGCTATTGCTCACACTTCTCCCTCTGCCATTGTCCTCCGGTCTGTCTGCTACTCACCTAGCCCCGGTCCAGCTCCCACTGCATCCAGCCTGCCCCTCCTAGCCCCAACCCCATTCCTGACCTTCATCCTGAGTTTCCCCCTTTCTGTTTTGCTCTAATAAAAGTGCTGCACGGAGTTTATATTGAGTCTCTGAGTCCTGTGTCTGGGTCCGCACCAGTGGAAGGAGTTCTGATAGCAGCTAGTTAATGGCTATGTTTTTTCATGGTATTATTATTATTATTATTATTAACTCTGTGCAGGTATGTTATAAAAAACAGAACACTCAATTCACTGACTAAAACAGTTCTGTTAAGCCTAGCGGAAAACTGTAAAAGACAGAAACAATTTTCATAATAAAATAGTCTGATGAGTCTGCCCCAGGGACAGACAAGCAGTTTTAATAACAGGAGATTTGGCTTCATCCTAGCTCTCCTTTGATTCTCCATTAAGGCGATTACTCTTAAAACAGTTTTAATGAGTAGAAATGTATGTGTGTGTGTCTACTGTCTATATATATATAATTTCATTTTTGATCTCTTTCATCTCCACTTGAAATGAAAATAATTTTTGTTCATACGAATAATCTTAAAGGTGCTACTCTAATGACATTTCTCATTTTTGTGATCTTTCATATTATTTGTATTTGTATGTCCGTCAGCACATTTTAACTGCCCTTTTTTCATCGATAACTGGAATAACACTCTTAATAGAATAGAGGGACCATGAACCAAAGTTGCATTGGCAACCATAGGTCGAAAATGACAATGACAGAGAACATTTGAGGAAAATGGCTGAACATTGGATGGACAATGACATGCTCAACTTTGGAGCGATGCTATGATTGGCCAGCGAGCTCAGTCAGTGTCAGTGATGACCGTAGCTTTTGAGGGACCCTAAGCAAGATTTGATTTTGGTGGTATGAATGCCTGCATCTGTTAAACAGAGAGGGTTTCCGCATATGAATATTTAGGTACGCCCACTAAAATGGCTCGCGTAAAAAGCAGAAGGATTTGGGAAGCGTGCTTAAGATTGAGAAAGGGGGTGGGTGAGCAAACAAACTTTCGTTGGGAGTTTCTGGTCCGAGGCTGAGAATGAGTGCCTCACAGAGAGATGAGAGAAAGAGATAACCGGGGTGTGCAAGGAGCCAGGACACGGACACAGCTTACTCTCTGTGTAAACTCTTGATTACTCTGGAATTACATCATTGAGTGCCGAGTATAGATCTGTCTTTTTTCACCCCAGCCTACGATAAGCGATGAAGGGTAATGGATGCTAACAGTCGACATTCAGGAAGATTAGTACTACACCCAGAGCCCCTCTCATAGATGGAGACATTCAATTATCTCGATCCTTTGATTTAAGAAGGGCTTTTTCAACATAACTCCAGAGCCTAAATTGAAGCAAATACTATGCATAGATCTAGGCTCCTTAACAGAAAAAAAAAACTACTGTTCAGTCAACAGCAAGACAGAATGTCCAAGAAAATAATTCACAGTCATGATTCTGTTTCATAAAATACTGCTCACGATTGGTTGGTTGTATTAGTTTACTTTGCGTTTCGGTTTTAGAATTCACATTACACGTGTTCGGGAAAGCTGAGTCCAAGAAAACAAAATGGCTCTACTAGGTACCCAGGGACCGTTTGCACTTGATTTCTGACCCACCGACGGGCTGCTGATTACAACAGGTCTGGCAATCGCACACGTTGATGTGAGGTCACTGAATAAAGCTCCCTGTAATTAACTCTCATAATTAGAGGTAATGTTTGATTGCACCCCTGAGAGCATCTGTTCTTTGCTTAGTTCGGCACTATTTACCCTGAGCTTATAATCAGCAACTAAACATTTTAATAAACAAGACTTAGACACTTATGGGCAGTCTATTAAAGACTGCCTCTCACTCTCAGGAGAGAAAGGGGGTGAGGAGATGCTTTGAAACGAAGAATTTATGCCCTGAATTAATCAGCGCAAATACAAGGGTGAATTTCACCAGCAACAACTGATTATTTTCAGGAGGTTTTTGTGTACAGGCGTGTGCATGGTGTACATGCCTACCCCCACCTGGCATGTAGATGTATGACCTAGATGTATGATGCATGGCTATCATGTTATTTTTCCAAAACATGTTGCTGTTATTATTATTATTATTATTATTATTATTATTATTATTATTATTATTATTATTATTATTATTGCAGTGGTGCTACTGTCTGAAGATAATATGATCAGCCTGGTGATTTCTGTAGGAAACGTGCATGGTAGCTTTCCTATTATTTTGAGTATATTACTGGTTTTGAATGTCATAACTGTGTGCAATTGTTGTCTTTTTATGTATTTCTAGTTTTTGTTTTGAAAATAGTATCCCTGATCAGTAGCAAAGCCAGGCCAGAGAGGCAGTCTTCTGGACTCTCCAATAACGAACAGCAGGCACAATGTGTAGTGACATCTGAAAATGGATTCCTGCAACAGGGAAACTGGCAAACCAATTAATTAGCCTTACAAATGCATCAGCAGCCACAAGCGAACAAGAGCATTATCGTGGATTCAAGTGGAAATATGCCTCATAGAAGCGATGGCCGCGATCTGACATTCCTCACAACGCCCTGGCAAGGCCTCTTTTCCACTCCATCGATCGTCGATTATCAAAGCCATCTTTGGGGGTCGATTCAATCAAAAGCACAAACTGTTGAATCTTATCTCGATCGGATGTACTTTGCTCCTTGAACTTGTCTTCAAAATGCTGTTTTGTCTATGAGGCATTTCTGCTTATTCTCTGTGTTCTCTGGCCATTTAGCACCGAGGCTATTATGCCGGAGCCATGGTCCCGCTGGATTATGCCACGCCAGCACCTTTTCTTCCCCTCTGTGCTTGCAGTGTTATTTCCAACGGGGCCGTAAACGCTACATTTGTATTTAGAGAGATTACAGGTTCTGCAGAATACCTGACAACTCCAGTAAAACCTAAACAAGAAAGAAAAGGAACATTATAATACTGACACCCCATCGCTTTTCATTAGAACATGCAGGCAATGAATTACAAATGTGTTTGGTTTCTGAAATCAAATAGTAGGGTGGTAAAGCCCCCCCCCCCAAAAAAAAAGTTCATTGTTTTGAGATTAATTTTTCTCAAAAAAAAAAACCGTGTGAATATAGGTACAATGTATCTTTAATTATATGTGCCTGTTTCAGGATTAGAAATTACATAATTACAGGATAGTTATAGACAAAAACAGTTTTCTACATATTGCATAGTATAGCCCTCAAAGCATTTCCATCAAAGCATTAAGCATATATTGTATAGTTTGGTTGGAACCTGGAAAAAATAATCTGGTTTGTATTTCACATGCAAAAAAAGAATAATAATATTTTTAGTTTTTTAAGGGCCAGTCTGATGCTGGTGTCCTGTGGTCTAAAAATAAGCTGCCAGCTGAACAAAGTAAATTAAGTCTGTTCATATGCAATGAACCCCACCAATATAATGCTTTACTAATTCATTGGTTATGGTTTTTTTTTTTTTGCGCTTCCATGTTTCACGTCCTCCACACGTACTGACAAATACCTTCTAATTAGTCCATCATTATATAATTATTCATGTGCCCATGATTATTACACAGCTAGTTCTGAGCCTGTTAGTGCATACAGGGACACCTGGAGCATAACGGCTGAACCTCAGGTTGACAGCCCAGATGGTCACATGCCACGCACGGCTGCCTCACCCTCAAGACGGCAGAATTGTCAGACCTCATAAGTCTGTTAAAGCAACACAAGGACATGTGCACGCACCAACCCGTACCCCGGAACGACTCGCCCCACACCCTTTTTCTCCCACACAGAACAAATGAAAAGAAAAACGGAATGAAAATACTGACCAAAGGTCCTCTCCAAAGCTATACAATATAAATCTGCTCTTATGACAGGTGTGTGTGTGTTCATAAGCTTTTCTGCACCATAAAAAGAGAGCCAAATCAATGTAATATGCTGGAAGGAGAGATTTCTCTCTTTTGCACACAGCATATTTGGATGCTTTTGATTTAATGCAGCACGTGAATGTGTTACATTTTTTTTGTGTTCTTTTTGAAATTAACAAAAATTAAAAAACAAGAAAAAGAAAAACAAACCATTCAGGCCTCATATGCAAAAAAAAATAAAAAAAATTAAAAAAAAATCACATTTGCACATTACAAAAACAAGGTGATACTTAAATTAAAATTTAAATATTTATTTGGATTGCAGGTTTTTTGTCTTAATAAAATTATTTTATTCTAAGAAGTGTTACACTAGAAATTACCTTTTTGTTTGTAGAATCCACCGTAAAAGCAAATATCACTTTACAAATATATTGTACATATTCCACACTATGTTCAATATAGCTGTGCTAATGTAAACTCGTGCATACAACAGAACATTTGGATGCAACAGCTGTAAATGTGGTTAGATATGTATTCAATCTAATCCAAATAGTTCTGGGTTTTGCCAAGAGAACAATAACCCCTGGAGACAGATTTCACCAATCGTTATCCTGGTAGGGACTCCCATCACCGACTGCAAGTTGAGTGGCCTATGCATATGCATTTGGGAATGCTTTTACAGAAAGCAATTTGCACGGACCATAAAAAACACTTCTAGATAAGCTTCACTTTTGTTTTGTATACAAATGCAAACACACACACACATATATAAAATATATATATATATATACACAGAGAGAGAGAAAAATAGAAAGAGCGGGAGAAGAGAGAGAGAGAGAGAGAGACATAGAGAGAGTGGGAGAAGAGAGAGAGAGAGAGATAGAGAGAGAGAGAGAGAACAAACATCATCACACAAAAGACAAAAACAAACATCCTCACTCAACACTACAAAAACACACGCATTAACACATACACACTTTCCCTTTTAGAGAGAGAGAGAGAGAGTGCAGACTAGCGTCGAACTAACCCTCCAAACACATCCTGCCATTTTCCAATCGTTTTCTCTCTGCAGTCCAGCAGCTGAGCCGCATAGCAACTGCACTGTAGTTCTGTACTGTACTGTACTTACAGAGCTGACACCAGCAAAATGCAGATGTCCCATCAATCAGCGGAGTACTCAGTGTGTGATTGGCCACAGCATCACTCCCTTCCCCAGGTGAAGGGGGCCAATTATGTGCTGCCCTTTGTGGCTGCTAGCCACGGTTAGCGCTGACACAGCATAGAATTTGATTGTGGACTGTGGGGTGCATAGCTACACTGAGAACTGTTACTTTAGCTGCATAGTCTACCTGGCCCCAAGTATTTTATATTATCACCATTTAATAAAGGGGGAGGGGGGGGGCTGTATAAATTATGTTATTTTATGGAATGACTGTTAAATAATAAGTTATTCATGTTATTCTACGTGACTTTGTCTGTGTTTTGAAGAAGAAAAAACCGTGAAATTTTGTAAGTTATTTTTACAGTGTACTGTAACAAAACATTAATG